>JAZKJV010006241.1:0-258446 GCA_037367405.1 Ottelia alismoides | reverse complement strand
TAACTACGATGTTTCGAAGGTCGTAGCGGTAATTGCAAAAGATTATAGGGTCTGCCGGGTAAAAATCCCTTTCCAAAACATATTGGGTATTATATAGAAATTATCTCCATAATTAATAATATTAAATAAACCATATTTCACAAAAATACCAATACATATACATAAGATAGAGAATAAGTTGTTCTGCAATGTGTAACTTTTGTAATGAAAAATGATAACAAAATAATGTTCAAATACTAATCTAAATACATGGGTATCCAGGAAAACAAAATTAATAGAATTAACTACAAAAAATAATGCAAAGAGCACTTCTTTAATTACCGATTCTCGCCGGGTTTTTGCTTAATTCTCAGGGGTGAGGGGTGCGCGGCATGTGACCTCAGCTGGCAGGGGCTCGATTGCTTTTTGTTGGAATCTTAGGGGGAAAGGGTCACAATTTCTCCTAGTCACGTGTGGTGGGCATGTGCTTCGGTGAGCAAACCGAGGTTGTTCTTTGGTCGATGGCATGGAGCAGCTGGAGGCAGCAGAGGTTCAAACCCCGAGGGACTCGATGGCGATGGTGGAGGAGCTCGTCCAGGCGACACATGCCCAAGAGCTCCGACGGTCGATGGCGTTGGGGCTATGTAGCGATGAAGCGAGGTGGATGCACGTCTGCGTGCGGGGTGGGGCGGAGTGAGGATGGGGATGTAGGCGCAAAGGGCGGTCGATGGCGATGGTGGAGGAGAACGACGGCGGTCGTGAAGGAGCTCGTCCAGGTGTCGAGGTCATGGTCTGGCAGGGGTGAGGCGGAGATGCTGGACTTGGTTGGATCGATGTGAGTGGTATGTGGAGCCTGAGGCGCAGCGACATAGAAGGTGAACAGGTGCGTGGTGGTGTTGTAGCCCTAGTGGCATCAAGGTGATCGGTGAAAGACGAAGATGGAGAGGCGCAACTGAAGGTGATGCCGCTCTTGTGCGATGAACGGAGGTGACAAAGGCGAAGATGAAGATGGTTGCGAGGCTGAGGGTTGTTGGCAATGAAATCGAAGGAGAAGGATAGGATACGAATAGAGTATAAATGTATACACATTTGTACAAATACCTACAAGGCCAAAAAATCAAACTTTTGCGTATTAGTTCCAATTTTATTGAAACCTCTTTCATTTGAAAGGTATTTTCTTACCTTGATCTATAAATATGAGTTTGGTGAATTTGGTGTCATATGGAGTATATATTCAGCTTGGAAGTTTGACTTTACGATTTTTAGGCTTGTGTTTCCGAAGCATATGTTCAATGTGCAATTAAAGCATATTTTTATGGTATTTTTACCCAGCAGATCCTATAATCTTTGCCAATGGCCTCTACGACCTTTGAAACATCGATATTCTGTCCTCGACCCCGTAAACTTGTTAACCTTTACCCTGCAGACCTTGTGGTTATCCCCCATCCATTTGATTGTTGAAACTAACCAGATTCCGTTATCTTCCTTTACATTATACCCATTTTATTTATCAAATTTACCATAAGTGTCACTCCCTCATCCACGTCAGCCCCGCCATCGAGCCTGCTCGAAGCACCCCCGACCACCTGCCCGAAGCCCCCCCCGCCGGTGACCGGACCTCCCCTGCACCCATGAAGGCCACCTGCGGCTACCTGCAAAGCCTCCCCCCCCTACCTCCTCCTGCGAAGCCCCCCCTCCCCTGTTACCTCCTGCGAACCCCCCCCCCCCAGCTACCTCCTGCGAAGCCCCCTGGGTGGCCGGACCTCTCCTGCACCCACGTGCGGGCCGCCCACCTGCCCGAAGCCACGTACGCCGGTGACCGGACTTCCCCTGCACCCATGCGGGCCACCTGCGGCTACCTACCCTGCACCCACCGCCCGCGGGCAACCTGCAACCCCCCCTGACCTCTCCCACCCCGCATCGAAGGCCCCCCGACTGCCTCCACCTGTGAAGCCCCCCCCCCAAAACCTCAAGCCTCGCCCACTGCCTCTCGATCCCCCCTGGTCAATGCGGCCCGCCGCCTCTACATCCCACCACACCACCCCCCCCCCATCCCATGCCCCGCCCACCACCTCCCCTTGCTCGAGCCCCTCTCCAGTGCAGGCCACCTCACGAGATCTTCCCAGGAGAAAGGAGAGCTCATCAACGAGGCATCTGGTGGCCGGAGTAGTAAAAAAATAGAGATCAAAGGAGCCAAACTCGGGTGGAGCCTGATTCCATCCACCGCCAACCTCCTCCAGTCAAGCCTCCCCTCAGTGCTGCAGTGGGAGAGGAAGCTGTTGGAGGAGGATGGACTATTTTTCTTTTCTTGGTTAATTCTAGCCGTCCGATCATTATTAGATTAACTCGTCTTTAACTCAAGGAAGTTAACTCTAGATGTGTCAATTTAACGATAGGGTTCATGGGGTAAGAGGGAGAAAGTTTACGGGGTCGAGGAGGGATATCGATGTTTCAAAGGTCGTAGAGGACATTGACAAAGATTATAGGGTCTGCCGGGTAAAAATTCCTATTATATATTCTTCTTTGGATTCATATAAACAAGTTTGAAGACGAAAATAATTTGATTCGAGGTTGTATAAATTTAATAAAAAATTAATGAAATTTGTATGTAATAGATAATGCTATGAGTGACATTTTATGTACAATAAATATTTCTTTTTATGTTTTTCTTCATTTTTATCTTATCTCTTCAATTTTTATTTACTCGATCGAGTCACTACAGACTCGATCTCTAGGGTGAAGGTCAATCTTTATTTACAACTTTTTTCTTTTTCTTTTCGTATTTTCTTTATTATTTTATTTTGAACGGAGATTGTGTGTTAAAAACCCATTTTTAATCATGAGATGTACTCTTATGAAATTAGAATTAATGTTCATTAACATGTGGTTTACCTCATATTTTCTAGGAGATGAATCTATGATTCATCATGGACCATTCACCACGAAACAACTACCAATCAGTACCCCTCTCAATCCACTCTTTCGCCACGTGTTTCCCTCCTCCCATTCTCCATTTCCAATCGCAACACCTCCTTAAGGATTGGGTAGCCCAACATTTTATTCAAAAATTCAGCTCCCAAGTCTCAACTTCTGTGGATATTAAAAAGAGAAAAAGGCGGTACAAGAAGGTTCTTAGACCACAAGGTTGCAGCTGAATCCAAGGAAAGGTGGACCTACGGTCTTCAATACCTTGAATCGCAACATAGAGCTATATAGAGCTCCGCTTTGGCGAGGATTCGTCCAATGACTGAAAGTCCTCAACCTTCAACCATCGATGCTATGTTAGCCCTCTCGGCTTGGAGGTTTTCAGCCATCATGTAGACCATTATCTCAAGTTTCTATTCCCCTCCTTTTTGCCATCATAATTTCTCTTCTTCGCCAATCTCCAACTTTGCCCATATCTGGTGAAGTGTTTTCATTCATACTCTTTGCTCGCCCTTCCTCTACAAATTCCATCCACATTCTTCGATTGCCTATTGTCACTCTTGGACCCTCTTACGGGTCAAGGACTTGCTACTCATCTGTCAGCCATCTTTACATTATTCACCCCCATCTCGCTTAGCTTTTTCGAATGGATATTTCCATCTCCCCGGGAGGGTATCTCTTGGTGGCACATTGCTCCTAAGACAAGACCATCACTCCAGGAGTTGCGGACGACGAACGAGCACCAATCGCAGGTTCGTAATGGTTGCCTCAACTTTTGGGGCAGTGGGTTCGACTACACATGACGTCTGCCCAAGAGCCATCTCCATGTATTCTAACTCTAGTACAAAATGGCAACTACTAAATAGGGTCACATTTCTATGTTGGTTTAAGAACACATCGAGCGAAAGGGATCTATGCCTCATTAATTGGAACTTCATCGAAGGTGTGCTTCATAGAGCTGTCGAGAGTTTCCCTCAAACTTTTCGCTGTTGACCAATACGCAAGACTTGAAGAGGAAGCTATCAACTTTCTCCTTGAGCTGATTCCCATCAGGACGAAGAATCATGGCCACGAGGATAGAGGGGCGGGCTCCTGCAGTCTCGTCCATCCTCAGTCGCACTCAGTGGAGGAAGAATCAAAGAACGGCGCCAGGAGATGACACATGGCATCATCAACATCACAGATTGAATCTTGGAGATCTAATCATAATTGTTGAGGTGAATTGATTGAGAAACATCAGTTGCACCTCTGCATATTGTTAATATTACGCACCAATCCTCTTCGATCCGCAACACGTGAGAAATACATTTGATTTGGGCAAATATCGTTGCCACCCTTCCACTTTTAAATAATTGTCTGTCAACGTTTTCTTTTTATTTTAATTGATATATTTATTGCATTTTGCACCATATTTTTGGGTCACTTCTTGAAGCTTCACTGCATGTCATTTAGTTTTGCAAAAAACCTTTGTTGTAAAGATACTTTTTCCCATTCTAATGCATATTTATTAATACTTTTCTAAAATAAATGTGAATTACTCTATTTAATTTGGTCAAATTTACCTATTTTTAAAAATTAGTTCTTAGTAGTAGTACATTGTACCTACCACCCAAAAGGGCGGGATTCAAATCCCCTCCATTGTAGGGGTTGCATTAGGTAGTCGACAACCAACTTAAAAATTAGTCGAATCTTTCGACATGAATTTGAGCAAGAATCCATGTAACCAACCCTACTTACAGTGAGAGAAAGCTTTGCCTTTTTGCCTTTTTTTTAATTAATTTAATCATTTGTGCATATGCAAAAAAAATCCCCCAAAAAATATAAGTTGTCTCATATGTTTACCTATCGCATACAAAAAAGCCTCACAACAAATATTCATCCTTTGCATAATATAATTTGTTCATGCGATTTTAGTAATTAAATCAAAAAAATCCAAATTGCTTAATTTTGTAAAATTAAAAGTGCCTATGCGTTCCTTGTATTATTAGGTAAGTGTTAAATTTTGGTTTGCAAAAGTAGCATAGCATGTATTTGGAATAATGAATCTTAAATGTGGATATATTAGACCCTTATCCTATAAATATTATCCATGTTCCACCATTGAAAGATAGTGGAAAATAAGAATAGCCTAATCCCTTGCGTATTCTGGTGAATACCCTCTTGTGGTTTTTTCCTTTTTGTTGAGAAGAGTTTTCCATGTAACTTCATGTTCTTGCGTTTGCGTGCAAACGTACTTAACTTTCGCATATTATTTGAAAAGTTATCAATACTGCTGATTGGAAAAAAAACACAGAATATTATTCATGATAAAGATCAACGTCAAGTTCTAATCCACGATCCTGGCAAACAACTCTAGAAGGAAAAGTGATGTGCGATTATGCATCACAATGCAATGGAAAAAGATAATTTCGCCACTGTTCAGATATTTCAGATGATCAATAAATATACAGACATAATAAGCTCAACGTCCAAAAAAAATAAAAGGTATAGTACATCTCTGACGTGAACTTCATTCACTTAATCCAATCCAATATGAATGAAAAAATAAAATAGTATGCTGTGCACGTAGGATCGAAGCGACGGAAAAGAGTAAATGATCACCGCAAGATATTGTGTGAAAGAAGACAGGATTATACATTCTTTCAAGCTTGCCAAGTATTCTTGATTATTGACATTTATCTTACATGATGTCTGCGGTCTCTCTCATTCTTCGTCGATTTCTAGTCCAGGTACATATTCCAAGCTCACATCAAATATCACGGGGCTGTTGGGGGCTACTCTTGGCCTTCAAGGTGCTGATGTCAGTCCTTTAGGAAATACCAACTGGAGATATTCATAACCAACTCTATAATAATATTAAAGCAAATATACATAACGTTGCAATTACATAAGGCAAATATTATTGTGAAAACTGAAAAGACTTCTCTACCTGCAGGTAAAAGCTATAGAAGCACAACCTCTAGGACTCACTTGTTACCAAGGGTTCTTTATATGCCTTAAATCGAGACCCATATGTTAAACCCAATGCAGCTGTGTGTCATGTCCATGACATCCTTAAAGATAATAAGCAAAGGCTCCCTCTATAATATGGGTCTCGTTATACTCAGATCGGCTGTGTAATGGATCTGCATATTATTCGGCTCGAGGGAATTTATGTTGCGAGTAGCGAAAGCATATACACACAAACATAGGCAAGCAAACCAGTACACATGGATTTATAATATTCACTCATAACTAGACTATGTCCTTGGACAGCGGCATTTGCACTGTATGAGAAGAATGGGAAAATACAGACGATATAGAGAACCCTAACCTAGAGAGTTTCTAAACTTAGGATCCAAATACTCAAACAAAATAATCCCCCCCCCAAGTCTTTTATCCACAGTGAAGAACAATCTAATACTACTGCTGAAGGACATAGCCGAGTCAAACCTGTATATATTGAAAATCATGGAGCTATTTTTTGATATATATTTTTTCTGTGGTTAATATCTGCAACAAATGACTATATATCGACAAGGGGCAATGTCAACACCCAATATATGCTCACCCAGATACATAATACTCATCCCTCCCCCTCAAGCTGCGCATAGATGATAAATCAATTTACCCACAATTTTCAGATATCTATTTTCAAAGAGTATTCCATGGGCTTCCCGAACTTCAACTGATTCAGAGACTGCCTCAACAGGAGAAATGATAAGTACGCATCCAGGTCATCACGAGTCCTTTTGAGTTCTGGCAAACTCCGGTCCTAAAAAACATCTAAGGACTCCAAGATCCTTGGTGACAAATTCACGACCCAGCATTTCTTTCGCCCTCTTGATTCCTTGTATGTCACCTCCTGTAATAAGGATATCATCAACATACACCATAATTGCAATCATACCTCTTGATGTCTTCTGTATAAAGAGAGAATGATCTGCATTAGAACGTTTGGCCCTTGTCTTTCAAACAATTCTGAAAGCTTCTGGAACCAAGCTCTAGGGCTCTGCTTAAGGCCATAGATCGTCATATGAAGTCTACATACCTGTGAATATTCCCCTTAACAGCAAAACCAGGTGGTTGTTGCATGTAAATTTCCTCCTGAAAATCACCATATAGGAATGCATTCTTGACATCTAACTGAAACAATGACCAATCTCGAATAACTACCACAGAAAGAAGGATCAGTGAAGTGGAATGACGAGCAACCGGTAAGAATGTGTCAAGAAAATCCACCCCATATGTCTATGTAAATGCTCTTGCAACCAGACGTGCCTTGTATATCGATGCTGCCATCTGCATTTTGCTTAACTATGAACACCCATTTACAGCTAACTGTAGACACGCCAGTAGGAGCAGGGACAAGACTCCAGGTGTCTCTCGACTGAAGAGCAGCCATCTCTTCTTCCATAGCTAAGCGCCACCGACTGTCCTTCAGAGCATCTTAGTAATTCCGTGGAATGTCCACGGCAGATAATGCAATAGTAAAATTCCTGAATTCACCAGATAAGCGATCAAAAGAAACCATAGATGCTATAGGATATGTCGTACAGCTACGCTTTTGTTTCCGTAGCGCAATAGGTAAATCCAAATCAGTAGCCTCCTCATATGGCGATAATGGCTTTGGTCCATTGACAGCAGAGGGGCAGAACATCGAGGCGATAATGGCTTTGGTCTGGTGTTGACCTGCGGCTCCTTCGTCGCATAACGGCGTGTCTGGCGTCTGCCGAGATCCATGTCAAGGCTGGACATGCTGGGCGACGATCCCCGAGCTCCATTGGAGCTCAATCCCAGGTCACAGCCTTCATCAACATCTCGCTCCGGTGAGGTTATTTTTTCTATCTTATTTGATGAACGTCGAATTTGCCTCTTTAAGAATGAATAAATATTGTAGTATAGGAGGCAAATTCAGTTCAGCAAAAACCACAGTTCTTTGAATGCTGTGGAATATTTTTACTTGGCAAGTCTACCAAGGTTGAACACAGGGACACGGCTACTTAATATGTTTATCGAATTTCAATTCATGAAGCATAAGTGTGAACAATTTCATTTTCAGATCCAAATGATGAACTATGCTATTTACAAAGCAATGCCATGATGCATGCAATTTTATTTATTTTTTTAATGCAATTTAAAATGATGCATGAGCAATTATGCAAAAGAATTTATATACAGATTAAAGACTACAATTATACCTTAAAAATTATGAGCAACATAATAGAAATGAAATCAGTGTCAATTTAATCACAATAATAAAAAGTGGTCATCAAATCAAAGCAAGACAAGGAGAGCAGGGTCCCATTTTTCACATAAAAAATCACTTCAATTAAAATAGTGGCAAATGAGACAATTAAACATGCTAAGATGTAGAGGACAAAATAAGGATCAAAACGACACTAAAATCATGCAATTTGGACCTACGATGCTCAAGTTATGCTAAAAACAGTGCAGGAGCATAATTGTAATAAAAATACAAGAAAAATAAAGGATAAATATTGCATTTAGGTCCCTAGAGGGACCTAAATGCAATTATCAAAAACTGTTCGGGCCCCTGTGTAGTTTTTCCATGCACGCGGGGGCCTTTTTGTAATTTCCAGAACTTTGGAGGGCCTCCCTGTAAAATACCCAGGCACGCACGTGAGGCACGCGTCTGGGGACCATTTTGCAATTAGCAATAACACCAGGGTCTTTCCTGTAAATTACCCAAGCCCTCACGTGCGGGGCACGTGAGGGCCCAGGCTCGGGAGGCGTGGCTGCTTCGGGCCACGTGGCAGCGGTGTGTGGCTTGGGTCGCTGTTCGGGAGACCCGAGCCTGTAGGTCTGGAGAGGAGGCTCGGGCTGCCACGCTTCATCATCACAGCCGTCCGATCGAAACAATCGGATGACACCTGTGTCTTCTTCCTCCACCTTGGCTCGCCGGAGAAGGCGGGTCTCCGGCGAATCCTTTAAAGCTCCACCGTGCTCCCATTGCATGTCTAATCATCGAAGGAGCTTCCTGGAGGTTTGGCGAAGATGCTTGATATGAGTAGAAGCTCCGTCATCGTCTGAAGAAGCACGGCGGGGCCTAGTCATCGGAGCAGAAACACGAGATCGGCGAAGAGGTTCGAATTCCGACCATTGAACCTGCAAATGTTAAAAGTGATAGCCGAAGCGTGTGTCCATTTCGTGTAGATGTGAAGTGCGTGATGTGAGGTGAGTGGAGGTCCGATGGGGCAGAGAGAGTGGTGGACCTGGGCTCCTTCTCCGGTGATAAAAGAGGAGATGGGTCGGAGCGAGGAGGAGGGTCTGGAGAGGGGAGAGGCGGTCGGCGAAGGTGTTTGATGAGTGGTGGAGGTCGGAGGATGGTTAAGTGAAGGTGGCGGCTAGCAATGGGGTCGGGACAATTAGCAGAAATAAGATAGAAAAAATAACCTTGCCGGAGCAAGGTGTTGATGAAGGTTGTGACCTGGGATTGAGCTCCAATGGAGCTCGGGGATCGTCGCCCAGCATGTCTGGCCTTGACATGGAGCTCGGCAGACGCCAGAGATGCCGTTACGCGACGGAGGAGCCGCGGGTCAACACCGGACCAAAGCCATTATCGCCTCGATGTTCCGCCCCTCCGCTGTCACCGGAGGGGCAGAGGAATCTAGGGTTAGGCCCAATAATGGTGGACGACGGTCTCATGTGGCGGAGGGTGGCTTAAATAGGTGGAGGGTAGTCGGAGGTTACATGGTGGAGGTACGTTTTGGAGCGGAGGATTAAAGGCGTAGGAGTGATGGTGGCGTTAAGTGATGGTTGCGCGAAGAAGGAGGAGGGTATGGCTTCATGGAGGAGGCGTTATGGTGCGGGAAGACGATTGGAGGTGGCGGCGGATGAACGCGAAATTCGCCTCTTTAATAATGAGGAATTGTAGTATAGGAAGCGGATTTCAGTCGTCAAAATACCACAAGCTTTGAATGTTGTGGAATATTTTTACTTGGTAAGTTTACCAAGGTCGAACACAGGGATACGGCAGCCTAATTTGAATGGATTGAATATGAAGTTCAATATGAATTAATCTCAATTTCAGGTCCATATGCAAATTATGATGCACTATGATATTTTCAAGGCAATGCAAAGTGATGTTATGATGCATGTATTTTTATTGGTTTTTATGCAAATATAAAGTGATGCATGAAATAAGAATGTAAGAGAATAATAAAGCCTACAATTATACCCTAAAAATTATGAGCAACAACATAGAAATGAAATCAGTGTCATATTAATCATAACATTAAAAAGCGGTCATCGGATCAAAGCCAGACAAGGAGAGTAGAGTCCCAATATTTGCACATGAAAATTCACTTCATTTAAAACAGGAGCAAATGAGACAAATAAGTACGCTAAGATGAAGAGGACAAAACAAGGATCAAAACGACACTAAAATCATGCAATTTGGACCTACAATGCTCAAGTTATGCTAAAAACAGTGCAAGGGCATAATTGTAATAAAAATGCAATGAAATAAAGGGATAAATATTGCATTTAGGTCCCTGGAGGGACCAAAATGCAAATACCAAAAACCGCCTGGGCCCGGTTGTAATTTTCCCAATTGCGCCTAGGGACTTTTTTGCAATTTCATAAACTATGGAGCGTCTCCCTGAAATTTACCCAGGCACGCACGTGAGACACGTGCCGGGGGACCAAAATGCAAATATGTAAACTTCCGGGGTCTTCACTGCAATTTGCCCAGGCCTCACGTGCGAGGCACGTGAAGGCCCAGGCTCGGGAGGGGCGTCAGCTTCGGGCACACGTGGTGATAGCAGGCGGTTCGGCGTTAGGCTTGGAGGACCCGAGCCTATAGGCTTGGAAGAAGGCTCGGGTCCACCACGTGGCGTCATCACAGTCGTTCGATCCATTCGATCGAACGGCACCTGTAGCATCTCCTTCCACCGCGAGCCACCAGAGAAGGCGGGGCTCCGGTGACACGCGGATTGCTCCTCTGTGCTCCGCCAAGTCCTCTGATGAATGGAGGAGCAAGCTGGGGACCTGGCGAAGAAAGTTATGATGCAGCGATGCTCCATGGATGATCGGAGGTGACAGACGGTGCAGCATCGCCGGAGGAGAAAAGCTCGAAGGGGCTCCGTTCAGCACTTCGGCCATTGAAGATGGAAGCTCCTGCAAAGGTTAGATAGCCGAAGCGTGTTGTGACTGTGAGCGAGGTGAGGTGTATGGAGACCGTGGAGGAGTCGAGAGGCGGTGGTCTGATGCTTCTTCTCCGGCGAAGCGGAGGAGAAGGGGATTGAAGCGGAGGAGGTTCTGGAGAAAGGTAGGGTGGTCGGCGTGAATGGTGGTGGTGCGACGAAGGTAATTGGATGGTCTAATGAAGGTGGAGATGACATGAGATTGCAGGAAAATTCGAAGAAAAGAAGAAGGAAGGAGGGACCTCGTCGGAGAGGGGGACCGTTGGAGGAGAGGCTTGGGCTGAGCTCCTAGGCGGGACTCCGGTCGTCGCACGACTCGCTCAGCCAATGCGAGGTGCTCGGCGGTGCCAGATGGCGACCGCTACGTGGCCGGAGGCCACGGATCTCACCGAGGCTTCGGCCGACTTCACCTCCATTCAAGGGGCTCCTCCGCTGTCACCGGAGGGCTGGAGACTGGGCCGAAGCCCCAAGATTGGTGGATGACCAATGACGGTGGCGGAAGAAGGAGATTTATAGGAGGCGGAGGCTGACGTTACAGAGGGAAGAAGGCATTTTCGAATGGAGATACTGATGGTTGGGTGTAATGGCGCGAAGGTTTAGAGATTACGCGAGGATGGTGGTTCAACGGGCTACATGGGGTGGCGTTTTGAGGAGGAGAGGTGGCAGGAGTCACCTTCCAAAATAGGAAGGGGGCGGGGGTTTCATGTGATGTAACGGCTGGGTAAGGGGCGTCTGGAGGTAGGAGACGAACGGTAGCCGTTGGATCTCTTGATCCAACGGCTGAGATGGTAATGACTGAAGGGCTCAGATGAAAGGGTGACGTGGCGCGCTATCGACCGTGGGATAATAAGGTGATTGGAGGGTTGCGGTGAGTGGAGACGTAGCGTGTTGACGGCCGAGGGATGAGAGTGGATCTGAGGGCTGGCGTTGAGGCGTCAATGTGTGGCTTAGATTTGATCTGGAGATCAGATCGGGCGGCTGAGGGATGATGCGTGATAAACGGTGAGGATGGAAGCAAGGGAAGGGGATCTAACGGCCCAGATTGGGCGCCAGGTGACGGGAAGGAGAGCGGGCCACGTGGGCGGCCCAGAGGGCAACACGTGGCCCAATCAGATTAATTCAGAAACAAAAACAAAGAAAAATATAAAAGAAATAGTTAGAGGCCGAATTTGGAAAAAGTCAAAACATGAAAGTTGTTTGTCTCGATGAGATCTACAACTTTCATGTTGGTCAAAAAGTCAAAAGAGGTCATCTGTACAAAAGCTATTTTTTGGGGGTATTCTCAAGGGGGTAAAAATACCCAGTTTGTGGTTTTGATTTGTTTTTGTATTTTTTTATCTTTTTAAGGGTCAATGAATTATAGACAACTTATCTACCTAATTTTTAGGGGTTTTTAAGTGATAAAATAATTACAAGAAAAATAAGGGAAATTAAATACAAATAATTAAGGGTTAATTATACACAATATAGTACATGATAAAATCAAAGAATTAGAGGTGATTTTTATTGGTTTGTTTAAGCAGGGATTCTAATAAGTGTCTTTTAGCATGATGAATACGAGATTCATCATACCCCTATACTTAAACCATGCTCGTCCTCGAGCATCTAAAGAATGAAGGAGTTGGATTAATTCCTGACAGTGCGCGTGAAAAATTCAAGGCTTGATCTTTCAAAGACTCTTGACCTAAGTGATCCTAAAATTCTAGGTTTATCCAAGCCTTAGTTGGAAGGAATCCAACTTCTTCTGATTATCAGACTCTCTTATTGTACATATAATATAAGGATATGACATTTAGTGTACTGCATTTCATGAGAGCTGAGTCGATGCATCACCCAAAGTTCCAGTCCCAAAGATTCTCCTCTAGACCTACTCCTCAATACTAGGGAATAAGTATGTTCTTGCTTCAGTCCACCGTCTCATTAGTTTGTCAGACCTTGAAATGTTGATGGACGGCCAGATGATGGCGGTACTGGGATTGTGTCTAGTTTTCTCACCCTCACATTGGAACAAGGAGCCTCTCGAGTGCCTTTTACTCAACACTGTGTATTAATACTTTGTTGATCAATGTGTCCGTCAAGAGAGTTGGAGTCGTCTGCACTTGTTTTTCTGGGAGTACACCGGGGTGTGTCTTTTCTGAGTATCTAAGATACCTTCGACACCCAGACTTGTATCGCTTAAGATGCAGGGCCCTTTTTGTGGTGTCAGCCCGACTCCTTGGTCCTATTTAGCGTTTGGTCCAAGTGGACACTTTGAAAATGGTTGGGAACGCTCGCCATTGGTGGAAGCTCATTTGGAATTGACTTTGATTTTAGAGCTTTTTCTTTGACATTTCATTTCTTTTGTTGGCTAGCTCCACTGCTTTTACCAAGAGACTGGCGCACACTGATCAACAACTTTCTTTAAGTTTCAACACACCCTGGCACTTTTAGGTAAATATCAAGAGATAGCATATGAATCTTGTTCACATACTGGCTAGGGTTTTTGCTGACACTCAGATTTTCTGAAGCCTTCATTAACTTTATCCCATCCTCGAATATCATTAGATCAGGTCTAAACTTAAATCCATGGTCCTAGTTCCTTAAGTGATATCTCATCTCAGCTCATCAATCATGCAGTTGTGGAAGTGACTGTGCTGATCATATTTTCTTGAAAGTAGATATAAAGAGTGCAATATAGCACTCAAATCTTTCAAACCAGAGGAGTGTGGATATTTAAGTCAGGAAAACCCTAATGACTAAGGCATGTTAACTCAGACTCCCAAGATCCCAGAGATCCAGTGTCCTCAAAATCCTCAAGCCTTGCGTGAGTGTCAATGTGTCAGGAATACACCAACTCCATGGGTTAGTGAATTTTTGTGTGATTTTTATCTTTTACAGATTTTTATGGATTTTAATAAATTTTTTTTCATTTTTTTTCATTCATTTTTTTTAATTTTAATTTTTTTAATTCCTCGGAGAGACAGTGACTGGCCCAGGCTCAAATAAAAGTATACACTTTCAGCCAGTATGGGTGTAAGTACGGGCCGAGGCCCGTGTTACTTGAGGACGGGGCCGTATGCGATGTCCTCTAAACCACCCACTCTGCTAAGGGAGACCGAGGTTCCCTCACTGAAAATGCCTACTAAACCTAGTAGTCAGAGTCAACCTCACAAGAAGATTTTTAATTTTTCAAATTTTTTTAATACAGGAATATTCACAAAAAATAAACCCTCAAATTTTTAATTTTTACAGGATTTTACTCAGTTCACTAGTTTACCAAAACCCAGCCCGAAAAATAAAATTTAAAAAGTTTTAAAAACGTGAGCTAAGGCTAAAGTAGTATACAATAATATACGGTATACCCCTCTATACTTAAAATTTGCTATGTCCTCATAGCACAAGTGCCATGAAGCCAAGGCTCGGTTCAAGTACAGGGTGATATAGCGGAACTGAGGAGGAGAGTCCCCCTATACTTGGGCCAAAGTTGGCCTAAGTACAAGAAGACAGGACGAGGGATGGAAGAGCAGGCAGGTCCCCCCTATACTTAGGCTACAAATAGCCTAAGTAAGGTCTGTGTTAGGGGGGGTTCTATGATACAAGGGTGAGGGCGAGGGGGTTCGTGAAGAATAGATATACACACAGAGAGAGAGAGAGAGATAGAGAGAGAGAGCGATATTCAGAGGGCGGGTGAGGGTGAATATGTGCGGTGTAAGTGTGTGTGTGAGGGGGGGATTTTTTTTGTCTACAATATGCAATACTGGAAATAAATATGCAGATGCAAGATTTTTTTTTACAACATGCAATGCAAGTTGATTGCTAAAATCCTATAATTTCTTCACGGTTTCCCTTGTGGCCTCTTCAGCGGAAGCTCCCGACTTCACGCCTCCATGATGATCAGGCGTCCCCGATTTTCCATGGGCCCTGCCACACAAGAGAAAAGTTAGAGACTCAGAGAAATTAAATCAGCAAATAATATGCAACTAATTGATGCATGAAATGAGGACCTAGAAATTATTGAATTAATTTAAAAAAAATCAAAATTCAAAAAATAAGCAAAGCCGTATCCCCGGCAACGGCGCCATTTGATGAACGCGAAATTCGCCTCTTTAATAATGAGGAATTGTAGTATAGGAAGCGGATTTCGGTCGTCAAAATACCACAAGCTTTGAATGTTGTGGAATATTTTTACTTGGTAAGTTTATCAAGGTCGAACACAGGGATACGGCATCCTAATCTGAATGGATTGAATATGAAGTTCAATATGAATTAATCTCAATTTCAGGTCCATATGCAAATTATGATGCACTATGATATTTTCAAGGCAATGCAAAGTGATGTTATGATGCATGTATTTTTATTGGTTTTTATGCAAATATAAAGTGATGCATGAAATAAGAATGCAAGAGAATAATAAAGCCTACAATTATACCCTAAAAATTATGAGCAACAACATAGAAATGAAATCAGTGTCATATTAATCATAACATTAAAAAACGGTCATCGGATCAAAGCCAGACAAGGAGAGTAGAGTCCCAATATTTGCACATGAAAATTCACTTCATTTAAAACATGAGCAAATGAGACAAATAAGTACGCTAAGATGAAGAGGACAAAACAAGGATCAAAACGACACTAAAATCATGCAATTTGAACCTACGATGCTCAAGTTATGCTAAAAACAATGCAAGGGCATAATTGTAATAAAAATGCAATGAAATAAAGGGATGAATATTGCATTTAGGTCCCTGGAGGGACCAAAATGCAAATACCAAAAACCGCCTGGGCCCGGTTGTAATTTTCCCAATTGCGCGTAGGGACTTTTTTGCAATTTCCTAAACTATGGAGCGTCTCCCTGAAATTTACCTAGGCACGCACGTGAGACACGTGCCGGGGGACCAAAATGCAAATATGTAAACTTTCGGGGTCTTCACTACAATTTGCCCAGGCCTCACGTGCGAGGCACGTGTAGGCCCAGGCTCGGGAGGGGCGTCAGCTTCGGGCACACGTGGTGATAGCAGGCGGTTCGACGTTAGGCTTGGAGGACCCGAGCCTATAGGCTTGGTAGAAGGCTCGGGTCCACCACGTGGCGTCATCACAGCCGTTCGATCCATTCGATCGAATGGCACCTGTAGCATCTCCTTCCGCCGCGAGCCACCGGAGAAGGCGGGGCTCCGGTGACATGCGGATTGCTCCTCCGTGCTCCGCCAAGTCCTCTGATGAATGGAGGAGCAAGCTGGGGACCTGGCGAAGAAAGTTATGATGCGGCGATGCTCCATGGATGATCGGAGGTGACAGACGGTGCAGCATCGCCGGAGGAGAAAAGCTCGAAGGGGCTCCGTTCAGCACTTCGGCCATTGAAGATGGAAGCTCCTGCAAAGGTTAGATAGCCGAAGCGTGTTGTGACTGTGAGCGAGGTGAGGTGTATGGAGACCGTGGAGGCGTCGAGAGGCGGTGGTCTGATGCTTCTTCTCCGGCGAAGCGGAGGAGAAGGGGATTGAAGCGGAGGAGGTTCTGGAGAAAGGTAGGGTGGTCGGCGTGAATGGTGGTGGTGTGGCGAAGGTAATTGGATGGTCTAATGAAGGTGGAGATGACATGAGATTGCAGGAAAATTCGAAGAAAAGAAGAAGGAAGGAGGGACCTCGTCGGAGAGGGGGACCGGTGGAGGAGAGGCTTGGGCTGAGCTCCTAGGCGGGACTCCGGTCGTCGCACGACTCGCTCAGCCAATGCGAGGTGCTCGGCGGTGCCAGATGGCGACCGCTACGTGGCCGGAGGCCACGGATCTCACCGAGGCTTCGGCCGACTTCGCCTCCATTCAAGGGGCTCCTCCGCTGTCACCGGAGGGCCGGAGACTGGGCCAAAGCCCCAAGATTGGTGGATGACCAACGACAGTGGCGGAAGAAGGAGATTTATAGGAGGCGGAGGCTGCCGTTACAGAGGGAAGAAGGCGTTTTCGAATGGAGATACTGATGGTTGGGTGTAATGGCGCGGAGGTTTAGAGGTTACGCGAGGATGGTGGTTCAACGGGCTACATGGGGTGGCGTTTTGAGGAGGAGAGGTGGCAGGAGTCACCTTCCAAAATAGGAAGGGGGCGGGGGTTTCATGTGATGTAATGGCTGGGTAAGGGGCGTCTGGAGGTAGGAGACGAACGGTAGCCGTTGGATCTCTTGATCCAACGGTTGAGATGGTAATGACTGAAGGGCTCAGATGAAAGGGTGACGTGGCGCGCTATCGACCGTAGGATAATAAGGTGATCGGAGGGTTGCGGTGAGTGGAGACGTGGCGTGTTGACGGCCGAGGGATGAGAGTGGATCTGAGGGCTGGCGTTGAGGCGTCAATGTGTGGCTTAGATTTGATCTGGAGATCAGATCGGGTGGCTAAGGGATGATGCGTGATAAACGGTGAGGATGGAAGTAGGGGAAGGGGATCTAACGGCCCAGATTGGGTGCAAGGTGGCGGGAAGGACAGCGGGCCACGTGGGCGGCCCAGAGTGCGCCACGTGGCCCAATCAGATTAATTCAGAAATAAAAACAAAGAAAAATATAAAAGAAATAGTTAGAGGCCGAATTTGGTAAAAGTCAAAACATGAAAGTTGTTCGTCTCGATGAGATCTACAACTTTCATGTTGGTCAAAAAGTCAAAAGAGGTCATCTGTACAAAAGCTATTTTTTGGGGGTATTCTTAAGGGGGTAAAAATACCCAGTTTGTGGTTTTGATTTGTTTTTGTATTTTTTTATCTTTTTAAGGGTCAGTGAATTATAGACAACTTATCTACCTAATTTTTAGGGGTTTTTGAGTGATAAAATAATTACAAGAAAAATAAGGGAAATTAAATACAAATAATTAAGGGTTAATTATACACAATATAGTACATGATAAAATCAAAGAATTAGAGGTGATTTTTATTGGTTTGTTTAAGCAGGGATTTTAATAAGTGTCTTTTAGCATGATGAATATGAGATTCATCATACCCCTATACTTAAACCATGCTCGTCCTCGAGCATCTAAAGAATGAAGGAGTTGGATTAATTCCTGACAGTGCGCGTGAAAAATTCAAGGCTTGATCTTTCAAAGACTCTTGACCTAAGTGATCCTAAAATTCTAGGTTTATCCAAGCCTTAGTTGGAAGGAATCCAACTTCTTCTGATTATCAGACTCTCTTATTGTACATATAATATAAGGATATGACATTTAGTGTACTGCATTTCATGAGAGCTGAGTCGATGCATCACCCAAAGTTCCAGTCGATGCATCCAACTGTTGGGATGGGAGCTCGTGCGAAGGGTGGATATCAGATCCGAGATCTGATCTGTCGGCTGGCGTTGAGGCGCGAAGGAGTGGCTGCGATTGGAAGATGGGGGAAATCGAACGGTTGAAGGTGAATAGGTGACGTGAAGGCTTGAGATGCGTAGGATGAGAGTGATCAGTCGGTTGTGGTTCAGGCGCTGGTGAGCGGCTAAGATCAGATCAGGAAGCTTGATCTGATGGCTGGGAAATGGGGCGGTGTTTGACGGATGAGATGGAGGCGGGTTGGAGTGGATCGGACGATCAGGGAGAACGCCGGGTGGCGGAAGGAGGAGCGGGCCACGTGGGCGGCCCAGTGGGCGCCACGTGGCCCAATCAGAAAAATTAAAATAAAATTACAAAGAAAATTATAAAAGAAAAAGTTAGAGGTCGAATTAGGAAAAGGTAAAAACATGAAAGTTGCTCGTCTCGACAAGATCTACAACTTTTATGTTGGCCAAAAAGCCAAAAGAGGTCATTTGTACAAAAAGTATTTTTGGGGGTATTTTTAGGGGGATAAAAATACCTGATTTTAACTTTTGAATTGTTTTTTGTATTTTTGAGTCTTTTTAAAGGGTCAGTGAATTATGGACAATTATTCTACCTAATTTTTAGGGGTTTTTGAGGATAAAATAAATACAAGAAAAATAGAGGAAATTAAATACTATAATTTAATGGTAAATTATACGCAATATAGTACCGGATAAAAATAGAGAATTGATGGTAGTTTTTATTGGATTAGTCCAGACATGGGTTTTATTTGCGGTTTTTAGCATGATGAATACGAGATTCATCACCCATGTAACTAAGCCTATTCAGGTACACCATTAGATCCATCATTATTCTCAGTTTATACCTCATGCGAGCTAGATGATGAGTGGTGACCATGAGCAGAAGCAGGTCGATGGGTATAGTGTTGTGGCAATGGTGGAACAGGAACTGTAATAGGAAGTGGGGACTGCGTGGGTGGTGGTGGTGGTGGTGGTGGTAACGGAGATGGTTGTGGTGGAGGTGGTGGCATGTATATGGCTTCATCAGTGTCCGAAGACATCAACCGGTCACCTGTAGGGGATAAGAACACAACGAACTCAAAAAAGGTGACATAGGCACTAATATAATATTTCATGCGCATCGGATCATAACACTTGTACCCTTTTTGTGTTCTGGAGTACCTGACAAAAAACACATTTGACAGCTCTAGGAAAAAGCTTGTCAATACCTGGAGACAATTGATGGACGAAGGAAACCGAGCCAAACACACGAGGAGTAAGGGAGAACAATTCCTTTTCAAGGAAAGCCAAAGAGAAAGGAATCTTCTCACCTAAGACAAACGATGACATGCGATTAATGAGATAGCATGCCGTTAGGACAGCATCACCCCAGAAAGAATGAGGAGCACGACTGTGTATGAGAAGCATCCTAGTGACATCCAGCAAATGACGATGTTTTCTTTCTGCAACTCCATTTTGTTGGGAAGTATAGGCACAAGATGTTTGGTGAATAATTCCTTGGGTAGAAAAGTAATTGGAGAGAGTATTAGTACAAAATTTCAAGGCATTATCAATCCTCACCATTTTCACAGTGGCAGAAAAAACATTACGTACTTCATTTATGAAATTTTTGATAACATTCCCAGCTTCAGATTTATTCTTTAATAAGAAGACCTAAGACAGACGAGAAAAATCATCAACCATGACAAGATAAAACATGTGCCCCTGATGATCAGGGACATGACTGGAACCCCAAATGTCGACATGAAACAACTCAAAACTGGAGCTACTGCTCCGACTCTGACGACTGGAAAAGGTAGACCGATGATGCATTCTCAACTGACAAGCCTCACATTGAAAGGACGTGTGAGGCGAAATCTGAGGTAGAATACGACATAGTTTCTGAAGCAGTAGATGACCAAAGCGCATGTGTCATATAAATGGGACATGTCTAGCAGGTAGAGAGTAGATTCCGGTATATGGAGTACAAACAAGGTGATAGAGGCCACCTTGCTCACGGCCACACCCAATCACATTGCCCGTAAGGATGTCCTGGAAAATGAGAGAAGATGGATCAAAAATGGCTCGATAATGTAAATCCTTCATAATCTTGCTAATTGACAATAAATTCATAGAGAAATCAGGCGCATGCAACACATTCTTTAGATTCATAGAGGGTGTCAAGCTAATATCCCCCTGACCAGTAATCGGGGAGTGCGTCCCATATGCAATAACCACAGTGCGTCCTGGAGGAACCTGTCTATAGGTTGTAAGTTGACCCATGTCTCGACACAGGTGATGTGTGGCACCAGATTCCATAATCCACTCTATAGTATCAGATCCACTACTTCTAGTGAGTGCATAAGTACTACATGAGGTATTGGAGGAGGCTAAAGCAGCAATATCGGAATGACTCCCGGAGGCCGGCGAGGGTGACACTGGACTAGAAGGAGGTATAATACCCCTCAAGCGAGCAACAAGTTCATCAAAATGTTGATCCAAAGAGGAAGCAGCTGGAGGATTAATCTGTTCAGCCAAACGTGCAGAAGCAAGGAATCCATGCTTGGAGTAGCATGTATACTCTGTGTGTCCACAACAATGGCAGAAAGTACATGGTGGGCGAACACGACCTCCCCTGGCCCTAGGTCCATGTGAAGGGTATGGTATAATCCTAAAGCGCATCACAGAAGCGTGAGCGTCGTATCGAATACGACGAGGAGCGACTAGTCGCACTAGTTGCTCGATGCAGCGGAATTTAAAAAATATTTCTTACGACGAAACCACATGATCCAAGAACACTTCTCGGATCGTTTCGTCTAAACCACAAACAAGTAATAGGATTACCTCTTGAAGCGTGGTTGCGATCGAGTCTCTAAACGAAGATACCTCCTGTCTCAAGTCCAATCCGACGGAGGAGACGCTTGCGAGCGCGGGGATGAACCGCGTGCTTCTCGCAATCCATGTTGATGATCCAAGCGGTAGATCTCCTGATCTCAACACACGAGATCTGACATCTTCTTCACGAGCGAGGCGCACCAAAGGAGACGGAGATCCACGAGCAAACCATCGGCCAGCATAACGACGACGACGCGGCGATGGAGAACCTCTCTAGGGCATCCATGGTGGACGGCCATGAGAGGGAGAGAGAGGGTTGTCGAGTAGAGAGAGAGAGAGAGATATGCTTCTCAAGCATTGTGTATAAATTAGAGAGCATGGTATGCCTCTCTATTTATAGGGTTTTGGGATCCATGGATCTCAATCCATGGGAAATATAAAATCAATGGATGAGATTGATTTATGTCAATCCAATGGTCAAGATTGTTGTTGGTAAAAACCAACAACTTGTAATTTAATTTAGATTAAAATATATTTGACAAAATCAAATACAAATCAATCCCAAATTAAACCAATAAATAAGGAGAGAATATACATGGAGATTACATCTCCATGTACATTCCATGTGGGGGCAATCTCATGGAAATCCATGAGATTGCATGCTTCCTTGATTTTCTCCATTATTTATTTCCAACAACTTTTGTTGGTTATTTATTCATCAAAAATAATTCACAATTATATTTGAGAATATTGCAATCTTGCCATGGAAAAATTGTGAATCATATTCACAACCCAAAACAACATATAATTTACATTGTCAATTAATTACACAATGTGTATCCAATACACATAATAATTAATCAACAAATATAAATTATAATTAGCTCTCTCTAATACATTATAAATCACATTTTTAGTATATTATGAATAATTGGATATTGCTATCCACATTATTCTCATCCATGATAATTAAATCATATTTAAACATCTTGGATCTCTTTTTCTCATATGTTCAAATAATATGAATCACATTCACATTATTCTCATCTTTGATAATTAAATCATATTCAATTATCTTAGATAACTCTCTTTATAATATGAATCAAATTCATATTAATCATGATAATTAAATCACATTTAATTATCCATTTTCTCAATGCTCGGATACATATATCAACAATAGAATTATCCAGGATAATGCACTTTCTCCGCGAATACTTGGAGATAAGGACAGGGCGATTGTATTGTTCCACGTATAGTGACATGGATATTGAGATCACATCTCAAATCCAGATCTCGGGCCTCCCATAGATGCTTGATTAAATCAAGACCGTAAATCTAATCTTCTCATTGAATCTGAATCACATTCAGATCAATGTCCAACATTTGGACTAAGATCAGATTACTTCTCTACTGAGAGGAGTCACTAAAATCCAAACCCATTTCATCACTCCCTAGGAATGGAAGCGTCATGGTCATACAATCGTTTATGATCACATCACCCTCAGATATTCCTAATACATGTACATCCTGCATACTGGAAGACTCAGAATAAACCCGAAGTATTAGATCAACTTTATACTGTCTACTTCAGGGTTTTATCAGTAAGTTTCTCATTCGATCATTGGGAGTCGGCATCGATCATATACTTTCCAAAAGCATATATCATACCTAGGTCTTGATCATATACTTTCCAAAAGTATATATCAAACCTACAAATTCAGTCAAGCTTCCAAAGCGAGACGACCATGCGCATGGAATTTGATTCTTCCCAATATCTCATGAGTGAGCTCATGTCTTCCAGTTCAGTAACTGAACCTGTATGGTCCCTTTGAGAGATCGTATTACTCATATGCCCTTATATGCACACCAGTGTGCCGGTGTATATACCTTGATTAGGTCATCAACCTATTGGTCTGCCAAATGTACATACTCAGACATATAGTAACACATCTGTCTCCGGTCAGAGGATGTGTGCCTATATCATGACAGCATATGATATAGGACTTTGGTTATCTCGATCTCGTTAAGTCAACTCTTTGACCTAACTCATCTTACACCTCAGAATCTCTATTCCTATGCAGAGGACCTGCATCAAGAGGTCGGTCAGATATCAGCCTAAATGAGATAGGATTGCCATCTCCTACTCAGGCTGGAGATCATCTCTTAACAATCATTTGACGGTGCTCGATGAGTCCTCAATCTCATTAGATATTCACTTAAGCACCAGCCTCTATGATTCAATAATTGAATCAACAACTGTATGATCATTAAGATGGCCATGGTACATAACCCTAATTGTACTAAGGGACCTATTATGCAAATTATGTACTCTTTATTTCAGATTTAAGGAGTGAATTGCAATAACATTTATTGCATAATGGCTCGTCGTGGGCTAGCATGTCTAACAATCTCCCACTAGCCCAAAGAGCCATTAATGGGCTGATCATTTAAACCCACACTCATGTGACAATCATAGGATATTTAGAAAATAGCTAGGTAAGTTGATCAGTCACTCCGTTCCCAAGAGACTACGCCAAGTCCTTTTACGGTACTTACATATCTCCTAGTAACAGTGCTCGCATCCAATGTGAATGTTGCATCTTATGCAACAGATACTCAATTTTTGGCGGTTATAGTGTCCTTGACACTACATCTTATTAATTATCATAACCAGTATTCCCATAATCCTTATCAGAATACCTTCATTCCTGGAGATCTCTATCTCCTAAGGTATCTACAGTTAAGACCCTTATAGATCACTATCTACAAGGTTTTAAACTTTTGAAGATAAGACTTTGAGATCACTATCTCTAAGTTTCATCATCTTTGAAGATATTATTATTACTGCAACTAAGTGTTTTATTTCCAGAGTAGGATTAGTAACAGATTACTACTCCCAATGCATGGTAGACATCTGGTTATTGTACACATCTAGCATACACTTCAACTTCTCGTAACTGATGCACAAGTGCAAGCAGTTTTAGAATTCACTTCCTCAACTCTTTGAGGTGCTATCCCTTTAGATAGGTCAGTACCATATCTTAAGGGAAAGAAGCCTTTCTTGGAATTTTCCAGAAAAAATGGAATAAGTCCAAGGTGTACTACTAATGTGACAGTCACAATACCCTCTTCTCTTTGCTTCTGAACGACTTCAGAATTAAGATCTAAGAGGTATCCTTGAGATCGTATCTCAAGGTATGGAACAACCAAATTATAAAGCACTTATTATTATTCTTATATCATTCCAAATGATTAGAATAATATCTACATTCAGTGCGATGAACACAATGGCACTCCCACTAAGCTTCACATGGTACAACAAGATACTATCTGAAATCATAACATTTATGAATTCATCAGATCCAATGGTCCAACTACAAGAAGCTTATTTGAGTCCAAAGATGGAGTTCTTTAGCTAGCACATCTTGCTTTCCTCAAATTTGAAGCCCTGGGGCTACTTCATGTGAATATCCTCAGAGAGGTATTCATAAAGGAAAGCAATCTTGACTCACATCATGAAGAAGTCATAGTCAAGTTGTGTAGCTACAGTTAGCAATATTCTGATGGGTTAAAGCAAGGTCACTGGAGAGAAAGTCTCATCGCGAGCGATGTCTTCTCTTCGGTGTGTAGCTCATGACTACGAACCGTGCTTTGAAGGTCTCTACCTTCTTATCAGGTTTTCTCTTTCTCTTGAAGATCTATTTACACCTTAATGGGTCTTACCCATATAGGTGGATCCTCGAGGGTCCATATACAACACTTGTATATGAAGTCTATTTTAGACTTTTATTGCTAACATCCATCTTTCCATGCCATGATCACATGAAGTCTGATCATTTTCACATGGAATACATCCTCAAACTCATTTGAAGAGGTATTAGTGTTTCATCTTTAATTGTCCTTTTAGTTTCCAAATTCAGGAGCCTCATTATCTTTTCAAGATTAAATGAGTTCCTTTACTTCATTTTATCTTGATTATTAAGAGAGTCATCCTCCAAGAATCACATTCTCAGATACGAGATCTTTTAAGAATCTCAAGGTCATAAAGTAGGTATACAATACCATCCTTTATTTTCCTAATGAAGTAGCACTCTCTAGTGCTAGATTCTAGCTTACATGCATGGAACCTTATTAAGTATATAATGTAGTCTCTACTACATATACACCTTTGGAAACTAAGAGATAATTATGCTAGGATTAATCATTGATTAAATCATGTCACACATGATCAATTGTATCTCCCTACAACTCCATTGAGTTCAGGTTCATTACGAGGATTGAGATAGTAATGATATTCATATCTCCATAAGGTATTTCTTGAATTCATCTAATAGGTACAGGCTACCATGGTTAGATCAAATTCATTTCATCTTCCTTTAAATTTTGGTTCTAAACCAAAATTGTGAAATCTTTGAACATTTCAAAGTTTTCTAAGTGGAGAGAAGAAATCTCATATCACAAATAATCACTAATAGATATCACATATCCATAATGTTTATTCTGATATAGATGATTCACATACATCAATATGTATGAGATCTTGAATATCTTAACATCTTACACCTTTCCCAAAGAAGGGTGTATTGGACATTTTTACTTTGAATACAATATTCACAAGTATGTGAGATTTGAATCTTTAGACAATCTAAAGTTTCATGTCTTACTAGTCCATTGATTTCATCAACAGACATATGTCCAAAATTTGATGCCAGATCATTGTCAAATGATCTTTATCCTCCTATTGATCTTTAAAGGTTTAATTTTCAGTATTAGAAATCTTAATGAACCATTCATTAATTTTCTAATTTAGTAGAGTCCACTAGATTTTAGATTACTATCTGAAATATCTCCATCATAACTTTTTATGATAGATTTAATACAGAATTCATGTTTATATCCAACAATTAGAAATAAACAATGAGTGTATTCTAATATCTAGGTCATAGAGACATTCTCTAAGACTAAGGGCTCCCACTGAAAATATGAAGTATATTCATCCGGTGGAAATTGTTGCAACAATTGCATCAATTCCAACACTTAAACCTTAAAATCAAATTTCTAATATTCTAATACATATGCAACCAATTGCAAGTGTTATTAGAAGATTGAGATACAATTATTAGACTTTACCTTATCAAATAAGTAAGTCAATTTCAGTGATTATATGTAGGTTATTCTGATGTGTTATCCGATTCTTTCTCTAAAGATTCTAGATAGATTTGATAGTCATACTATCAACACATCAGCATATTGCAGTATTGGCATTCATCCAACTCTTTGGATGTCATATAGAAGTCACAGAAGTACAGTCAACTCTTTGATTATACTTCTTGCTTGGGTCCAACCCATGCTTCCACTACGCTCCCTTTATCTATGAACAACCATTGCTTAAGACTAAGGACCTCTTATGTTAAATTCAAAAGAATTTAATGTAAGAGCATTTCGACATTTATACATGCTTCATCCAATTCATACAACATGAATATTATGAAGCTTCATGAATGACTAGAGTATAGACAGTAGAATGATGACACTCATCATCTACATCCATCTAAACTTTTAAAGTATAGGTTCAGGTAGGTACTCAACCAATTTGAATACATCATCTCTTATAGAGCTACCATTCTACATGATATAGAGAACCATGTCATTCATGATTAAATGTCAAGAGCACATAAGTATGCCAGAAAATCTTTATTGATTTTATAAGGATTATTTGACAATTGCGATCATCATCGACATGTCACTTCTGAAGAACATTCGATGAGATCAAAACTTATAGAGACATACAAACCCTAGGGTTTTAGTCCTATTGTCTTATTCAATTATCATTCTCATTATTATGAGGAAACTTGCACATTGCAATCACATACATTATGTATCCAAGTGCAAGTACAATATCTGGATCAAAGGGTCCAATCCATGATATTTTACTGGTTATTATTGAGTATAATATTGAGTGGGTTTAATGAAGGATTATCTGAAATAAGAAATTTGCATAGACATATATAAATATATAATTCACTTCGATTTAGGAATTTTTATATCAAAGTTGTCTTGCCATGTCAACAATGAAAGTTCATTCCCTTAATCACTTTCAATGTAAGAGATATACTTACCATTATATCTCAAGCAAGATCTGGGATCTCCTTCCTTATCTTTGTTGCATCCCAATAATATGAGAACCTACAACTCGGATAAAAAGAAGCGGGAACACATTCCGCCTTGCAAGTCCAACTTGCATCTCCCAATTCGGTCTTTAATATCTGGGCCCACCACCCCTAAGGTGATGTTGACCCGTCATTAATTGAACCAACCGTCAACATGAATACAACTCGCTATGCGCAATCCAATATCGCCCCAATAATATGAGGACCCGATATTGGGGTCACTACGCATACGTCCTTCCTCTTTCGAGAAGCGACGAGCCCGATCCAAATGGATCATATGCAGGAGCTGTCACTTCGGACAGGCGTCTCCCACATATAATATCTGGCGACGAAACCCTTCGCCTTGACGGGAGACCATGGATGTCACTTATGTGATCCTCCATATCGTATTCAAATTATAATTAATCATTATGAATCACATTCATTACGATTAATTCTTCCAAGGGAAATAATAACTCTGTTCATAATAGAGTGTTCTTATTTGGATATAATTAACTTAATCATATTAAATTAATTTTCAATCCAATTCAATCAACAAACTTGATTTTACTTGAATATATGGTATTATTCTCAAAGTACGTGTTAATTTGTATTTTAATAATTAGAAAAATACATCTTAATCCCTCAGACATTATCCCGGCCCTACCCACTGTCATGGCCAGTACCAGCGGGAGTGGGACGGACCGCATACGTTGCAACCCGCTACCCCAGCGATCCCCGACTAGACACCATATCCGCCTCGGGAAAGGATAATGCCAAATTGATTAATTTGTACTTGAGATGATCATCGGTTCTTCAACCGAAATTATACCATATAGTAATCAAAACAATTTTGATTATAAGGAAATTTGCTAGACAAATTCCCAATCCTATTCAAGCAAGAGTTTGATGATTGTGATTTCAATTATGATTTAGATCAAATCTAATCAATTAATTGATTGGGGCCAAGTCAATTAAGGAAATAATCATTCTATAATAATTCACAAATATTTTACATAATTATTTCTCGAAATTAACAATTAATTTCATTAATTGACAATCACATGGTTCTTGATTAGGAAAGTAATTTCAGCAGTGACCCCTACTTACTAAAATTTGCATATCTCAATCAATTTAAATCCAAATTAAGCAAAGTCAATTTCTAAAGTTTGCTAATTTGATTTAGAACAGAAACCAAGTGATGTTTCACGCATTTCGAGGCAAATCTAAATAGTAATTAACATTTTAATCACGTTCAGATTCACAGTACCCGCAATAGTGCATACATGTTCATTAAAACGACCATATCTAGAGCATACGAAATCCGATTTACGCAAACTCAGATCCTATGGTTTCCTTATTTAATGGGGAACAAAATCCAAATGCTATTTTTGTGTTTAAACAATTTAAACATGGCCGAAAAATTACACTAAACAGATCTGCGAAATCAAATGCGATAAAAAACTTTCGCGACCTTAACGAACCGAAGTCGTCCTCGGTTTGCGAATCATATTCAAAACCGTCGACCTAAGGCTCTGATACCACTTGAAGGATATGGTATAATCCTCAAGCGCATCACGGAAGCGTGAGCGTCGTATCGAATACGACAAGGAGCGACTAGTCGCACTAGTTGCTCGATGCAACGGAATTTAAAAAACATTTCTTACGACGAAACCACATGATCCAAGAACACTTCTCGGATCGTTTCGTCTAAACCACAAACAAGTAATAGGATTACCTCTTGAAGCGTGGTTGTGATCGAGTCTCTAAACGAAGAGACCTCCTGTCTCAAGCCCGATCCGACGGAGGAGACGCTTGCGAGCGCGGGGATGAACCGTGTGCTTCTCGCAATCCATGTTGATGATCCAAGCGGTAGATCTCCTGATCTCGACACACGAGATCCGACATCTTCTTCACGAGCGAGGCGCACCAAAGGAGATGGAGATCCACGAGCAAACCATCGGCCAGCATAACGACGACGCCACGGCGATGGAGAACCTCTCTAGGGCATCCATGGTGGACGGCCATGAGAGGGAGAGAGAGGGCTGTCGAGTAGAGAGAGAGAGATATACTTCTCAAGCATTGTGTATAAATTAGAGAGCATGGTATGCCTCTCTATTTATAGGGTTTTGGGATCCATGGATCTCAATCCATGGGACATATGAAATCAATGGATGAGATTGATTTATGTCAATCCAATGGTCAAGATTGTTGTTGGTAAAAACCAACAACTTGTAATTTAATTTAGATTAAAATATATTTGACAAAATCAAATACAAATCAATCCCAAATTAAACCAATAAATAAGGAGAGAATATACATGGAGATTACATCTCCATGTACATTCCATGTGGGGGCAATCTCATGGAAATCCATGAGATTGCATGCTTCTTTGATTTTCTCCATTATTTATTTCCAACAACTTTTGTTGGTTATTTATTCATAAAAAATAATTCACAATTATATTTGAGAATATTGCAATCTTGCCATGGAAAAATTGTGAATCATATTCACAACCCAAAACAACATATAATTTACAGTCAATTAATTACACAATGTGTATCCAATACACATAATAATTAATCAACAAATATAAATTATAATTAGCTCTCTCTAATACATTATAAATCACATTTTTAATATATTATGAATAATTGGATATTGCTATCCACATTATTCTCATCCATGATAATTAAATCATATTTAAACATCTTGGATCTCTTTTTCTCATATGTTCAAATAATATGAATCACATTCACATTATTCTCATCTTTGATAATTAAATCATATTCAATTATCTTAGATAACTCTCTTTATAATATGAATCAAATTCATATTAATCATGATAATTAAATCACATTTAATTATCCATTTTCTCAATGCTCGGATACATATATCAACAATAGAATTATCCATAAACTCTTTCCAGGATAATGCGCTTTCTCCGCGAATACTTGGAGATAAGGACAGGGCGATTGTATTGTTCTACGTATAGTGACATGGATATTGAGATCACATCTCAAATCCAGATCTCGGGCCTCCCATAGATGCTTGATTAAATCAAGACCGTAAATTTAATCTTCTCATTGAATCTGAATCACTTTCAGATCAATGTCCAACATTTGGACTAAGATCAGATTACTTCTCTACTGAGAGGAGTCACTAAAATCCAAACCCGTTTCATCACTCCCTAGGAATGGAAGCGTCATGGTTATACAATCGTTTATGATCACATCACCCTCAGGTATTCCTAATACCTGTACATCCTGCATACTGGAAGACTCAGAATAAACCCGAAGTATTAGATCAACTTTATACTGTCTACTTCAGGGTTTTATCAGTAAGTTTCTCATTCGATCATTGGGAGTCAGTATCGATCATATACTTTCCAAAAGCATATATCATACCTAGGTCTTGATCATATACTTTCCAAAAGTATATATCAAACCTACAAATTCAGTCAAGCTTCCAAAGCGAGATGACCATGCGCATGGAATTTGATTCTTCCCAATATCTCATGAGTGAGCTCATGTCTTCCGGTTCAGTAACTGAACCTGTATGGTCCCTTTGAGAGATTGTATTACTCATATGCCCTTATATGCACACCAGCGCGTCGGTGCATAGACCTTGATTAGGTCATCAAACTATTGGTCTGCCAAATGTACATACTCAGACATATAGTAACACATCTGTCTCCGGTCAGACGATGTGTGCCTATATCATGACAGCATATGATATAGGACTTTGGTTATCTCGATCTCGTTAAGTCAACTCTTTGACCTAACTCATCTGACACCTCTGAATCTCTATTCCTATGCAGAAGACCTGCATCAAGAGGTCGGTCAGATATCTGCCTAAATGAGATAGGATTTCCATCTCCTACTCAGGCTGGAGATCATCTCTTAACAATCATTTGACGGTGCTCGATGAGTCCTCAATCTCATTAGATATTCATCTAAGCACCAGCCTCTATGATTCAATAATTGAATCAACAGCTGTATGATCATTAAGATGGCCATGGTACATAACCCTAATTTTACTAAGGGACCTATTATGCAAATTATATACTCTTTATTTCAGATTTAAGGAGTGAATTGCAATAACATTTATTGCATAATGGCTCGTCGTGGGCTCGCATGTCCAACACCATGACCACGAAACTGAGAAGGACCACCACGACCTCGGGATATCGCCATCGCTGAGGATGTCTGATTGGCAGTAGAAGATGGAACAGTAATACGACTGAGTCTGCGGAAAGCTTCCTCCATAAGAGGAATAGTAGAGTCTGCCAAGATCTGGGAACGGGTCGCCTTGTACTCTAGATCGAGGGCAGCCAGGAACACACCAACCATGGTGGCATGCCTATAAGTCTTCTGCTGCTCAGGAGTAGACGTGAGAGGCATAAATCTATATAGCTTCTCAAACATCCCACGTAGGGATGTATACAAAGAGTGAAGTGGCCGTCCATTCTGTTTAATGGTGAAAATATCATGTTAAAGTTGTAAAATCTTCGTCTCGTTCTTCGCTTGTGAATAAATAGCTGCAAGAATATCCCACATTGCCTTGGTTGTGGACTGATGGAGTATATCATTGGCAATCTCTATTGCCAACCTACCTGAAAGCCACACCTTGGCATATGCGTCATCTGCCTCCCATGAGGCGTTAACCCCAGTCTTCTCAGTCGGTTCTTATTCGATAAGAATATGTTTCTTACCAGTAGACTTCATCATACTCATGAACGGCATAGCCCACAGTTCATAATTTGACCCATCCATCTTGACTATAAGCGCGGGACCTCTGAAGGCGCTTGTGGAGGGAATATCGGCCTTGTTCTCTGACATGTCGGCTTGAGAAGACTAGGGTTGAATACTAGACAGGATTGTGTGTACACTGACATAAGGAGATTGAATTGCATGTGTAGACTCATGCAACCAATCTCAGCATGAGAGAGGATTGGACGACGGTGAACACACCCACGCAGGGGCCACATGGAAATGCGCGTGCGCATAAGGGCTGACTGAGCAAGCAACACGTGCGTACGAGGGGCGCTAGGGCCGGGAGGAGCGCTCCGGGCAGCACACTGGGCCTAGCGGCAGCGTGCGGCATGTGGTGCCTGGTTGGGCGGCACGCACGGAGCTGGGATGGGCGGCGCGTGGCACGTGAGGTCGGGCTGCGCGAGGTGAGGGAGAGAGAGGGTGTTGGGCAGGGCTAGGGTTTCGGAACTCCGGTCTAGGACCGCCGCTCAGATACCATGTTGGGAGAAGAAGACAAGTTGTTTATTCCATAAATCCTAAGCTATCTTATATAGGAGAGTAGCCTATGGGTAAATTGCATAAAGCGTTCATAAGAAGAAGGAAAATAAGAAATAATACAAATAACATAAAATATTTCTCTACACTAACAATGTGAGCCTTGCAACTATTTGATCAACAATGTATTGTCATCAACATCAGATATCAAGCACCCAATACAATAGCTCCATATTTCAATATGATAAACTTTCAATTTGAGCATGCTAAAATTTAAATTTTTCAAGAGAAAATTACTGTAGCATTAAACAGGATCCCAAAGTTGCTTTTATGATCTAGTTTACTTCAAGTTAAGCATACATGAATTTGAACTTTTCAAGAATATGAAGATCTTAGATTAAAGAATTATAGCAGAGGATTAAGTTTCATCCTGATTCCAAAGCCAATTAGCAACACAGAACATGGATTTATAGAAAATTGAAGTCTTGCAGATATCTAGATTCGGATTCACAACAACTAATCCATATGCCTGAGCATTGCAGAACATATATCTTGAATTTAAATCTTTCTAATTATGAATTTGGGAAGAGAGCAGGTTTGTTAAAATATATATTTAATTCAAGACTTATACTGGGATCGGACTTCAAAATTTAAACTCTTCAAAGCCAAATTTTAGGAAAGGATCAAATGCAAACTCTTTAGTAAACTTAATCATTTGAATTTGGATTTTGTGGTATAAACAACACATATGGAAGAAAGGTATTTGTTGACAGTATATGCCTAGCGATAAAGAAAAAGGAAATAGAGATGTGTTGTGTACAAGTGATATTAAATCCTCAAGTGCAATTAACAATAAAATATCTTCAAGAAGCTATGGGAAACATGCTAAACCTCTTCTCTTTGTGTTAAAATTCTCATAATTAATACAATTTACACTTCCAAGAAACTTATAGATTATTTTTATTACATTTTTTATCAATTTGAACAGAAAGTTCAAGAAATTTCCTCAAAATCCTTAGATAAGGAAAATAGAAAGTGATTTCATAGATGACAACCCTAATGGCTTAATGGTGCATGCATGGCAGCAAGAGGAAAGTTGTAAGGATTGTACCTTATTATATCTCTATTGGAGATCTACTTGCATGCTAAGGTCGGTGATTTGGAGAAGCTCCAAGTCTCCAATGTTGCAGAAATTCTGAAATGGAGCTCCGGCAAATAGGAGGGGCTGTAGCAGGATGCAAATTTTTGAAGAGAAGCATGAGGCCAAGGTTTTTGGAAAGAGATTTGAGAGAAGAAAGAAGGAAGGAGGCCTTACGTTGGAGGTAGAAATAAGGGAGGGGGAATTTGAAAAGAGGAATAGAGAGAAATAGGAAGAAGAGAGGAAATAGGTAGGAAGCTTCCCATCTTTCTCTTATATCATTCATGACATCATCTCTCATGATGTCACTTATCACCATACCATCGTTCATGATGTCATAATCTTGTATCATATATAAATTTAAAATTTCAATTTATTTTATTTATTTTTTTAAACTGCACAGACATAGGTCTGTTACACTTACTGTAGCAGAAAATTTTTCTATTTATTATAGTTTTTTAATCAAAATTTTACTTTATTTTTCATACTTAAAGTTGATCGAATACGCGCCTCGGGCTTCGGATTCCGACACGTAATATCTTGATTTGATCGTCTCTGAACAACGATCAATATGAGTATAATATTGATATACTTTCGATCGGTTTTGTATGCCCAAACAATTCGAGATACGGTTTCGATTTGGGTTTAAATTTTGTGAGATTAAAATATCAAACAATATCCAATTGACGAACGATCGATTCCTTGGTCTTATTTCGTCGAATCGGATTTTTACATGATCTCAGTTTATTCCGCGGTTTCCGAATTTGCGTTGCGATTTTTTCGGGCACGCATTACGGTGCAATCGATTTTTGATCGATTTCGCCCGAACGACTTTTGATTCACAATCAATTGATCGATTTAGGTTATTTAACATTGATCAATAACTTTATAGAGTTATACAAACCGAAATCGGGTCGGGTTCGGGTTTGTGTGGATCCGGATGTTGCACCTCCCCTTTATTTTTTTTCTCTCTACTCTTTTCTATTTTCTCCCAATGAGTGGAGCTTCCAGCCTTCTCTTTTCCAGGAAGCAGTCCATGTTGCATTTCTTCCATTTGGAAGTTGCTGCCTTCCTCCTCAACCAAGTGCAAATGGAAAGCCCCATCTCTCTTTTCCTTGGTATGCAGTTGTTTCTGCCTTGATTGCAGCAACTATTGTTGCCCCTCTCGCCCAAGGCCCACTGCTGGAGCATCCATTAGTCCCTGTTGCTGCTGGAACCACTCCAAGCAGCAGATGTTGCATGCTCAAAGAGCCACCCCCTCTGCTGGAATCTCTGCTGGAGCCTGCAAATCAACCAACTCATGCATGCCAAACTGATCCCAAAATTAGGAGATCCAAAAGGTACAATCTTCCCCTCCTCTTGTTGCTTTCCATGTATGAAAAAAAAACAAATAATAAATGAGTTCTTTAGATTTCATCCATGTTGTGCTTCATACTATATATTCAGTGTATCATACATGACATAGATGACTCTGGACATATTATCCACTTAAAGGTGATGATAGATTAACAAGGAACTATGGATATATACTTGTAATTCCACCAGATCCTCCATAAATAAATTTAACATTTTTTATAGGAACATAGGGGGTAGTTGTTATATTTCCTTTTCAATTAATCATATATGTATTGAATATTGTGATACAAACTTTACAGTAGGTTGTTTTTCTTATTCCACCATGCGTATACATGTTATGGAATTAATAGGCACTTGGAGAGAAAACGAATGTTTTCCCCTCATAATTATATTGAATTGTTCTCCTTAATTAATTATTGTATATGCTCTTTTCATAGTTATTGTAAAGGAGTAAGTTGCATCATAATATTTCTGAATAATCCATGCACGACATTCAAAGAAAATAATTGGATAACAGATTGAACGCTAATCTTGAGATACCTTTTATCATGATAACCATGTAAAATAAACGTTAAGAAAAGTTTTTTTATTATAATCAGAGGTGGATGCATAACACAATACTTTCTCTAGCCGGCCCTTGTTGTAACTAATGGAAAGAAAAAGTAAATAAAAAGGGCATAAACATTCATAGTGTATCACCAAAACTGTATTATAGATAATAACATGAGAATGTTCTAACATACTTGCATGATATGGAGGAACGATTAAAAGAAAGGGTGGAACTTACTATATAAATAAAAATATTTTTCTAGGACTTCGCTTTAGTTCTAGAAATATAAAACCATCACCTGTGAAAATATTTAGTTATTACAATGCAAATAAATTTACTTACTGTGGAGAGAAATGTAAATAACATGATTATAGTTGGAGTAACCTACGCATGCATAGAATTATGTCTTAAATCCCTCATCATTCCACAAGGGGACCAATGAATGATCACAATTACTGAGTCGGGAAAGAGATCCAACTCACCATATAGATGATATGGCATGAGATAACCCACCTAGAATGAAGCGAAGGGATTGGATTGAACCACAATGATTCCTACGTCTGCTTATTCACCTGAAAGAAATATCTTTGATCATTACGTATCTACTTATTGTATTGAACCTAAATCCAAGATCTAATGAGTAACTCTTAATCTCCTGATTTAAATAAGAAAATTTGAGAATCTAATATTGATCTAAATTTAAATCCAGGTCTCTAATGAACAGTTCTAATCTTATGACATGAAAAATGAGATCATTAGAGTATTTTCATACAAGTGAATTAAAAAATCTAGGTCAATAAGCAGGCCACTAATTTATGAGATAATCTATGATTAATAACTGAAAATCTTCGTGAACAATCATTTAAGTATGTATTACTAAATATGGATCACTATTCAATAAGATGGTCTACAAGATGCCTAGACATGTAAAGTTAACCACAATAGAGATTGAGAGGATGAGGAATCCAGTCAGTAATGGTGATTTAGCAACAATTGATATTTAAGAGTGCCAGTCATGGTGACCCTTACACCTGACTGTGCGAGGATGTGGCGACCCTCAGCTGGACGGGAGATAGGAAGCCCGGTAAGGCAGTGGCCGCTTAGTGCGCGGTTCTCAGATCTCAGTCTTTTTCTGGGTTTTTCGTGAACGCTCGCAGCTTTACGCCTCTCTAGGATCCACCGATTTTCTTTTAAGACAAGTTCTGCTGACCCTTGTTCTTTAGGGTGCCTAAACTGGAGCGCCCTCGGTTTTGGTTTTTCAAGCTCGTTTGCCCGTACCGATCGAGCTGATTTTTCTTTTGAAGTGACTCTTCCGGTGAGCTAAAAAAATACCCCATAACTTACATTTTCCCTTGAAGAAGGGTTGAAAACCCTCAATGGACAGCAGATCTGGATTCTTAGCAACGGTCCGTGATGAGTTTTGGATCTCCAAAGAGTCCTACGGTACCCGTGGATGGTAGTTGTGGGGCTAACGATCTTCGTAGGATATCCTGAAAGCGTAGGGTTGCGCTGGCGGGAGGGTTGTTGCACTGGAGATGATTGGAAGGCCTTACGCGAGGCCCTAATTCATGGAAGATGGCACGCGCAGGCTTTTGTGAGGCTTGAAGGTGGCGGTGGGGATTTTAGGTCTGAACCCCGGTCTAGGACCGATTCTCTAATACCATGTGGAGAAGAGAGACGAATATGATATCTATTCCATAGGGATAGGATCTCTTATATAGAGAGAAAACCCTAGAGAGTACAAGAGGAAAAATACATAAATACCCTGAGGGGTTACAGAACCCGAAGGGCTAAAGGTTACGGAACCCAAAGGGTTAAGGATTACGGAACCCGAAGGGTTACAAACATAATTGTAATATAATAATTCTAACAGCTACTATCACCAGGCCAGATATATCTTTTGTCGTGAGCAAAGTGAGACAGTTCATGGAACAGCCTAGGAAGGTTCATATGGATGATATTTATATGATTTTGAGATATTTGAAGTCTTCACCAGGAAGTGGTCTTATATTCAGCAGAAGCACTTCTCTTGATGTAACAGCGTGTGCAGACGCTGATTATGCAGGATGCCCTAGGAACGGGAAGCCTACTTCTGAGTTCTGGCTATGTTATATTTGTTGGCAGCACACTCGTGGCATGGAAAAGTAAAAAGCAGACAGTGGTTGCTAGATCTAGTGCAGAATCCGAATACAAGGTCATGGCTCAAGGAAGCACAGAGATGATGTGGGTGAGGTCGGTTTTGACAGATCTTGCAGTTGATGTACCACTTCCTATGCATCTTCTATGTGACAATCAGGCAGCAGCTTTTATTACAAATAATTTTGCATTCCATGAACGTACAAAGCATATATAGGTGGATTGCCACTATACCAGAGACATGATCCAGAAGGGTCTCAAATCCACCTCACATGTTTCTACTGGAGATCAGACTGCTGATATATTCACCAAAGCTCTTACTAAAGGCCCTTTCCAAAGATGTTCCAAGCTGAGCAAGATAGACATATATGCTCCAGCTTGAGGGGGAATGATGAGATTACTTTATATCTTGGTGTTGTTCCTTATTTTATTTTCTTTATGTACCTCTCTTGATATTTACCCAGGGTTTTTCTCCTATATAAGAGAGCCATGGGATCTCGTGAATAAACAAGTCATTCATTTTTTCCCAACAGTACATATTAATTGATTTTATCTTATTATTTTATGTACAAAAATAAATCTTTTTATTTATTTATTTTTTATTTATGCTTTAATAAAATGTGTAAAAATATAAATAAAAATTGGATTAAAAATCAAAGAAAATAAATTACTCTGATGTATATATGTCTTTTTTATTTTATTTCTTTATTTTCTTAATCATTTAAAGTATCAAAAATAGATTAATGTATAAATATTTATTTTATATTTTATTTAATTTTATTTTTAATTTTATCTTATTTAAAAATAATAACAAAAATTACAAACCTAAAAATACGGTATTTTATATACATAGAATACCACCATAAATAAGTTTTGTACAGATGGATTCTTTTAGTTTTGAACTCTTCACAAAAGTTGTAGATCTTATTGAGACGAACAACTTTCGTGTAGATTACTTTTTGATTTGACATCATTTTTTATTTTTTAATGATTTTTCTTTTCTTTTCTTTTTTGAATTTTCTAGAAGTGACACGTGGTCGCTCCTGGAGCTGCCATGTGTCGTCCCCTTAAGTTCCTTCATTCGCCCCCATTTTGGGTCATTATATGAAGAGCCCTTCATCCAATGGCCATTGACGCGCCACGATACCAGCCGTCCGAGCCTCTACCCAAACCCACAGGCCACAGCCTCGGGTAGGCCCGGGCCTCCTTCCGCCTGCCACGTGCCACCTTGAATGCCTACACCTCAGTCCAAGCCTTAGCTCCGTTGTCGAGCCTCCACTGTGCGCCAAGCACGTGAGGTGCAGGGAAAATTGCAGAGAGACCCCTACAGTTCTGGAGAATAACACCAAGATCCCGCCGGCCAGCTCACGTGCGACGCATGTGCGCACGTAGAAAAAATTACATAGCACCCCCAGCGGGTTTTGGTAATTGTATTTAGATCTATTTTCGTATTTATTCCAACAATTTAATTTTTGAAATTTGCATACCACACCATGTGTTAGAGCTTTGATTTAAACCATCGTTTGGCATTCAATTTTAATTTCAAAAATTGCACGTTGTAGAACATTTATTCTATATTATTGTGGATGTTTTATGTAATTTTATAAGCATTGTTTGATTTATCATATTTATTGTGGTGAAATATATCATATTTTGCCCAAAATTCATAATAAATCATCAGTTGCTGCAAAAATTCCCGAAAACTTACATTATGTAGAATTAACTATATTTCAACATGTGCCCAAAATTGTTTCAATTGCACGCATATTGAGGTCAAATAAATTGTGTTGTGATTGATGTAATTAATTTTTAATTCTCTATAATCAATGTTTTTAGAAGTTATATTTTTTCCTGGATAGATCTTAATTAGATTCTCAAAATTAATTAGGTTCGCTAATTATTGAAACTAATTTATTGAAAATCACACGGTAATGTTTGTTTAATTTATAAAAAAATTATTTTGCATCTAAAAATTTCAAAAAAATATTGTAGGTTAATTTAATCATTCTTAACTTACTGAAGAATTTTTATAATTTTTTCATTTCATTTGCACAAATAATTGTAGAAAAACCTCATAAAAAGTGTTCCTTTTCATGCACGCATTTTATATCATAAAAATACAAAAAAATATGTCCTGGATTTGTCATAGCATAAATAATTAAGGAAAATTTACCTTATGGATTTTTGAGTTTAATTGCACAATAATGTGAATTTTCCATCCTAAGCTGATTTAACCTTAAAATTAGCATTACGCGTTCTCATGCCATCATCATTTGCATAAAAAATTGCCAAAAAAATTCTCCTCGAAGACCTAAAACCTTATTATCTGAAAATCATCCTAAGGAGGCAGTGGCTTCCTTGAGTTCGTCTTGAGCTTGCTCAAGTAAAAAATAAATTTGATCGCTTTGCATTCAATTCCTTAATTGATTAAGTGTTCATTTTGATCAATCATAATTTGCTCGTCTACAATGAACATACGTTAATTCCACGTTATTAGTGAAGGGCAATTCATGGTAAAACCTTAGGTTTGTCACCTCTCCATGTCTTGTGATAGGTAAGTAAACCCCGTTCGCAAGGACAACTCATGTACCATGACTATAGATAAGTAATAATTGAACTGTGCTCTGTCTCCACACAAATGGTGAGAAGCACCAGGGTCCATGATTCACTCTAACATACCTGCCCTGCTACAACTAGTAAAGCATAGGCTATATCTGAGGAGCTCGAAGATGCTCTAGCAGCGGCTGCAACATCTGGGGAACATGTAGCGGTACCGGCGACAAGAATCATTATCTCCCTCAGACGGGAGACAATATCATGAAAGCGTGAATTTGTCCAAGGAGCCGACCAGTCTGGAGGCTCAATCTGCTTAGCCACACGAGCAGATGTTGGGTATCCATGCTTATGATAGCATGTGTCCTCAGACTGACATGGACAATAACAATATGTGTAGGGGCTACACTAACTTCCACCTCCTCTGCCACAGGGACCATGCTCTGGCGGTGGCTGGTTCACAATGTCATTGGCAATATCTGTGGTGAGAGTCCTAAAGGGCTAAGCACACATGTACGCGTCATCTTGCTTCCACGAAGCATTATCCCCAATCTTATCCATTGACTCAGGATTAGTCAGAATGTGCTCATTGTTATTGCACTGCATAAGGGTCAAAAACTACATGGACTACAACTTATAATTAGCCCCATCCATCTTCACGATGGGAGCTGGGCCCTTGAAGGCACCGGACGAATAAAAGATGTCATCATTGTTCTCTATCATGATGGAAAAGAAGGTTGAAATGGAACTCGATTGGGGAAGTAAACCGATCCGAGCGAGTCTACACGATCATATAAAGGATATATTGTACGTGTAGACTCCTAAACCATCCTCATCAATCCTCGATATGTGCTAGGGCCGGAAAAGTGATTTATAGATCTGAAATCACGTTTCTGGTCAAAACCAGACCGTCTCAGGCTGCAGTTCGACGATGGAGAGGAGATAAATCATCTACGAGGCTGGTGGCGGTTCCTGTGGGGCTGGGGAACGTGTCCGGTGGCCCAGCGACGACGTAAGAATCGTTGGGCACATGCAGCAACCCGGCAGCATGCTGCAGCGGCAGCGCTTGGAGTCAGGCGAAAATGTGCGGAGGTGCACGGAGGGGATGGCGGCACTGGGAGGCATTGTGCGAAGGGGGGTGGGCTTCGCGAGATGCCGGAGGCGTTGGGGTGTGCCGCCGGTGGCGCACGGTGCATGAGAAGAGAGGACAGCAGGTGGGGGTTAGGGCACCGGTGGGGTACGAGAATTCTAGTCTAAAAGACTAAAACTACCGCTTTGATACCATGTTGTGAGAAAACAATGAATTGCTTATTCATGAGGTCTTAGGATTCTCTTGAAGAAATCCGTTCGGCAAATTACATAAAAAAGACGGCCAGCAAAAGAGAACACATAAAAAAATAAAAGATAACTAATACCTCAACATTAGATATATAGTTTTTTAGGAAAGAAAAGGCCAACATCCGTGGTATTACATACCCACGGAATTTTGTTTTTTATTACTGTTATTTTTAATTTTATTACTAAGTATACATTTACCTGTCAAAAATTTGTCCAGAAGGTACCATTGCAACATAATTTGCTGCTACCTGAAAAACCAGTAAGTAGACATCAATATAAAGCAAAGAACCAACTCTTGGGACTATTTTTAAAGGTGCTTGTTTTAGCATACGAGGTTCATAGCACCCTTGTTTAGCACATGAGCATGCAAAGCAAGATATGTCTATCGTAAACGGAAAAAGTTGTGTGATGATTCAAATATGAAGCCACTGAAAAAGAACATCTACATTATGTATTTCAATAGCACCAAACATAATTAACTTTGACATTGGTTCCTGCATTTGAATGAGGCCAGTGGACTTATAATAGTTGGAACCTTTTTAAGCATTAAGATGACTCGAGGTTAACAATATTAGGAAAAGACGATACTATGGGGACTGTAACTAAGGGCCTCCGAGGACTCGCAATTGTTTTGTCGATCTTCCAATGAAACACCCATTTATAGGCATATAACGACCTACCTGCCCTTTGCATACAAGGCAGGTGTTGCCTCATTCAAATACAGGAACCAATGCCACTGTCATGGCATTCATCCAATCTTTCATTCATTTGACTTTTGAAGATGATAAGGATGCAACAGTCCAACAGCTTAGATGAGTCAAGTCATAATAAATGGTTGCTAATTAGAATCTATTAGTACCTGGAAACCAACCGGGGGGCTTGGACCTGTCCCAACCCTAATGTCTTTATATTGCAAACCAGATTCTGTAGTCACCATAGGCACCTAAAACAGAACATAAACACGTGCATGGTGCATTAGACTGCTGTTGTTTGTCGAGAAAACGACTGTTGTTGAAATGTGTGACAGATATACTGACATTTATGGTACATAGATAAAATAGACAGTAAGAATTGTTGGTAATTTCACATTTTAAAAGAATCTAACCTAAAATAAAATCACAAGTGAGGAACTTTTTTAATAAAAATTCTCAAATCAAGCTTAACCTCTATCTTAGACTTTATCGGAAATAGCCCATCTTATATTACACTTAAAGGTAATAAGCTTTTGAAATGCATCTTTCAATGAAATAAAAATCAAATATATTTCCAATATAACGGAATCATATTACTTAATGATTATTTCATGTCTAAGAAGTGTTCCCAAAGGAATGCAAAATGAGGCAAAAAAGTGAGAATTTGTCAATAAGGTGTAGCAGTCTCACCATACATTTTCAAGTTCCTTTTCACAAGCATCATCGCATAGCTTTGGCTTTTTCCTCAGGGGGTAATCCAGCAGCCTTTGCATCACCAAACCATAGCTTGGTATCATTAGGGTTAGACCCATTAAATTCCTTCTTGTAATGACATTGATAACCATTTTTCTCTGAATTTGTAGTTTTAACTTCAGCTTTTGGAAATGCGGACACTTGAAATTTCGACCGAAATGATATACTTTGATGATCTACCTTCTTATAGCATAAGGCACCTACATATAATATTCATCTCCATCAAACCAAATAATAATAAGCAAAACCTCCAAAGCATCAAGTCTGTACGAGATTATAATTATACTAATTTCGGCATACATGGTAAATCTTGGGGAAGATATTATAGACCAACTCAAATATGAAACGTGATGAGTCTTATAAATGGCGAAGCCTTCTTCCACTATAAGTAGGGTCGGCTACATGGATTCTTGCTCAAATCCATGTTGAAAGAATCGACTATTTTTTACGTTGATTGTCGATTACCTAACGCAACCCCCACAAGGAGGGATTTGAACCATGGTCTTTTGGGTGGTAGGCACAGTGCACTACCACCATACCATTTAAGTGGGTACAAACATGATGAATCTTATAAAATACAAAATTATTTGCTTCCTCGTAGAAAATCAGTAGAATCAAAGACAAATATTGGAATACAAGGGAGCTTGTTATTTTCATATTCTTATTGGACCGCTTAATAGTTGATCCATGGGGTCTATAAAAAAGGCTTGTGGATCTTTATAGTTCAATTATATTGATCTTTAACAACATGTTACCATAGATAAGTTAGTCCCTAGGGTGGCTTTGTGCCCTTTGCTGCTCACCTTTTACGCACCCCCCCATCAATAAGGCATGCCTACTCTTCACAAGCCCTTCATCAACACACTCCATACACATTCCTTGTTGCTCGATTTATGGTATGCACCTTGTGATTTCCTTAGGATCGAGATACCATTAGAGGAGGGTAAATAGTGTATCGATGGCATAATAAATCTTGTGGAATATGCTTGAGCAAAGCTATCAATCACATTGCAAAGGATGTTTGCACAGAATTCCAACTAGATGAAAACCACAATCTGAATCACCTGGCCCGGGATTTCCGCTTAGCTGAGTCAACCAACTGCTTCACTAAAACTCGATACATTTACGCATATATCTCCACTGTTTACAAAGCTTCCTACTCTACGACTTTAGATCAAACACCAAAGTCAACACTACAAATCTAACACTACAGCAACGTCAATGGTGGACAAGCTCCAACTATCTTTAAACTTCCTTGGATAGAGCATGCTCACTGTTCCAAGAACTACCTGCAAACTTTAGGATCATGCACCAAAAGTTCGTGCAAAGAGAGGTTATAGAGTAACATCGAAATAATATTTTACAATATTTTCCTCAATAATATCACAGAAAATTCTCAATGCAAATGCAATGATATCTTGAATAACCACCAACGAAGACAATTGCATATATTATCGCAATATAAGCTCAACCAATTATATCTCAAATATTACAAGTAAATAGTAATATATAAAAGGAATAATATCACCAGAGTTGTAGCCTGCCAAATTGTTTCTGATTGTTGTCAAAAGAACTAGAAGACGTGGAGGTGATTAAATATTGCTTCTTGATAGTTTTTTTTATAACAAAGCTATCGTCATCGTTCAGAGAAAATGTTCCTTTATTGGTAAAGAGTTGGAGTGAATTATGTGTCTTACAATGTTGAGTGTGAAGCATGTCGGAAGAAAATAATGAGTTGCTTGTTCATGAGGCTCTATCTAGGGTTCTCTTATATAGAGGAGAGACCCATTGGCAAATTACATAAAGAGAATGAAAAGAATATAAAATGCATAAAAGAAACATAAGATAAATAGTATCGCAACATTCCTCAAGCTGGAGCATAGATATCATTTATGCTCATCTTGAAACAACATCTCTGGTAAGGCCCTCTAGCTAGGGCCTTGGTAAGTACATTTGTTGTCTAATCTCCTGAGTTAACATGAGTAATGGAGATGAGACCCTTCTGTATAATGTCTCCAGTGTAGTGACTGTCCACCTCGGTAGGCTTGGTCCTCTCATGGAGGGCTGGGTTTTTTGCAATGAAGAGAGCAGCATGGTTGTCACATTGTAGATGCATGGGAAGAGTCACCTCAATAGTCAGGTCAGTAAGAACAGATTTGATCCACATCATCGTTGTATTACCTTTCGCCATGGCCCTGTATTCTGATTCTGCACTAGATCTAGTAACCACAGTCTGCTTCTTGCTTTTCCATGACACCAAGGAACTTCCTATGAACATTGCAAAGCTAGAAGTAGATTTCTTATCATTGGGACAGCCCGCATAATCTACATCAGCACACATTGTAACTGCAAGGGGTGCACTTCTGTAAATAGAAGAGCAGTACCAGTTAATGCCTTCGAATACCTCAGAATCATATGGACTGCAACCATATGTGCTTGTCTAGATTGTTCCATTAACTGACACACTTTGTTTACTACAAAGGATATATGGCCTGGTGATAGTCCATATAAAGAAGCTTCCCAACAAGCTTCAAGTACCTCCTCTTGTCGACCTCCTCAGTGTCATCATCATAAAGCATCATAAAGCTTCATGCTCGAGTCCATAGGAGTAATGACATGCCTGCAATCTGCCATGCCTGTCTCATAGAGAAGATCTGTAACGTACTTCCTCTGGGTCATCAGAAGACTCCGCTAGTTCCTGGCAAACTCCAGTCCAAGGACGTAACGTAGGCTACCAAGATCCTTGGTCGTAAACTGCTGACCTAGAAATCCTTAACAGCCAGGATGCCATGCTCATTATCCTCTGTAACAATAATATCAACATAAATAAGTATGACAACAATAACTCTCTGAGTCTTCTGAACAAATAGTAAATGATCGGCAGTCGATGTCATGAACCCATGTTGCTCTATCAAGTCCGAGCGCTTCTGGAACCATGCTTTTGGACTATGCTTAAGGCCACAGATGGCCTTGTGAAGCCTGCAAACCTTTTGACACTCCCTCTCTGCAGCAAACCCAGGTGGTTGCTGCATGTAAACCTCCTTTTATAGGTCACCATAGAGAAACATTATTTACATCAAGCTGATAGAGGGGCCAGTCCCATGTCACTGCAATTGATAGAAGTATATGGAGAGGAGAATGTCTTGACACTGGAGAGAATGTATACTGATAGTCCACCACATATATCTGGGTGAATCCACGTGCCACAAGTCTCGCTTATAGAGATCTACAATGTCATTTACTCAGTGCTTTACCGTGAACACCCACTTGCACCTAACAATGGATGCGTCAATCAGAGCTGAAACAAGGCACCAAGTGTTGCGTGACTATAGCGCGGTCATCTCCTCCTCCATGGCAAGATGCCACTGATTGTCCTGGATGGCATCCTGATACGTCCGTGGTATCTCCACGGCTGGTAGTGCTACGACAAATCTCCTGAAATCCTTTAAAGTCTGCTCAAAGAAAGTTGGGTTGCAAAAGGATATGAAGCAGAAGTACGTCTCTGCTTTCGCAGAGCAATATGCACATCGAAATCATCTACCATCTTCTTAACTTGTAAGTTTCCCTCTTAAGAGGGTACATGCTCATCCTGTAAGGAATCCTGCTGCATAGACAACTCAGTAGTGCCATCAGTACAAACAATGTGCTCATTACATACCTGAGGCGTGCTGGATATGTGGAAGACCTGTGAATAGGGGGAACAGAGCGAGACCTGCGAGTAAACCCACGTGGCAAAGACTGCGTCACGGTGGGCGGCAGTCCACTGGCAACCATAGGAACAGGTGTAGAGATTGGAGGTGGTGGTGGAGGCGGTGGTGGAGGTGGTGGTGGAGGTGGCGGCGGTGGTGGTGGTGGTGGTGGTGGTAAAGGAGGTGATGGAGGTGGTAGATTTGTAGGAGGTGGAGGCATATAGACCTCATCATCAAAATCAGATGGGGTCTGTAGGAGAGAAATACATAACATACTCAAAGAATGTAACATCAGCACTGACAAAGTATTTCCGTCGAAACGGATCAAAGCAATGGTACCCTTTTTGGATACAAGAGTAGCCAACGAAGACACACTTGACAGCTCTAGGAGAGAGCTTGTCACGACCATGTGAAAAATTGTGAACAAATACCACAGATCCAAACACACTGGGTGTAAGGGAGAATAAATCCTTTTCGGAAAATGCAATCAAGAAAGGAACGTTTCTTCAAAAATAGAAGATGCCATACAGTTCACTAAGTGACAGGTAGTGAGAACCGCATCACCCGAATAAGATTGAGGAGCACCACTCTGAATCATAAGGGTTCTGATCACATCGAGTAAATAACGATGTTTGTGTTCGACAACACCATTCTGCTAAGATGTATAGGTACACGAGGTCTGATGTATAATGAAAATCGACCTGATAAAATCAGATAGTTGTAAAGTGCAAAATTCTAAGGCACTAACAAAACGCAAATATTTGACAGTGGCAGAAAAAATATTCTTTATCTCATGAATAAACAATTTAGTTACATACCCAGCCTCAGACTTAATCTTTAACAAGAAAACTCAAGAAAGTTTAGAATAGTCATCTACAACAACTAGATAAAAAGGGTATCCCTGGTGATCAGGGACACAACTCGGACCCCAAATATCTAAATGAAGGAACTTAAACAATGAGAACTGCTTCGACTCTGATGAGATGGAAATGGAGAACTATAATGCTTCCCAAGCTAGCAAGTCTCGCACTGGAAGGAAGATCGTATGGAGATCTATGAGCAGACATGACACAACTTATGTAGAAGAAGGCATCAAAAATGAAGGTTTCATAGGTACGGTGAGACTGGTCCAGTAGGAATAGTAGAGTCACCAGCATGAGGAGGCTGGACCAATTTGTAGAGCCCCCACGGCTCACGACCACATCCTATCATCCTGCTCGTGAGTATGTCCTGGAACACAAGAGAAGAGGGGTCAAGAGTGGCACGACAATGCAAATCCTTTGCAATCCGACTAATAGAAAGCAAGTCCATCTAAAATCAAGAGCATATAAAACATTCTGCAGGAATGTGGATGGCATCAAATGCACCCCCTTGTCATGTGATGGGTAAGTGAATCTCATTTGCAATGATGACCCATCTATCATAGGGTATAGACCTGTAAGACCTGAACTGGGCTTTGTCTCCACATAGATGGTGAGAAGCACTAGAGTCCATGATCCACTCTATCATATATGCACTATTACAACCAGTAAAAGTATATGCGATACCTAAGGAGCTCGAAGAGGCTTTAGCTACAGTTGCAGTATCTGTGGATCCTGTAGTGGTGGTGCCGGCCACTAGAGTCATGATCTCCCATATACGAGAGATAATGTCATCAAGGCGTGGATCTACCTGAGGAGCTGTAGTGTCTGAAGGCTCAATCTGCTCCGCCACGCAAGCAGATACGGGGTATCCATGCTTCTGATAGCATGGCTCCTCGGAGTGTCATGGACGACGACAGTGGGTGCAGGGGATATGCTGGCGTCCACCACCTCTGCCACAAGAACCACGCCCTTTGAATTGCGTAGAATCTCCCATACCGCAAGATGCAACCATCGTTGAGGAAGTATGTGTGGTGGCAGAGGATGGGATAAGAAGCTCGTTAAGGTGACTTTGGGCCTCCTCCATGGGAGGTATGGTCGTGCATGTTAGGAGCTATGCGTGTGCAGCCTCATACTCCAGATCCAGGGCTGCCAAGAAAACTCCAACCATCATGGAGTTCCTATATGTCATCTGTTGCTCCGTAGAAGTGGAGACAGGCATGAAGCTATGAAACCTCTCAAACATTGTTGGAGTATTTGAGTTATGCGTCACTTGAGTTGTAGATGGGTAAATGGATCGCTCCAGGATCCATTTACCTCATCTAGAGTTTAGTCTCACATCTACCGTCTGTGGGATGTGGACTCAGTGGGGGCTATATATAGACCCCCACACCCATTGTATCCAGTGAGAAAAGTAATAGACTGTAAAGCCTTGAACTTGATTGTCTCTCGGATCCTATATCATAAGATCCGGATCGTTAAGAGGAAACCAATGGAATTTGTTTCGTATGAATCGGACTTCGTTTCGATTTGTTATGATTTTCAGAAGAAAGAGAAGTAAGGAGATTTAAGACGTCATTAACTCTTAAAGACTGCCATTAGGACTAATTAAATATGATTAAAGAAACTATGATGGATTGAGGATCGTTAATGATCATTACGAACACTAATCAATGGTTAGCAAAAGTTAAGCAAGCCGCGAAGGTTAAATCACGATTAGTAAAAATTAATCACGATTAACGCCAATTAAGTGTCATTAGCAAATCTAAAGTCTTCTGGATAGTTCTAATTTAAGATCTAAGTTTCGGATAAGTTTTAGCTAAAATCATGGGCCAAAACAATGGACTGCTAACCGCAGTTAAGGTCTAAACCATGGTTTTCTAACCATGGTTAGCGATTTTCTGAAGCCTATAAATAGCCCCCCCACCCATTCATTCTCTATGATTTCCACTACCACCACCACCCCAAGGGCTAGGATCGAGAGGTCGGGAGGAGGAGTGGGAGGCGAGGAAGGAGCGCTAGCGAAGCGCTGTCGGGAGAACGAGGAGGAGGAAGTTACGATTCTCTCCTAGTTGATTTTGTAAGTATGCTCGAACTTGAGCTAGGGTTTTTGATTCATCTTCTTCTAATTTTGTTTTCAATTCATCCTTCTTTCAAGTTCATTTTCTGTTGTGGATTGAGGAGAAATCTGTGTAACACCCTACTTAAGTGCGGACGGCTATGCACGCCAGTGAACCCTATGATTCGCCACACTTTCACTCACCTAAAACGTGTGATGTCTACCAATTCTCCATTGCTTATTGTTTTATTCTTTCTTTCCCGCTTTTATAGTTATTTTGATGGAGAAATCTGTGTAATACCCTACTTAGGTGTGGACGGCTATGCACGTCAGTGAATCCTGTGATTCATCATACTTTCACTCACCTAAGACGCGTGGTGTCTACCAATTCTCCATTGCTTTCTATTCTTTCTTTTCTGTTTTTATAGTTATTTTGATGGAGAAATCTGTGTAATACCTTACTTGGTTGCGGGTGGCTATGCACGTCAGTGAACCCTGTGATTGGTCACACCTTCACTCACCTAAGATGTGTGGTATTTATCGATTCTTCATCTCTCGCAGTTTGATTATATTATTTTATATTCGCTGTTGTTTCCCTCTCAGTGATTTTATAGAGGAAAATCTTTCCGTTTTTTTAATATGTCCTGATATAAGGGGAAACTCTACCGAATTTTTTATAGAAATGTGTCCCGATATAAGGGGAAACCCTGCCAAAATTTTTATACAAATATGTCCCGATATAAGGGAAAACTCTATTGAAATTTTCCTACAATTATCACCCTATCTAAGGGGAAGCTCTGCTGAAATTTTAAGAGAAAAATATGTTCTTCATGTTTTTCGTGTTCTTCGTATGTTCTTCGCGTTCTTCGTATTTTTCATTCGTTCTTCGTGTTCTTGGCACGTTCTTAGCATTTTTGACATGAAAATGAAATTCGATCGTTTCATAAGCTATAAATCATCTTTTTTGAAAAAGAATCACGATAAAGCACTGCATACGCGAGAGAGCTCGATTAGGTAACGAAATCATTCTTTTTGTTGTTGGGTTCTCATGTGAGATCGTTGAGATTATTGGTTTTATATTCTTCGCTACGAAGAACACTAATTTGGCTATTTTTGAGAAAATATAAAAAGTTGCTTGTGATTTCAACTAAAATAAGTTCTAAGCATCGAATTGATGCAGTGGCTTGGAAAGCTAGGTTTGGAAGTTAAAATGAGCATAAATATGAGTATATAAATATATGAATTAATATATATGAAAGGCTATACTCAATGTTGATAAGGATATACTCAATGTTGATAATTATGCAAATCAAAGACTTAACGAAAGAATTACATCATGAAAATTGATGTGTATTAAGTTGGATCCTGAAAAGGGATCGTGTGTTACGTTAAGAAATGACTGGGTGCAGAACTACAGGTCGGGCATGCAACCTGTAGGTTCGTCGGAAGGAACTCGTATTGGTGTGACCCTACCTAGGTGGTACACCGTTACCTTATTTTGATAAGTGCACATGAAATGAATGATTTGCAATGCGTGGTACTGGGTGCCAAATATATTCGGGTTGAACAAGGAAGATGTTGTCGTGCCATGTGGAGGCATGGGTGATTTGATAACGACTGGGTTACGATAACATGTTCTTAAAGCCGTTGGTTTATGTGATTAAAGGGAGCATGAGGTTTTAATCTACCGAGTCCTCGAGGATGGTGTGCGTCTTTGTTTGTCAGGCTAAGGGTTTGAGACCATGAATAATAAAAGAAAAGGAAATTGTATGGGTAGTATTGGAGGATTGGTTAAGACGACGTGCAGCGGTATAAGCTCACCAGATCAACGCAATCTCCAATCCCGAAGTATCCACAGTTTCAGAGTCCATATGATGGTGATGTAATTCCCTGGACTAATCCCTGACCTCGAATAGAAAGAAATAGGAATTAAACTAATAAGAATGAATGATCTTTTTGTGATAACAAGTTTTGAAAAATTACACATTTGTTTGATTTTCTCTTCTTTGTTGCTTAGCACTCGCTAATTATTATCTTACGATTTATGGAAAACCCAACAGGTGTCTGTGAGATGGCACAAGTACTTTAATAATCCAGCCCACTAACATAGTCATCCAGCCAGCCATAGTAACTTTACTCTGTAACGTCTTATGTGAACTTTATTTTGTGAATGGAAAAGTGTTGAAATACTTCCTTCTGAGTATTTTTAATTGCAGTTTGTTTCTGAATGTTAGTTGTGATTGCTAAATAAATTATTACTGAGTAATCAGATCCGGATATGGGAGGAACCGACGGTCTGGAATTGGGATCTTGACATAGACCATCAACCCTTTGAGGTGTTCTCCCGTGGTATCATCCTGCTCCTTAGGGATTAGGGTTCCACGTAAACTTTATATGTTCCAAAATTTATATTATGTATTTCATGCTTTGTTTATCATCTCGCTTCTGCATTCATATTTTCTAACATGGTATCAGAGTGTGATCGATTCTCGAGGAGTTTATATTTTTTGATTCGAGAGTTGGTTTCTCTTGAAACCCTAATTCTTTGACATCATCAACATGAGCAGATTCGATTATCAAAGCGCATTTGGTTCTTGGTTATTCTTGATGATTATGTATGTGATCAAGTTCCAGTTTCTAGGTTTTTGTAAACCATATTTTCAGCAAGTCTAAAGCATGTTGCAGGTAGGGTTTCTCTGTTGAACCCTAAATCCGTGCGAGATCTGGTGCCGCCCTTAAACTCCAAGAGGAGCCCTAACAGTATAGTTCAAGTGATCTGGCGAGTTCCTGCATCTCCATCGCCTATCTCCTTCGATCGTGCAATCACCCCTCCAGGCGATGGTGACCAACTTCAGCAGCCTTGCACATCTCCTCGGGCTGCAGGCCTCCTCGACCTCTCGAACCCAGTATACATGAAATGGCTCATGCTCCCTCGCATCTCGAGGCAGCGCAAGCAATGCCGCACAGCCACAGGCGAGGTCATCAAAGGTGGTTCCCCCCCTTCTCCAGGAACAGACCATCGATGCTCCAAAGCCTCCCTCGCGTACCATACATACATTGTGTCGCCTCTCCTCTCATCCTCATGAAGCACAGGCGATGCGCACATACTCCATCTACCAGTCCAGGCACTTCTTCTCGGCATCGACGGTGCCCCTCCAGATCCTTGGCGACGACACAAACCCCTCCAAGGAGAACGATCTCCAGCAGTAGCAAGAAGAAGAGAACCCCTTCATGGCAGCGGTCTTTCATGAGAGAAAGGGTTCTTTGTGAAACCTAAATGAAGCAGTGGAGGGTTAAAAAAATTACGGTGAGTATGTCAAACCCAATTTGGGTTCTAGCTTAAAAAGGGAGAGGGGGGGGACCTGCCGAGTTTATGGGCTCAAGCGAACTAAATTTGTAAAAAAAAGGAGGGTGGCGGGCTGTTAATAAAAAAGGGGGCCCTGCTGCAGTCAGCTCAAGTTCAAAAAAAGAGGATCGTACAGAAAAAAATCCGTACGAGAAAAAAATTAAAAAGAAAGAAAGAAAGAAAAGCCGTAAAAAATGAATGAATGACTTATTTGAGAAAAACTGTGATGGCTATTAAAAAATGAAATTGATATGGCCAGAAAAAAATTGATTTTAAAAAAAAGAAGCCGAGAAAAGAAAAAAATCAGCATTTGTGATGTTTTGTTTCCCCATTTTGTTGTCTTCTCCCAACATGGTAGACGTCATTGTTTTCCGACCAGTCTGGGAGAAAGAGGGAGTAGTGTGTAGAGTCACATGTCCATTTAGATGTCAGACTCTCCGGACCAGTCAGATGTTCAGACTCTACGGTTCAGTTTCAGACTTGATGTCAAATTCCGAGTCCTCAATTTCATACATGCACATATATGTGGTCTTTTTCAGATGTGCACATGTTTGCCATCATTGTTTGTGGTCCGCATCTTTTGTGTTTTGGCCAGGGTTTTTATGTGATCTATAGAGACTCCAGAATAGAGATCACATTCCCTATGCCATGTTGGCTAGGGTTTTCATGTGGTTTTGTAGGGACTCCAAATTAGAGTACCATTCTCTGAACCAGATGGGAACCAGTCAGTTCTCCGATGAGGAAACTTTCAAACTCCATTCTCAAGCAATTGTGAACTCCAGTACGAGATCCTTCTGAGGTTCCTATGAGAGAGAACCCATTTTGAGGTCCCTATGAGAGAGAGCCATCTTCAGAGAGGTGTATTGATAATTAGCGACGCTCTTTTTGGCCCTTAGAGATGGAGCAGTTGTCCACATGTTACGGCAGGCCAGAGTTCTCCGTATAGAGACTCTATTCAGTTGCAGTGACTCTGATAGGCACAGTACAGAGCACATGCTCTCCGACGAGGAGATTCAGTTTGACTCACACTCCAGCTCGCTCGTCCTCCTCATTAGCACGGCATGAGAAGCAACCTTCCGATTATATACCATAACAAAAAGTAGTGAGGATGGTTGTATGCAGATACAACCAATCCTCCATATGATTGTGTAGGCTCACTCAGATCAGTCTACTCCTCAGTTTGTTCTGGGTTTCAGCATAATTATTTCAATTTCAGAGAACAAGGGTGATGTATTTTCATCGTCAGGTGTCTTCAAGGGCTCGGATCCTATCGTGAAGATGGATGAGACCAACTACGAATTGTGGTCCATGCAATTTCACACCCTTATGCAGTGCCATAACAATGAACACATTATGACGGATCCAGAGCTAGCGGACAAGAGCGAGGCTAATGCTTCTTGGAAGCAAGACAATGCATATGCCCACGTTTGGCTCTCCGAGACACTCACCACGGAGATTGCCAACGATATTGTCAATCAACACAGAGCAAAGGCTATGTGGGACATCTTAGCAGACACATATGGACAGGCAAAGAATGAGAGCAAGATTCTTCAACTGTAGTATGATATTTTCTCGACCAAGCAGAATGGTCGACCACTTCATGCCCATTTCTCACATCTTAGAGGCATGTTTGAGCGGCTGCACAGCTTCATGCCTATTACTACCAGCACTGAGCTGCAGCAGGCATATCGGAATGCCATTATGACAGGAGTCTTTCTGTCATCTCTTGACTCTGAGTACGATGCAGCACATACTCAACTACTGACTGGAGAGACGATACCTCCAATGGAGGAGGTCTACAAGAGATTGAGTAGGATCAATAGCTCATCTCCTACTATGGCCTAGACTCCCTCTGCTATGGCAGGCTGGCACCTTCTCATGGCAAAGGGGGGGACTTCACAGTTTCACGGGTGCGGACCTCATGGCCGAGGAGGAGGACATCAATGTGGCACATGTTCACATTGCCACAGTCCCAGTCATTCTGAGGAGACATGCTATCTGAAGCATGGATATCCTGCATCTGCCCATGTTGCTAAGCAGATCGAGCCTACTTCTGCCCCTTCTCATGGCACACTTTGATGATATTGTTTCCAGATTACGAGAGATGATGACCCCTCCTACCACTTCAGTTGCAGGGTCTTCAGATGTAGCAGCTACTGTCAGAGCTTTGTATAGTTCATCAGGTATTGCTTATTCTCTTACTAGTTGTAGCAGTTCAGATTTGACTGATTGTATTATGGACTCTAGAGTATCACATCATATGTGTGGCAATCGGGCACAGTTCAGTTCTTACAAGTCTATCCCACCTGGTAGATCTGTGGTGATTGTTAATGGGGTCCATCTACCCATTGTTGGTCAGGGAGAGATTATTCTATCTCCTTTTATGCGTCTGCAGAATGTTTTATATGCTCTAGACTTTCAGATGAATCTTTTGTCTATTAGTTAAATTACAAAAGATTTACATTGTCATGCCATACTTGATCCCTCTTCTCTTGTGTTTCAAGACATACTCATGAGCAGGGTGATTGGATGTGGTTGTGAGCAGAGAGGACTGTACAAGCTTGTCCTACTACAGTGTGTTGCGGCTACTACTATTCCTTCAGAATTTGTTTCTCCTTTCATGTGGCATCTTCGCTTTGGACACCTCCTCTATAGAAGATGTGTGATATTCTACCTCATATTTCTACTCATGCTACCTTGGACTGTGAAGCATGTCAGCTTGGGAAGCACCGTCATTCTTATTTTCCGAGTCGTCGGAGTCGTCAGAGTAGTCAAACATTTGAGTTGTTTCATTTTAATATATGAGATCCTAGTCATGTTCCCGATCATCAGGTACACCATTTTTATATGTTTGTTGTGGATGACTTCTCTAGATTATCTTGGGCGTTCTTGTTGAAACATAAGTCCGAAGTAGGTGCTATCATTAAATCTTTTCTTATTGAAGTTAAGAATATTTTTTCTGTTAATGTGAAATTTAATATCTTTTCTGCTAATGTAAAATTTATTCGTACTGACAATGCCTTATAATTTTCCATCTTATATTTATCTGAATTTCTCTGATCTCTTGGTATTGTTCATCAGACGTCTTGTGCTTATACTTCACAGCAGAATGGTGTGGCTGAACGCAAACACCATCATCTTCTGGATGTCACGAGGATTCCTCAGAGCCGAGCTCCTCAGTCTTTCTGGGTTGATGCTATTCTCACTTCTTGCTACTTGGTGAACCGCGTGCCATCCATTATTCTTGGAGAAAAGGTTCCCTACTTGATTGTGTTTCCCAAGAAGGACCTATTCTCCCTTACTCACGGAGTTTTTGGGTCTGTGGATTTTGTCCATAATTTCACTCGTGGTCGTGACAAGCACTCACCTAGAGCTGTCAAATGTGTCGTTGTTGGTTATTCTCGTACCCAGAGGGGTGTAGATGTTCTGATCATGTAGGAAGAAAATATGATGTCAGTGTTGATGTCACATTTTTGAGTCTATTAAGTATTTTTATCATACATGTGATAGGTTGTCTAACGTTGATTCTGGTGAGGATGTTGTTTTTCATCCACCTCCATTATCTCCATCATCTGCACCCCATGTTGAGTCTCAGACATCTCCACCTCCACCACCTCTACCTCCGCCTACCCTGACGTGGTTCCTATCACAATTTTACATTCCATGTCTTCTACTCGCCCCTCTGCTCATGCGTCCTCCCCGTCATCCAGCACGCCTCAAATATGTAATGAACACATTATTTCTACTGATGGCACTAAAGATTTGAACATTCCACAAGATACTACACATGATGAGTTGATACCAGAGAACAGAGAGTATGATGACCTGGATGTACCTATTGAGGAAGCCACGTCGCCAATATGCCACTTATCCTCTAGTTGTGCATGTTTCATTGGACCATCTTTCATAGGAGTACAAGAGATTTATTGTGGGACTCTCTGATGTTACTACCCCACGAACATATCCGGAGGCCATACATGATAGTAGGTGGTGACTTGTCGTGGAGGAGGAGATGGCCGCTTTGCAGTCGCGTGGTACTTGAAGCATTGTTACTGCTCCCCCAGGTGCCTCTGTTGTAGGATGCAAATGGATCTTTATGGTGAAGCAACGGGCAGATGATAGTGTAGATCGCTACAAGGCAAGGATTGTGGCACGAGGGTACACCCAAACTTATGGGGTGGACTATCAAGATACCTTCTCTCTAGTGGCCAGATACTCAACCTTCGCATTCTTCTATCAGTTGTTATTTCACGAGACTGGTCTCTTTACCAACTTGATGTGAAGAATGCATTTCTATATGGTGATCTATAGGAGGAGATATATATGCAGCAGCCACCAGGATTTGCTACTGAGGGGGATTCATAGAAAGTGTGTAGGCTCCATAAGATGATTTATGGCCTGAAGCAGATTCCGAGAGTTTGGTACCATAAGCTATCGTAGTTGACAGAGCAACAGAGGTTTATACAGTCTACTGCGGATCACTCACTTTTTGTTCAGAGGATACAGAGAGGTACTATTGTTATTCTTGTCTATGTTGATGATATTATTGTCATAAGGGATGATAAGCAGGGCATTCAGGATGCCAAGGAGTTCCTAGGTCAGCAGTTTGTGACTAAGAACCTTGGAAATCTTCGATACTTCCTTGGATTAGAGTTCATCAGGAACCAGCGTGGTCCTGTTATGACCCAGAGAAAGTTTGTGACGGATCTTCTTTTAGAGACAGGTATGACATGGTGCAAACCTACTACTACATCTATGGATCCGAGTATGAGATTATATGATGATGGCAATGTGGAGGTAGATAGGAGGAGATAAAGAGAGCTTGTTGGGAAGTCCTATATGCCACTATCACCAGACCAGATATATCTTTTGCTGTGAGCAAGGTTAGCTAGTTCGTGGAGCAGTCCAGGAAGGTTCATAAAGATGCAGTCTATATGATCTTGAGATATTTGAAGACTTCACCTAGTTCTGGTCTTATATTCAGCAGAGGTACATCTCTTGAGGTGACAGTTTGTACACATACAGATTATGCAGGTTGCCCTAGAGACAGGAAGTCTACTTCTGGCTTTGTATTTTCGCTGGGAGCTTTCTTGTATCATGGAAAAGCAAGAAACAGATAATGGTTTCTAGATCTAGCGCAGAATCTGAGTATAAGGCCATGACACAAGGAAGCGCAGAGATGATGTGGGTTAGATCTGTGTTGACTGATCTTGCTATTGAGGCTTCTCTTCCCATGCAGCTTTTATGTGGCAATCAAGCGGCTCTATTTATTACAAATAATCCTGCATTTCATGAACGGATCAAGCATATAGAGGTGGATTGCCATTATACTAGAGACATGACTCAGGAAGGTCTCATATTTATCTCCCATGTTTCTACTAGAGATTAGACCGTTAATATTTTCACCAAGGCTCTTTCTAAAGGTCCATTTCAAAGGTATTGTTCCAAGTTGAGCACGATAGATATATATGCTCCAGCTTGAGGGGGAGTGTTGAGATATTTGTATCTCGCATAATCTTTTTTTCTCATTTCTATTTTCTTTATGTACCTCTCATGTAATTAACTCAGAGTTTTTCTCCTATATAAGAGAGCCCTAAGGTCTCATCTAATTCATTATCTTCTTTTCTCCTAACACACGGCAACACCCTCACATATCATGAGGAAAGTTTCGAAGTCCTTACAAGAAGATTTATGGGGCCAATCCTTATTGCAGCAAAATTGAGTTAAGAAGACTACATGGTGGAGACCAACAATGGAGGATAGTGCTAATAGGATGCCAAAGGTGTTGGTAGCATTGGCTCAAAGCAATGAAAGTGGTGCTACCCGATGTTGCTAGAAGTAACATCCACCGTTGTTACTCTTTTTGGTGGGAGGTGCCAGCCATTGTTGTCTTTATCATTGCCCGCAATATTGTGATGTTTTGGTGTTAGGTTAGGGTTTCAACGGTAGAGAACCCTAGTTTAAATTTCTTAATGAGAAAAAAAGCCCTATAATGTCTGAAATGGTATAGACAAAAAGGATGATAACATAAAAGAACCATATAAATTGGAAACCTACAACAAAGCCCTTGGGGTACAAAACTCCCATCAGTTCCATTATGGAACATACATCCAATCATGTACATAATATATCATGTAACAAGACGCATATTATAGTTGCATTAGGATATACTCCCATGGAATTCTTCTCGTTAATCATTTGAGGAGCCATTTCCTTTGACTAGACTTCTTATAGACAAGGTGAGTTTAACATGATCATATTCAAACCATTAAGTATGTGATTTCATTAAATTGATGTTTGAACTACAAGTAGTTTGTTTCGCATACCTCCAATCTAATAAAACTCTAAGATTGCTCCATGTGGAATCCTCCTAGAGGAATCAATTGAGAAAGTTTGTCTAGACTTCAATTTGTTATAGCCATAATATGCAAATGCCTATCCAAATCCGTATGGTTTGGGTATAATCTTAGGAGAAAAAGTGCCTTCATAACATGTTGGAGTATTTGGTTATGCGTCTCTTGTATGAGAGATGGGTAAATAGATCTCTCCAGGATCCATTTACCTATCCAGAGTTTAGTCCCGCATCTACCAGTTTGGAGATGTGGAGACTCAATGAGGGTTATATATAGACCCCCACACCCCGTGTATTTAGATGAGAAAACCAATAGACTATCAACCTTTGAGGCGTTCTCCCATGGTTTCATCCTGCTCCTTAGGGAGTAGGGTTCCACATAAATACCATCTTGTTCATATTTCTATATCATTATTTATGATACGCTTCCGCATTCCTATTTTCTAACATGGTATCAGAGCGGGTTCGATTCTCGAGGCATTTATGTTAGTTCATTATTTTGTTCGAGATTCGATTTGTGTTCTTGAGGATCATTATTCTGTTCAAGTTTTTTAAGTTCTAGGGTTTCTATTAAAACCCTAATTTCTGGAGTTCTGTTCATTATCATGCTTGTTCAAAATTCTTCGGAGCACTTATTCACAGTTCTGAAGATTCAGTGTTGCAAGAACAGATATCTATGTTTGTGTTCTAGGGTTTCTTATTGAAATCCTAATCCTCTCTTATCCAGCAGGCGGCGAAGTCATTGTCCAGGTCGAAGAACACGCAACCCTCTTTTGAAGTGATGCATGCGACAGACTTCCAGGCCACAGACTTTGAGGCGTCGATTGCACCACCATTCAGGTTCCAGATCTTCCCCAAATACCTCAGTTGGTAGTGCATCAGACCTCCTTGTGTATACAGGAGTTGCAAACCTAGTAACAGGCGGCAACTCGCGAGCCCAAGCGAGCCCCACCGCGGCGGCACCAAGATGGTCTCCTCAGCCAGGCGACACCCTCGTGCCCCCTGCCAGGCGGCTCCCTCGCTCAGGCGGCCCCCTCCCGTGTGGTGCACCTCCTTCACCTGGCAACCATCTCTTCCCTCCTGATCGCAGGTGGCGGTGAGCTGCACCTCTTGCGCAGGCCTAGGTGGTACCTCCCGGGCACCGTCGAACCTTCCAAGCAGCATCCCCAAGCGCAAACTCTACCGTCGAACCTCCCAGGCAGTGCCCGACTCGCGTGCTCCAACTCCAAGTCCTCAAGCGTCAACCCACCTTCGCATCGCCTCTATCCTTTGATGCGTGATTCCCACTACGAGGGCTCGCCCTCAAGCAACAGCTCCATCGGGGTGGCATTTCTTTGTGAAGAGGGTTCCCATATGGGGGAACCCTAAATAGGGTTGCGGGTTTATTTTTTTAAAAAATGTGTTTTTATTGTAAAGCCGAAGGGGACAGGTTTGTTTAAAAAAAGGGATAGGAAGAAAAAAATGAGATAACAAAGGGAGGGCTGCATATTCTGTTCCAAAAAAAATATCCGAAAAAATAAAAAAAAGTGGCGCATACAAGTAAAAAGCCGTACGCATGTTGGCGAAAAAAATTCAAAAAATGTGAGAAAAAAGGGGCGTAAAAAAATTTATTACAGTGGCTTTAAAAAATGTTTAGAAAAAAATTGATCAATGATTTGAAGAACCGAAGAAAAATTATGATACGACTTATTGGTGCTTTGTACCTGACGGATCGCGAATCGCCCTAGTTAAAATGTGTGGATTATCGTTCGCTTAAAGATATGTCGTTTCATTGTAGGCGGGCAATCGAAATCGGTCAAGACATAACCACAATTAATTTTAATCAATTTTTAATCACGTGGTTTTATGTTTATTTTACTTGGGCAAGTCTCAAGGTCGAACACAAGGAGGCAAAGGAACAATCTATAATTTTTTCTATCAAAGCTCGTGCACGGTTTTCGAGGCGGTATTTTTTTGTATTTTCTATGCAATTAGAGATGCAAAATACAATTTTTGGCCTACTTTAGGGACTAAAATGTAAATATTGATTAAACGATGTCCGAAAAATATGAAATTTGGCCAAGATGATAATTATGATGAAATGAGTGCACTGTAATTTTTTTGGAACTTTTGGATGCAATATTATTTTTTTATGAATTTTTAAATGCAAACAAAGTGAATTTCAATATTTAATTATAATAAATATTAAACCTAATTATTTTCAAGGGATAAAATTACCCAAGATCTATCACTAGGTGATGGATCTCAGAAAAATCCTAAACCTCAAAAATACAAGATTCAATAGCTATTAAAAATCAAATATTGAAATATGCAAAATGATTTTTACAGGGCAAAAAAATTCTACAATCCATGATTTTTCAGCAATTTTTAGAGTAACGGTTAATCAATTATAAATTTCAAAGCACAAGATGGTTAAAATATGCAATTTTCCACAAAAAGATTAATTATTAATTAATTAACCATTGATCACAAAAATGTCCACAATATGTCAGGATGTAGAGAATTAAGTGAGGAACAAAATGCTAGTTTTGAATAATAAAATAATACAATGCAGCCGTTCAAAATAGAGAGGGAATATAGGGGTATTTCTGCAATATATATATATATATAATGCAAAAGGACCAAGATGCAATTACCGATAGTCTGGGGGGTTCTGTTGCAAAATTACCAAGAGGTCACGTGCTTGGTCGGCGGGTCTTCTGCGCAAATTGGGAAACAGCTGGGGGCATCTTTGCAAATTTCTCGCTAATCACGTGAAGATCACGTGCACACGGTTTGGTTCGGGTGCAGGCTTGGTCTGAAGCTCCACGTGGCGATACTGGCGTGCCTCGTCTTGGCCCGAGGCTCTTGGTTTGGATATGAGGCTGAGTAATGTTCTGTACCATTGATTCACCTCGATCGGACGCGTGAGAATGAGCACCTTTGGATGGTCGAGATTGCTCATGTGCTTGATCTGGCCGACACACGGTCGGCGGGCGTCAGGTGGTTGTCGGAGACGGAGCGTGGCGGAGGGGAGACGGAGCTTGCTATGCAGTCGGTGAAGTGATGCCGGTGTTGGTGCAACTCCATTGACACCTGGAAGCTCGAAGGATGATGATGGTTGAAGGAGCTCCCTGTGACTGCGGTGAAATCGTTGTGGCGTGGAGGTACTCGCAGGTGGTGGAGGTAGTAGCACAGCTCAACGGCGACACGGCCAGAGCGGAGCAGCCTGGAGGAGGTCTGCAACAAGGCTTCGCAACCTTGGATCTCGTCGAGGAAGAAGGGTATCGGGTTGTCACCACCGATGCCCTTGTCTTGTGCAATCGGCGGATGGGTTACGAGGGTCATGGCGGAGGAGCTTTGATAGGGTTTGCGATGGGGCCGGATATGGAGGTAGGTGGTGATTTGAGAAAGGTCGGGATATGTGATCTTCGATTGGATTCAACTACGCGATAGCCGTGAAAGAATCGCGGAGTGATCGGAGATGCGATAGAGAGACCTCCGGCGGAGATTGGGAGCGGTGGCGGCGCATAATCACGGGCGGCGGAGGTGTACGAGAAGGGCGACGATAATTGGGGATAGGTGGGGAGGAAGGTGACGGTCCTGGCACCGTCCGATCAACCGAGATCGGACGTCCTAGGACACGCCACGTGGCGGGTTGAGGAGTCCGGTCGAAGCACGTGCGTAGCACGTGCGTGGGAGGCACGTGCCCCGTACGTACGGTCCTTTTATTTTTTTAATAAAAACGAATAAAAAAATCGAAAAAAGGGTGACATGTGGCAGCTCCAAGAGCGCCACGTGTCAGACCCACAAAATTCAAAAAATAAATACAAAGAAAAATAGAAAAGAAATAGCAAACGACCTCGGATCGAAAAAGTTTCTTCATGAAAATTGCTCGTCTCGATGAGATCTACAACTTTCATGAAAGCATCAAAACCAAAATCGATCATTTTCACAAAGTGATATTTTTGGTGTATCCCATGTACATAGAATACCATGATTTTTAGGTTTTATAATTTTTTTATCATTTTTAAATTAGATAAAAATCCAGAAAAATATGATAAAATCAAAGATAAATATTTACACTTTAATCTAATTTTTTGGATTTTTATTAATTCAGAAAAAGAAGAAATAAAATAAAACACGAAAAAGACCAACTTTATACAGACAGTTAGTGAAGACTCGGACTCAGTTAGTTTCTTCGATTTTAAGCTCAGTTTGGATTTGATTTTTACACATTTTAATAAAACTTTTATCAAAGAAGACAAATGAAAAAGAAATAAAATAAAATAGTTTAATTATGTACATAAAATAATAGGTCAAAAAAATGCTAAAATACAAAATGTACAAAAGAGGCCCAAAACCCAACTTTCACATATGAGCTCCGATTCACTTGAACTTGGTCTTGTTTTGAAGGTAATTGAATGTACATTAGTTAAAAAGTGAGTAAGATCAAAACGGACACTGGATGGGGAAGATATGAGACTTTTAGTCTGGGAATCCTAGAACTAGGGTTTGAGTTTTTGGTCTACTTGATTGGGTTAGTGATTTTTTTTGTATTTTTTATTTATTCTTGCTAGTGATATGTATACGGTGGAGTGGTTTTGGGTCATTCAGAGTTAGCATGAATGAGCTAAAAATTGGGGAAGTTAGGCTATTTACAATTCAATTTTAGCTGGGATTTTTGGCTTCTTATTTTGTGCAAAAATAAGTGATAAAATGCAATTTTTTTAAAACATGCATGAATGCTAATTATGCAGAATAAATGGAGAAATGCCAATGATTTTGAGGGATTTGAGCTTAATAAATGAGATTTAGAGTGATGAATCTGAGATTCATCAGTACCCCCAGTTTATTGTCTTCTCCCAACTTGGTCGATGTTGATTTTCCGACCAGTATGGGAGAAAGGGGGAGTATTGTGTAGAGTCACAGGTCTTCTTCAGATGCCATATTTTCCAGACCAGCTAGTGGACTCTACAGCTCAGATTATTCAGACTCGACATCAGATTCCGAGTCTTCAGTTTCACACACACACTTGTATGTGGTCTTTTCAGATGAGCACATATATGCCATCTTTTGTCGTGGTCCCCATCATTCTTCATGTTTTGTCGGCCAGAGTTTTCATGTGAGCCATAAGGACTCCAGAGTAGAGGACCATTCCCTATGCCATGTGGGCAACGATTTTCATGTGGCATCATAGGGACTCCAGAGTAGGGTATCATTCTCTGTGCCAGATGGGAGAGACCCAGTTCTCCAACGAGGAGACTTTCAGACTCCCTCTCCAACGAACGTGGACTCCGACGAGGATTGCACTCCATGGCCTTTTAGTTCAGCCCTTTTCAGAGATGGAGCAGTTGTCCACATTATTATGGCGGGCCAGAGTACTCCGAGGAGGAGACTCGTTTCAGTTGCAATTGCTCTGACATGCGCAGTACAGAGCACATGCTCTCCGACGAGGAGATTCAGTTGACTCACACTCTAGCATGTTCATCCTCATGACATGCACGACATGAGAACCAACGTCCTCGACAGCAACCGACAATTGTGCGCGGTTGATATTTTCTGTAGTGTCTTGTAGCCTGAGTTGAGTTTTCTTTATGTTTGTTCATGCTGAGCATTGCATGCTCCAGCTTGAGGGGAGTGTTGAAGTATTTGGTTATGCGTCTCTTATATGAGAGATGGGTAAATGAATCTCTCCAGGATCCATTTATCCATCCATAGTTTAGTCTCACATCTACCAGTTTGGAGATGTTGAGACTCGGTGGGGGCTATATATAGACCCCCACACCCGTTGTACTCAGATGAGAAAACCAATAGACTATCAACCATCTGAGGCATTTTCTAGTAATTTCATCCCGCTCCTTAGGAAGTAGGGTTCCACGTAAATCCCGTCTTGTTCATATTTCTTTATCATTATTTCTGATACGCTCCCGCATTCCTATTTTCTAACATAACCAATCTCATCTTTCTTTGAGTAGCTCTTTGCTAGGGGCTATGCATTAAATGTCTCTGCCTGCCTATACGGACCTCTCGTTCTAAGTGGTGTCATTACACCTAATAAATTACGCCCCTTAGGGTAGATCTAAGAATGTAGGAGACCATTTCAGAATTCACTTTTAGCCTCTCTTTTTTCAGTGAAAGGATCATTAATCTCTTTATCATATAAAGTATGATTATTATTATTACCCCTTCAAATCGTGACAGTTATCTCTTAGGAAGCGATATCACCTATAATGTTCATTCTGTGATATCGTAGCGTAATGTTTTAAGTTTTCACAATCTCCTCCAGAATTGAAACTTGATCGTATCTTAATCTTTGTGGGATCCACAAATTCCTTTTTCTTCACTTTCCAGAAATTATTCGAGAATAATATAGCCTTCCATAGGCATACTGAGCATGAGACATTCATTATCATATTGTTAGGAATATTGTGCTCCTAGAAAAGATCAACAGTAATGGAGCACAAAGATTACGAGGTTCTACAAAGTGAGTGAATGGACCTTAGCTGGTTTCGAAATTGTAGGGAAGGAAATCATAGTAACCATTGAGAAGAAAACGATATTGAAGAGAAAGAAAAGGTCCTCCAGAAGATGGATATATTAGAGATTGCACTCTAAGTAACCAAGGCATGTTTAATCGATCAAATAATACTTTAAAGAATGTCCCACATGACTCCCACAATATAGCGTTCAATGAATGATTAGCCCTCTCCGTGAAAATGTGACTGGTTATAAGTTGGGCGCTAATGCATCTAATAGACATCCACCCGAGGTCATATTTCGATCTCCTTTTCACCGAAAGGCCACATGTGATTAGAACTGTTGAGAGAATATCGAAGAGATATCTAATTGGCCATCTTCAGAAAGTGGGAAGATTTGGCGTTAGGTATTTCTGCTTTTGTTATGTCCGCAAGGATAACGTGCCAGCACTCCAGGAAGGGAGACAATTTCCCATTGGCAGTCCCATATCATCAAGCTTCAATCGCTAAAAATGTTAGAAAATCAGACATGATTCTGAATACATATGCTTATTCCGTGCTTTTGCACCGATAGCTTCAGGTTATGCTACAAAAGAAAACCAAATCCAAGCCTTACCATTTTCAAATGAACTGGCAGTGTTCAAGAATCAAATGATCTCAAAAAGTGGAATAACAATAGTCTACTAATAGCAAAGAAGAACCCTGACATTTCGTGGTACTTTAACATAGTACAAAGCTAACAGATTATTCAACCACGAAACAAAAGAAATCGATGCAAAGAAAGGAAATTTTACTCCAAAGGAAACAAAACGGAGCCAACAAAGAAACAGAGTGCAGAAGAAAAAAGTGGACAATAAACGGAAAAAAATGCAACATTAATATTCTCGGTCGACGTTTTTTCGGGAGAGAAGAAAGATGAACCCAATGGAAGCTCCGTGATTCTTGGCTCATCCATCAACAAAATATAGCCAAAGTTGTTAGAAATAGGAAGCGGAATGATAAACAGAGCATAAATAAGAAAGATAGAACATGGAAACACCATGATTTTACGTGGAACCCTACTCCGTGAGGAGCGGGATGAAACCACGGGAGAAGCCCTCAAAGGGGCGTGTTTTGCATTGCACTTTCTCAATGGATACTGGGAGTATGGGGCTCCTTATATAGCCTCTTCAGAGCCTCCAAGTCCCACCACTGGACAATGTGGGACTAAACAACTGGGTGGGGTAAATGGATCCTGGAGGTATCCATTTACCCATCTACAAATCAATAGGTGCACTACCAAATACTCCAACACTCCCCCTCAAGCTAGAGCATGCAATGCTCAGCTTGGACTAAAAAAAAGAGACTCAACTCAACGCTACAAGACACTACAGACAATATCAACGCAACGCGCACATTGCTGCAGTCGAGGACGTTGCTTCTCATGCCGTACAAGTGAGGAGGACGAGTGAGCTGGAGTGTGAGTCAACTGAAGACTCGGAATCTGACCATCGAGTCTGAAACTGCGCCTGAAGTCTCCTCGTCGGAGAACTGGGTCTCTACCATCTGGCTAAGAGAATGGTGCACTACTCTGGTGTACCTATGATACCACATGAAAACCCTTTCCAACATGGCATAGGAATGGTCCTCTACTCTGGAGTCCCTATGGCTCACATAAAAACTCTGTCCGAACAACATGAAAAGATGGGGACCTCTGAATTGATGGCATACTTGTGCTCACCTGAAAATAACCACAATCATATGCGTGTCTGAAAATGAGTCTCTCTCTGGAGAACTCGAAAATGGGCCTCAAAATGGAGTGCCTCGATCTTGGACTTTGACTAATCTGTCGAGTCTGAACAACTGTGCATCGAGTATGGAATTGCGCATGAAAATCTTCATCTGGAAAACTATAGAGTTTGAAAATCTGATCGGTCTGGAAATCTGAATCTGAAATCTGTAACAGACCTGTGACTATACGCCATACTCCCCCTTTCTCCCATACTTATCGGAAAACATGGATGTCGACCAAGTTGGGATAAGACAACAATATGGGGAGAAAAAAAACATCAAATAGCCGACTTCATCAATTTTTTTTCCGACTTTTCAAACATCATCATTTTTTTTCACAAAGCCGTTTCAACCCCCTTTTTTGGCTTTCTATCAAAAAAAATTTCGAAATACGTGCAGCTTCTTTTTTTTATATATTGCACGTGCCCTTTTTTTCTCGAACTTGTGTGCCCAAATCAGGCCTAATATTCTTCTCCTCCTTTATCTTAATCTTTGCAGCCCCACTGGGTCATACAAAAGTAGCATTTTTTCTAACTTCACGGGCCCAGGTCGAAAATGCAGCTGAATATTTTTTTTAATGTGTCTCGCAACCTAATTAGGGTTCCCAACAAGAGAACCCTTTCTTCTCCCACAAAATACCTGCCACGTCGCCCCACGGGAGATGCACGATCCAGGAGCGATGGAGCTCAGCGCGAGGAGGAGATCGGCCGCGAGGAGCGCATAGGGGCTTCGGCAACTTAGCGCCTGACGCGTGTCAACGAGTCGGGGAGGAGGAGCAGCACCGCCTTAGCGCCTGCGCCGCCCGGTGGTCTGCATCAAGGGTTTCCGCCGCCCCGCATCAGCAAGGGCTTGCCGCATGCCTGGATAGGAAGCGCCAGGCGAGAGAAGATGAGCTCCGCCTGGAGCAGGAGTTGCGAGGGCATCGCGCTTCTTGAGAAGAAGCGGCTGGAGACCAACGAGGTGCAGGTGGCGCTGCCTACGCCGATGAAGAGGGATCTGGGATCTGGGCGTCGAGCGCAAAGGAGGGCTCTGATTAGGGTTGTTCTGCAACACCACTGGAATTTCCTTGCCGCCTGGAGATGCAGAATCGAGGGATTTTCTTCCCTTGCTGCACACGGAGAGGGAGGTCGACTGGAGGAAGAGAAGCCCTCACATGGCTTCGCATGGAGGTCGGCTGGGGCTTCTTGCTTGCCAAAACTCAGTCGGAAATTCTTGAAACCAGAACTTTCCACGGATCTGGAGGAACAGGGGCTCCGTCGAAGCCTGGATCGTGATTAGGGTTTCGTGTGAAACCCTAGAATTTATGCACATACTTGAAAAGATCTTGAATATGAACTTTATGGAAAAAAATAATCTTCAATAACATATCAAAACTCGAATACTGGATAAATAGTCAACATAAAATCCTCGAGAATCGAACTGGCTCTGATACCATGTTAGAAAATAGGAAGCGGAATTATAAACAGAGCATAAACAAGAAAGATAGAACATGGACCACCATGATTTTACGTGGAACCCTTCTCCGTGAAGAGTGGGATGAAACCACGGGAGAAGCCCTCAAAGGGGCGTGTTATGCATTGCACTTTCTCAATGGATACAGGAGGTCTGGGGCTCCTTATATAGCCTCTCTAGAGCCTCCAAGTCCCACCACTGGACAATGTGGGACTAAACAACTGGGTGGGGTAAATGGATCCTGGAGGTATCCATTTACCCATCTACAACTCAATAGGAGCACTACCAAATACTCCAACAGAAGTCCTCAACATGGAGATACAAGGAATACTCACAAGAAAATATACAACAGGAAACTCTCACAATAGTCCACCAGAATCGAAAAGATATAAACCCGAAAGAGAGGAAGAGGTATATTTTACATGCGGAGAGAAATATACATTGGGGGTACCTGAGGGGAGGACGAGTGTAGAGGCAGTGGTAGAGGCCATGAAGAGCTTAAGCTGTGAGGAAGCACCAATTCGATGGAGGGAGGGTCTGACGGAGGGACAATGAAGGTCGGGTCTTTTCTGAGGATGGCCTTGTTGATTTGAGATAATTTCCGATTACCCCCCTGAGTTGAAGAACGGTTCGGTTTTGGTAGTAAAAGTGAAGGTGTGTAAAGCCCATGCAAACGTTGATATGCAAGTAGGCATGAAAACGAATGTAAATATATTCGTATTCGATCTGCTATCTATCGTATTCGTTATATATATATATATATCGATATTTGTATTTGTATTCATTTTAAAATAGATGCGGATATGGATATCACTTTGACATTCACTAATATTCGTATTTGTATTCGTATATTCGTTTTTTTCGTACATAGGTATAGTAATAAATTTATGTATAACTATGCCTAACAATATTTTATGATTGAATTCATCATTGACATTATTGATATAAGTGTTATGAAATTACTATATCTGGTATACTTATTTTATGTGTAAACCATCCTGAACATCTATATTTCAGTGAAAATGTTAAAAAAAAGTTATGTTATTATTCGTATCTGATTCGTATTCTTTTTACATTCATATGCGTTTTTAAGCATATGGTAACACATTTTTCACATCCATCAATATTCATATCCGCATTTGTATTTTAAAATGAATAAGGATATGATTATACATATATTCGTATCTCTATCCGATCGTGTTCTTCCCTATATGTAAGCCTACCACCCAAAAAATGAAGGTTTATTTCTTATTTATTTTATCCCAAAACAAAATTTACAATATATATACTATAGATATGTTTAGAGTGATGAGAATTTTCAACTTTGAGAGAAACTACATGATATTCCAACATTTTCACATACACTTGTATGAGAAATACTACGAGTATCATCATGAGTAGCTTCCTCAGGTAAAAATAAAAGATACATGATAGTAGTGTACATCGATAGTGAGAATGAAGAAAAAAGAGAATCCCATCTTATACTTGCAGCAACCCAAAACAAATCAAAGGATCGTGAGTTTTGTCTGTCTTCCATAAAAGTGACCATTTTCTCGAGTCGTAAAAATTTTGGTTGTAATCCCTAATTAGGGTAAAAAGGAATCTCATGCGACAGACATGTTGCTCTAATAGGATTAAAGGTCTTTGACCCATATTTAGATACTAATAAGTGTTTGTAAGCCTTTTACTCTGAGCTTTGTTCCGATAGGAACCTCGCCTTTGAAGGAATTCAAGCCTATAGATGTCTGAGACTAGGAACGAGAAATTTTCCTATAGTGTGAGGAAGCAATTATATATTCAAAATATCGAGTATCCTCCCTTGCAAGCGGTAGAGGTGAATAGAAGATGTAGCATCTAAGGCTTGGAGTCATCCTAGTGTCGCATGTCCCTCAATAGCAAGCATGATCCCCAACTTGCATCACTCCTTCATAACTCCTTCATGAGGCTTCCCCTAAACACATTGAGAGGGAGAACCATACATGTCACCCATTGTGTAACCAGTTTTTGAATGGAAATGTCATGGCTCTCCCTTCAATTTTACTAATCTCTTTATATAAATATTGATAGTTTTTTTAAAAAATATCTCCGTTTTACAAATAATGAGTTTTGCATTGTTCATGTCAAAAGAGTGAGTGCAATAAATGTTATAAGCTTCATATTAGACAATGATCATATACGAACTTAATCCATAACATTAAACCTTTGAAATATAAAATGAAAAATAACAGTAATATAACCCACATATCATATTCTATACTTCACTATCTACAAATGTATCATTTATACAAATAAAAAAGTACAGCATGATTTATAAAAAAACATACCACCCAGCACTATGAAAAAGTACTCCTTAGAATTTGATATTGACTTAATTTTGCAATGTTATAGATATATCTTTGTATTGATATTTAGCCCCTTTTACTGAAATTTATAGTCTCACCACTGTAATCAACACTTCCCATGATCATTCTCATATCGAGTTATACAATGCATCAACGACCTCACTTGTTAAAAGGGAAGGTTGCACTCATCATGTCACGGCGTGATTATTTATGCATCTTGTCTTAATAGTTGATGGAGGAAGCTTTATATATTACATTCTTCACCTATGGTGGTCATTATTCAAAAGTAAATCAAAAGTGCATAAAATGAATTAGCCTAATGATGAATATGTGATTCACCACTCTAAAAGTTGAAAATAGAGCTTTATTCCCGAGTAATTAGTTGCATATCACCATTATTCTGCAATATTCTCATTCATGAATTTAGAATTAATGTTTGCATTTTAGCATGCATATTTGCATTAAATAAAAAACCAAATTCACTCGTAAACGTCACATGTATATTCAACATATTTCCCTTAATTTTATCTATTTTTCAGTAACTCGGAATGGAATAAAATCAACTCTATAGTGTATACATTACTAACATTAATAAAGGAAAATATCAAAAAATACTAACCTGTAAAATTGATCAATAAAACCCTAACCCGAATTTGAGACTAATAATCTTAAAACGTGAATATCTCTCTCATACAGTATCCTATGGATCCTACTCACTTTTGAATTAATGTACGTATAATTATCTTCAAAACAAGAGCAAACTCAAAAGAATCGGAGTTCGTATGTGAAGCTTGGTTTTTGGGCCCCTCCTTGTATATTGTACATGTGTCCCCTTTTATTTATTTATTTTATTTCTTTATTTTTTAATTATTAAAAATCAAAAAAATAGATTAATTTATAAATATGTATTTTATATTTTATTGATTATATTTTGATGTTTATCTTATTTTAAAATGCCAAAAGAATATGCAAAAGACAAAAAATCGATATTTTATATCTATAAGATACCAACCAAAAATATTTTTTTAAAGATTGTTTATTTTGATTTTCGATCCTTAACAAAAGTTGTAGATCTCATCGATGCGAGCAAATTTGTGTTAACTGCTTTTTGATTTGATCCTTTTTGTTATTTCTTTATTATCTATTTATTTATTTACTTATTTATATTTATTAGTTATTTGTTTTATTTTTATTATTATTTATTATTATTATTTTAACTACTAATTGTTTTTTATTTTATTCAATTTCATTTTTAAATTTGATTTTTATTATTTTATTCTACCAACTCCCATTCTCCACGCCTCTCCCACTTCTTTCCCAATTCCACCCCACTTCTTTTCTAACTTCTCCGTCTTCCTCCTCCTTTTATTCCCTTCCTCCTTTTCATTTTTCCCTATCTATCGTCTAGAGAAAAGAGAGATCAAGCCCATTTAACCTCTAGGTGACAGTTGTAGGAGACGAGTTGAGCGACGACAACCTTAAAGGTGAGATCCGCGGCACCACCATTATCGTGCCATAAGCTTCCAATCAGGCTCGGTTAGCTTTGAAGGGCACTTCGTAATCCTTCTCGAGTCTACGATAGGAGTTCAACATAGTTTCTCAGCATCCAAGCGAAACCACTACATGTAAGTATCCCTTTACTTTTTCTCATTTTTTTATCTAACGTCATTTTTTGTCTTGATCTTCAATCATTTTTTAACCAATCTATCATCATAATCATCACAAATCAACATCATCATCCTCACCAAATCGTTACCACTTTCCCCATTTCATCTTCCATAGTTTGAAATAAAAAATTAAAAAAAATAAAATCACAGTAGAAAAAATTACTAAAAAATAAAAAGGGCTAGCAGGAGGTCGGCTCCCCCACCGTCGGCCCCCTCTTCCACTAGCTTCATCGTTGACAACGCCAGCGGACATGCGCAGCACGCGCTCCTACACCTCCACGCTCGCCCATGGCCACTCCCCCGTGCCACCGCCGCTCTTCTCCAAGCCACCGCCCAGCCTCTACCCCGCGTCGTGCTGCCACGCCCATCCAGCCTCCGGCCACACGTGCTCCCCCGCGCCTCCACGCGCTGCACGACCTCCTACAACCACGCCAGCGTCATGCGGCCACTGTGGCCTCTACATCGCTCTGGGCACCGCCCTCGAGCATCCATACATGCGCCTCCAGCCACAGGACACCCTCTTGCCCACGACCATGTTGCCCAGCTGCCACAGTACCATACCTCGTGCCCCTTGGAGGGGGCCCCCTGGCCACCCCCACGCCGCCAACCATCATACCCTTCTCTAGCCCTAGACATGGGTTCCATTCTTGGAACCCACATTTTCCACGAAGAGAAGAAGGTCCATTTCCCCCCTTTTTTCCTTTTTTTATTTTATAAATATTGCATACTTTCCCAACAGAGTTCGGAATTGTAAAAGTGCCCTTGAGCACAATTTGTGTTGTTTAATTTTAAATTCTAAATTGCATCGATATCCATGTATTTGAGAGTCAATTTGAACTGGATTTTGGCATCATTTCATTAATACAAAAATAGCATGTTGTAGTTCAATTAATTCTATATCTCCTGACTATTTATTTATAATTTTGTGAGTATTGGGTAATTAACTAAAATTATTTTGGTGAAAAACTATTTATTTTACCCAATTTCATATTTAGTTAACGCTTACTCCAAAATTGTAAAAAATCAGATGATGCTTCTAGATATGCTTTAATTACTATCCAAATTTATCAAAAATGGATGTGTCTTATGTATAAAACAATTTATTGAGTGATTTCTGTAATTGACTTTAACTAAATCCACAAATATTATTTTTGTGAAATTTCAAGTCACATGGATTGTTCATATAAATATCTTTTTGAGATAAATCGCTCTCTGGATAAATTGATTTTGCGGATTAATTATGAATTAAATACTCACAATCACTATGTTTACAAAAATAATAAAAAATCATATTATCAGATAATTCCAAAAAATATTATAGCTTGATTTCATCATGTTTATCTTCCAGTAAAATTTTCATTAATTTTGCATTTTGTTTGCATGAAAAATTGCATAAAATCTCCTAAAAAGATTGCATTTTTATTGCGTTCTAACCCCGAAAATTCCAAAAAAAATACATTATGCATTCATCATTAGATTAGGTTTCCAGGAAAAATATAACTTGGCTAAGTTGTATTAGTTTCACATAAAAATTAATTTGTTTAAGTTGTTTGTTTTCTTAATAGCCTAGTTCAACCGCATTTGTGCATCAGCATTTTTATTGCATTAAAAAAATACAAAAAATGCCTTGGAAACCTAGAGCTAATTCATTTAAGTTGACCTGACATTGTTCTTTTGCCTCCCTATGTTCGACCCCGGACTTGCCTAGGATATAAATTAAAACCGTGACACTCCTCGTGGAGATCCCTCTCCCGGTTCTGTATAACTGGCTGAGTGTCGTGCTACAACGAGTACAAATTAATACAAGCATTTAGCCGATTTATCATATAGAGCCATTGCGGGGTAGCAAACAGCTTAGGATCAATTTAGAAAACTGAGAATTAGGTTTTCCATTCCCTCGAGTAGTCTGACCCCCGAATAACCTTGTAATTATTCATTTTTCTATTTTTCTTCAATTATTTATTTGTTTATTTTTGTATATATTTTGATATCTCTCTGACATAAATTTTATCTTTTTTTGTGAGGGCCTAATGACTTGGAGCGGCTTTCTTGAAGTCGGCGCATCTCGAAGTGCATCGGAGGCCGGTGATTCATGGAGCGAGACGGTTGTTGAGATGCCAAGAAGACTTTTATTTTCCATTTTGTAAATTATTTTGTAATTAATTACCTGATTTCTTGCGGATTCTGTTTGGAATAAGGCACGTGTATCAGGACTAGACATTAGACCCTTCGTAGTTGTGTGGTTTGCTTAATGTAGACTAGGACCTGCACTTGCGGCTCTCAGAGAATTTTTTGAAAAAATTTATTGCTTATGCTCGTACTCTGTAGGACCACACATCATAATTACCAAGACGTACTTAGATCACAGAGCTATTAGTACAAATCAATTGGTTCATCCCTCGCTAATAGAATTTCCTATCTGGGCACGATTTTCTCATTTGCATTTAATATAGTGTAAAAATTCAATTTTGTTTTGCATCCCGCATGTAGATCATGAGGATCACTGTAAGTCTTATGAACTGGGCATGCATCATTGTTTTTCCGACTTCATCAGCTTTTCTCGACTCTCTTTCCCATGGTTTTATAACTTAGGATTAAAAGAAAATCGAGATTGATCGTTTGGTGTGCCATGCTTCGTGGACTAATCAAGTGATAATCAAACTTAAAATAGGAACTGCTAATCAGATTTGACCAAAAAATTGACTAAAATTAACACTTGTTTTGGGGAGAGTAACCCCCTCATAGTTTGAATTTGCTTGCAAGAGAGAGAAAGAGAGACGAACATTAAGATAGAGCCAAGCCAGGATTTTCATATTGAATACTGATTCTACAAAAATGATTAGGTACTTTTCAGTGAGCAAATACAGGTAGACAATAAACAGTCCGGATTTCCTCAGCAGAGTGGATGGTTTAAAGGACACTGCGTAAGGTTTGATCCTTAAGTAACGGTAGTCGTTTTACGATATGTACTTACATCCATGCTAGTTGAAAGTAGATGCAACTTGTCGTAAGAGTCGGGCCAATATTTAGGGAAATACAAGCACCTAACAGCTTGTTAACTTTTTCAAATTTTGCATTTAGCACCAAATAAAATTGAAAAGATAAATTACCGTACCTTTGCGACCATCACTGTGTTGAGTAGGTGAACTCGGAGTTTGTTCTTGTGTTTGTCTTTTTGTGTGTTATTCTGTACACTTGCACGTTTTCTACCTTGGTCTGCTTACATTCACCTATTCCTCTTCGAAGATGTCAGGATATTGGTCATCACGTCAAGGTCACTCCTCTTCAATCATATTCTGATCATCTCCACCATCTTATTCCTCCTCATACCCCCAGCCAGACCGTGAAGTCAGAACTTCGACTGACTTCTCCACTTCTTCGTACTCCTCACCTACCCTACATTCTTACATCCCTGACCCCTTTCCACCCTGTATTGACTCACCATATTCTCGATCGCATGCTGAAAATAAAGAACAATTTGAAGAGCAAGCCACTGCTGAGATGAGTGATTAGTAGAATCAATTGCCCCCACATACCTCATCCTCACCTCAAGTTGGGACCACACAACAATTCACATATACACATCCCGATTTGACCTCAGGGTATAATATGGTCAACCGATCAAACAGAATGGAGAGGCATGCACCACATGATCTTCCTGACTTTATTGACCTTAGAGATAAAGCCTAAATTGACCATCCTTTACACCACCCATTTGGAGAGCCTTCATATACATGAGATTGGACTCATGAAACCAATCTACAGACCCCCTATCTACTGACTCCACCTTGTGAGGCTCCGACCAATATCTGCCATACAAATGAGACATACTCAACCCAGCATTACATGTCTGAGTCAAGGTGTGTTGAGTATAAGATCTTGAGTTCTCAGCAGTATCCTCCAACTGAGCAGACTTCTCTCATGATGTGTCATGAGAACTTTTTGTAGGATAAAACTTCTAGACCGAGCAAGAGTCCAAGTATGAAAGTGGATCATGATTGTATTTTGAAAACCTAGAAGACACTGATTTGACCACATGTCATGTACAACTGGAGTCACTTTTACCTCCCTCTTCTACTAAATACTTTTCCTCCAAACTAGAGTATGTACATTTTCTTTCACATATCGAAAATATCAAAAAAATTGAAAATCCCAAAAAGGTCAAAAAAATTGAAAACCCAGAAAATCTCATAAAATTTGAAAATGACTTAGAAAAATTGCATCTGACCCTTAGGGAAACAATTGCTGAAGAATTGATTCCTAAGCTTCCCTTAACAAAGGTCATAGATCACTTCCCCGACCTCAAAAGATTTGTGAGGAGCAAATTGATGCTCAAGAGGTTGAGCAATAAGAGAACAAGGACGGAAAGACACCTAATGTCTATATCCACGTCCTTGGTGATAGGGAGAAAGATCAAAAGTCGTAGAGTGAAGCGGTTGCCCCGAGTTGAATGTGGAATCAATGACACCATTTTCACCCATATGAGAATGGATGATGACTCATCGATAAATATCCTCCCGACCTCCGTGTTTGACAAGTTCAAACTTGGACCACTGAGGAAGTCAAGAGAGATCATTCAGTTGGATGATCGATCTATAAAACGATCGAGAGGAACCACTTCAGTCATCATTACTTTCCAAGTTGCTCCACTCCAAGTAGACTTCACGATCACTGAAATTGAGCACCAAGGAGAGTTCACCAAATCTTCAATCATTCTCGGGAAGCCGTTATTAGCCTTGGCTAAGGAAACTATAGATTGCAAGACTCGGGAGATCGATTTCACCGCATTGGGAGCACTCCAATCTTACCCGTTCTTTGAGGACACACAATATTCTAAGGGAACCCGCATAGCCGCAGACAGTCGCTACCACCGAGAGACATATGAGTCCCATCTCTCCACTACCACCTAAGATACCGACTGTCTAGATGACCATTGGTTTAGAGACTCCCCACACCTCCACTTCACCAATGCTTGCATCACCACCATCATGACAACTTCTAAAGATGTGACATCCAGATCCGAATAAACTGAATCCGATCCGATTAAGGGTCTACATGATCAATTAATATTCAATTAATATTGAATAAACTCAGATCGACTCATAGATCGTAGATAAAAACTCGTTCAGTCGCAATCAACCAAAAAATCGATCGCATCGTAATGTATGCCATCAGAAAAGTCGTGACGTGAAATCCGAACCGCAACACAAACCAAGACCACTGTTGTACAGTAGCCACTTGGCTCCTCTATTCTTCTCCACTTGGCCCCGCAAGTCTCTCCTTTTGGCAAACAAATAAGGCCCTCTCCCTATTATATATATCACCCAAAAAGACCCTATTTTGCTCCAATTTCCAACAGAGAGCTGCTGGAGCTCTTTTTCCTGCTGTTGGTCTCCACCATCCAGCAGCTGGAGGGGAAACTGCATGCTGATTTTGACCTTCCAAATTGGAGATATCGAAAGGTACACATGCCTCTCCTCTTTGCTCTCATTAAAGTCAATGTTGGAGTCTCTAATTCAGTTTTTTCCCTTTTTATGTCATTGTCCAACAGCTATTTTAGCTACTGTTGCATGTTAAATGAAGCCATAAATATCCTCCAAACTTAGAGGATCAAAGGTATAATCTTTCCCCCCTCTTGCTTCCTTCCATGTATATTTTTAGATTCAATTTCAGGCCACTGCTATGATTGATTTCATGATAAAATATGATGAATTTGGGGTTGAATTAGATATAATTGTCCCCAACTTCAAATCATTGCATATGATCTAAATTTATGATGAAAATCTAAGAAATTTGGGGTGATTTGTGGGTATTATGACCCAAAATCAGACCACTATTTAGTTATTGCTTATGTCTTAAAATTGAGAGAATTGGGGGATAAAATGGTGTAACTTGAGTCTAAAATCAGACTTATAATAGCTATAATTTTCATGTTGGATTTGATGAGAAATTTGAAATATTTTCATACAAATTAATACCAACTAAGACCCAATTTCAGATCACAAATTAGATATTATTTTCATGTTAAAATAAGAAAGATTTGGGGATGATTGACATATGATTGGAGTCCAATTTCAAACATTTGAATAACTACTGATTTCAAGCTTATTGAGGAGAATTTAAGGGTGATTTGTATGCAATTGAGTCAAATTTAGATCACTAATTAACTACTGATTTGTACTTGAAATATGGATATTTAAGGATGAATTTAGCATGCAAGTTGAGTCTAATCTTAGACTAATTAGCGTTGGATGTTCATGCTTAAAATATGAAAGGTTTGGAGATGATTTAACATGAATTTGATTTTAAATTCAGATCCATATTTATAATAGATTTAAAGATATAAAGGATAAGAGATTGAAGATAAATAGCACACAATTAAGTTCAATTTCAGTATATATTATTACTCCATATTTCATAGGTAAAATGATGAAATGTGAGGACTTTTTGCATAAGATTGATCCAAATTATAGAACACTAATTAGGTTATAAAATCTTGGTCAATCACACCATATTCCCTATAATATTTATGATCGCACCACGAGCTCTCTAGAAAAAACCAATAACTGGAGCAACATCATCGATAGATAGCCTTAGTCGTCATTATTGAGTGTACATCTGTAAACATGCACTAACACGATGTGGGCATGCATATGACTCACATTTGCTTCGAACAATGCAATTGATTGTTCATTTGCTAAAGCATTGCAAGAGTACTTCTTGCCTTGCCATATATGGGAATGGGACACCGAGCATAGGCAACAAAAATTCAAAGTTTGAGATTCATGCTTTCCATGATGAAAAGAATTGGATTTTTTTACGTGAATTAGATCACAGAATTAAATTTAAACCAAGATTTAATGAGTAATTCTTAATCCTCTGATTTAAATAAGAAAAGTTGGGATTCTATCATTGATATAAATTTGAATCCAGATCTAATGGAAACTTCTAATCTCATGATTTGAAAAATGAGATCATTGGGGTATTTTCGTACAAGTGATTTATAAAATTTTGATCAATAAGCATATCGCCAAATTTTGAGATAATCTATGATCAATGACTGAAAATATTTGTTACCAATCATTTAGATATGAATCACTAATTATGGATCACTATTCAATAAGATTGTCAACAAGATGCCAAGATCTGTAAAGCTAATAACAACACAGATTTAGAAAGGATGAGAAATCAAGTCAGTGATGATGATTCAGTGATGACTAATAATTAAGAGTGTCAGTCATGGTGACCTTCATACCTGACTGTGCGAGGGTGCGGTGACCCTCAGCTGGGCGGGATATGTAAAGCCCAGTTAGGGCAACAGTAGCTTAGTGCACGGGCCTCGGATCCCAGTCTTTTCTCAGTTTTTTTCGCGAGCGCTTGCAGTTTTACGCCTCTTCGGGATCCACAGGTTTTCTTTTTAAACCAATTGCACAAAACCTTGTTCTTTAGGGTGCCTAGGCTGGAGGGCCCTCGGTTTTTGTTTTTCGAACCCGTTTGCCTATACCGGTCGGGTCAATTTTTCTAGAGTGACTTTTCCGATGAGTCTCTCTCACCCATCTTAGTGACGCAGTTTTGGAATAGACCTATCCCTCTATTAGACTGCACTTCCAATAAGAGGGCGAGATAGAAGGGTCTCTTAGGAGACTACCTCACCACTTGAGTTTTTGGTTACCATTCCACCAATAGGCTTGAAGATGGCTACATCTGAATCCTCTATGGCTACATATGAATCAGTTACAATTGAATTTGGAGTAGTTACAATCGAGCTTGGAATAAATCATAAATGAGTTTGGCTAAAGTTGAGATGAATTATAGTTGAGTTTGACTAGATTGAGATCGATTATAGTTAAGTTGGTTACAACTAAGTTGGCTACATGGGAGCTTGTTACAAATTGAAGTGGTTGTAGTTGAGCTTGATTTCCGTTGAGCTAGTTACTATTCCGCTAGTAGTTTCTGGCGAAAAGAAAAGATCATATTATGAAAATCATCCTTATCAGACTATGAGCTACTACCACGGTTGTTAGACTTAGCTAGTGGACATGTTGGGAGCTTAGTTAGGATGCATTTTACTCCACCGCATGCCTACGAAGGCACCCCAGTCCTAAGGCTTCCTTGTTGTCTTAGAGTCATAGTGTGAGGTCTTACCTAGACCAAGACTACAGACTATCCACTGAATTTGAGAAATCAACAAGAAAAGAATCAAAACACTAGACTCATCATCTACACTTACTATGATCCATCCACATGACTCATAAACATCGAAAAGATATCTGGATAATCTCGATCATATTAATCGTTACATACTCAAGATATCTAGATCACCTCGATCATCATAAGTATTTAATAAAGATAATGATCAAATCAGAGACTCATCATTCACATTCCCAAGATCCATCAAACACACACACATATATATTATAATTAATAAAAAGAAATGACTTAAATATGGATCATATAATCTTTTGTATAAAAAGGAGAAATATGGGTAATTAAGGTAGGATGAGTAGTCTGTGTTTTACCAACTGAATAACATGAAAACTTATTTCTAATGCAAGTAGCTCGTTAAATTTAATTGTCAAACACTAATTACTTGCTTTATTCTGGAGTCACTAAACTCCTGTTATTTCTAATTAGTTAGATTTAATCAACATTTGTTGACGTTCTGTTCTCCCTGATGCATGGATTGCATGAATAACACCTGCATCGTAGTATTGGAAGAGATGAACCTCAGCTTCTGCAATTACTATTATCAGGAATACATATTATAGTTTTTGTTCAGGATATTATAAATGCTCTTCTTTCTCTTCTACTACAATTTGGGATACATGTACATTATGCAGTTTCTTTTGTTACATGTTAATTTATATGGAAATTAATGCAATATAAATTGGTGAGACATTATTGGTTCTGTGGCTTGAAAATTTATTGTGAATGTCATTTCAAATCGTGAGAAGTTTCCCTAAATTTCACTATTTTAATGCGATCTTTAGCAAACATAATACTACGAGTGTCGTGTAAATGGGTATCCCAGATCTGCGGGAGCGGGCGTAACAAAAGAAGACTAACAACTAGAGGCTATCCCTGAGTTGGGCATGACCTTTTCTGATTGCCTTGACCATTTCGATGATCTGACAAATGAGCCCATCATTGCCAAGCCAACTGAGAGCACTATTACATACCAGAGACGTGTGCTGATGTTACAGGAGTATTATAATGCATAAGGTGATTCATATGATGACAGACCTGTAGTCAGCACCTCATACACACTACCTCTGGGAACTTCACCAAAAGAGACAACCAGAACCAAATTGACCAAACTTGATAAATCGATTGCTCCATCCTCTAGTCGGTTATCCAGTGAGAGGAAGTCGAGAATTGATTCCTCAACTTGTTCCCCCGAATACCTCTGGACGTGTCACTCTCCTCTCCCTCTCAATGCTTCAGGTTCTATAAAACCGACTAAGAAAGTTTCCTTCAACATACTGGAGAAGGAATTTTTGAGGAGTCCTCATCGGGTCCAGATGAGCTGATCTACATGAGTGAGCCCAGTTCGATTGTTCTTAAGCCATAATTGAGCAAGCAGCCGTGTGTTGACCCGTGTTGGGTGTTCCCTACCCATCACTACTATTATCTTGAGGACGATTTTAACAGTGACACATATTTATAATACCCACCTCCTTGCTCACACAAGAAAGTCCGTCATAAACCTTCTTGATCCTTGTACATTCTCGGTCCATCTTGTATAGTCTTCTTCGTTCCCCACTCACCATTCTCGGTATAATCTCCAGATCTCATCGATTTTCAAACTTACTCGTGTCCTATACTTAGGCTGACCAGAGCCTAAGAATAGGGGGACCGATGCCCGCCATGTGTATATACTCATCCATTTCTTCTCTTGAACGCATCCGCCTCATTTTTTCTCTTCTTCTACACTTCAGCTGATCAGAGCCTAAGTATAGGGGGACGGATTGACCTCTATACTTTTTGTTATTTTAACTCTCCTACGCTTAGCATGAGCTATGTCTTTTCCTCTCTTCTTGTGCTCTGAGGACATATCACATGCTAAGTATAGGGGGTGTGTATATATTACATATATACTTTACTTATAGCTCATAATTTCATGTATTTTTGTATATATTATGCAATGATTACAGGCTAGATAAAATTGGTAAAATAACTTTTTGTAAAATATATGTATACTTGTATAGTATGTATATTGTATAATTTGTATAATACTTGTTTAATTATGTAAAATTCTTGTAAATAATACTTGTAAAATTTGTTGTAAAATAGGAGATATACTTTAAAAAAAACTCTAAAAAAGAGGCTTCTTATTTACTCCCGCCTATCATCCTTGCATTCATCAAAAAAAGAAAAAATACCTTGCACTTCATTCATCTACATTGCATGTCATCTGCATATCATGCACATGCAAAGTGGAAAGTTAGTGGTTTCTGAACCAAGTTATGAATAGAACGCGAGGATGGATTTGATTTGACCATAATCTACCTAATTTCAAAGGAATCTTATCGGAACTAGAATTAAGATTTTTCAGGTCAGACGACTTAATTCTTTGAGTCCACAAGACTATGTTCACGTGTCATCTTGATTGGTCTAAATAGAATATTTCATAAACCCGCACGATTCTTTTAGACAGTGACCTAACTTGGACAAGCACCATGCACGTAGCTCTTCATTGATGCGGTGATGAGGAAGAAGAATCCTTTGGCTTGGAGTAGTACATGGATGGAAACACCCGTCCTCCTCTAGGGAGGGTAGTGCATCTCAACCTAGTCTAGTGGCGTCGACGTCTAACAACAGGATGTTGTGGGTTGCAATAAAGTTTCACAAAGAAGGATAGTCTACTGGCTCAAGAAGAAAATCTCCTTTTGTTCATGTTTACCTTGTATATATGTTAAAAAAACTCCAAAAAATGGGACAAGCCTGATTGAAAATAAAATGCCTACTGGAGTGTGTATATTTGTATAGTCAAATAAGTAAGGCATATGCTTCGAAGTCTCGTACCAAGGAAGCTTGCAACTGGAGAGTTGGCTACATTGGTCAATGCTCCACGAATATCTGACTACACTGGTCACAATTCATTCTCTTCTCTACCCCTCTTCTTGTGCTTGTTGCACTTGAACTTAGAAGGGAATACCCCGCTCCTCGAGGAAAGAGTTGCTAGACCTGGGAATTAGAGTTACCTTGTTAGAGGAGGTTGCTTCTTTGTCATTTATGATGCGGAGAGTGATATTTCACTTACACGATACAAGTAAGATTCATAGTCATCAGAATTTGTGTATGAGGCTTTGTTCTGACCTGACTGTGGAGGCGGCCTGAATAGAGACTTGTGGAACTCAAAGGTTGTTATGTCTTAAATTCAATTTCCAATAAGGTTCTATCACATTATTAATCCAAAGGTTGAGTCGAGCTCCATTTTCACCTTTTTTTCATGACCTTGGTATGGAACCCAAAATCATTTCACTTTTGCATTTCATTTTAGTTGCTCGGGGACAAGCAAGGTTTAAGTATATGGAGTTGATGAATATGTGATTCATCACTCTAAAAGTTGAAAATAGAGCTTCGTTCCCGAATAATTAGCTGCATATCTCCATTTATTTTGCATTATTATCATTCATGCATTTAGAATTAATGTCTGCATTTTAGCATTCATATTTGCATTAAATAAGAATTCAAATTCACTTGTAAATAAGAATCCAAGTTCACTTGTATATTCACCAAAATTCTCTTATTTTTATCTATTTTTCACTAACTCAGAATTGAATAAAATCAACTTTATAGTGTATATATTACTAACACTAATAAAGGAAAAACATAAAAAACCACTAACCCGTAAAATTGACAATAAAACCCTAACCTGAATTTGAGACTAGGAACCTTAAGACGTGAATATCTCTCTCATACAGTCTCCTATGGAACTCTACTCAATTTTGAATTAATATGTGTTTAATTACCTTCAAAACAAGACCAAATTCAAAAGAATCAGAGTTCGTATGTGAAACTTGGATTTTGGGCTCCTCCCTGTATATTGTACATATGCCCTTTATTTATTTATTTTATTTATTTATTTATCTTAATTATTAAAAATCCAAAAATAGATTATGTTATAAATATTTATCTTATATTTTATTTTATTTTGATTTTGATTTTTTCATCTTATTTTAAAAAACCAAAAAAATCCGCAAAAGATAAAAATTCGGTATTTTATATCTTTAGGATATCACCCAAAAATATTTTTTATATAGATGGTTTATTTTGATTTCAATCCTTGACAAAAGTTGTATATCTCGTCAAGACGAGCAACTTTCGTGTTGACCACTTTTTAATTTGACCCCTTTGTTATTTCTTTTTTAATTTTATTTACATTTAATTTTTGATTTTTCTGGAGCGACACGTGGCTGTCCTGGAGCCGCCACGCATCACCTCATTTTATTTTTGTATTTTTTTATATATTTTATTCTATTATTTATTTTTTTAATTATCTTTTTATTTACTTATTTATATTATTTAATTATTTATTTTATTTTTATTATTCATTCATTTATTATTTTTATTTTAATTTTAGTTACTTATTTATACTTAATTAATCATTTTAATTTATTTTATTTAATTTTTTAATATAGTTTGTTATTTTATTCTACCAATTCCCATTCTCTACACCTCTCCCACTTCTTTCCCAACTTCCACCACACTTCTTTTCTAACTTCTCCATCTTCCTCCTCCTTTTATTCCCTTCATCCTCTTCATTTTCCCTATCCGTTATTTAGAGAAGAGAGGTTGAGCCTCGTTAACCTCCAGATGATAGTTGTTGGAGACGAGTTGAGCGACGACAACCTCAAAACTAAGATCCGCAGCACCACCATTGTCGTGCCGCGAGCTTCTAATCGGGCTCGCTTAGCTTTAAAGGACACTTTACCATCCTTCTCCAGGCTACGACATGAGTTCATCATAGATGCTCCGCATCCGGGTGAAACCACCACAGGTAAGTATCCCTCTACTTTTTTCTCAATGTTTTATCTAACACCATTTTTTATCTTGATCATCTTCAATCATTTTTTAACCAATCCAACGTCATAATCATCACAATCACCACCTTCATCATTCTCACCAAATCGCTACCACTTTCCCCATTTCATCTTCCATAGTTTGAAACAAAAAATAAAAAAATATAAATCACAACAGCAAAAAAATAGAAAAGAAATAAAAAAGGGCTAGTAGAAGGTTGGCTTCCCCACCGTCGGCCACCACTTCCACAAGCTTCATCGCCGACGTTGCCAGCAACCATGCGCTGCGCGCGCACTCCCATGCCTCCATGCCCGCCCCTGGACTCTCCCTCGCACCACCACCTCTCCTCTCCAGGCTGCCCCTCCAGCCTCTGCCCCCACGTCATGCCTCCACGCCCATCTAGCCTCCAATCGTGCATGCTCCCTTGTGCGACCTCCTGCAACTCTGCCAACACCGCACGACCACCGCGGCCTCCACCTCGCTCTGAGCACCGCCCTCGAACCCCCCATACGCGTGCCTCCAACCGCAGGTCACCCTCCTGCCTAAGACCGCGTCGCCCAACCACCACCACGCTGCACCCCTCGCCCATTTGACAACTCCCTCAAGCCGCCCCCGGTGCTGTCAACCGTCGAACACTTCTCCAGCTCTAGATGTGGGTTCCATTCTTGGTACCCACGTTTTCAACAAAGATAAGAAGGTTGATTTAACCCTTTCCTTTTTTTAAATTTTGTAAATAGTGCATACTTTCCCCTTAGAGTTCTGGAATTGCAAAAGTGACCTTGAGCAAAGTTTATTGTTTAATTTTAAATTCTAAATTATATGCATACCTCTGTGTTTGAGAGTCAATTTGGACTAGATTTTGGCATCATTCATTAATATAGTTCAATTAATTTTGTATCTCTTAACTATTTATTTATAATTTTGTGAGTATTGGATAATTAACTAAAATTATTTTGGTGAAATTTGCTTATTTTACCCAATTTATGGTCTTAAATTCATATTTAATTAATGTTTGTTCCAAAAATTATAAACAAATCATAGATGATGCTTCTAGTTGCAATTTAATTAATGTCCAAATTTCATTAAAAATGAATATGTCTTGTGCATAAAATAAATTATTTAGTGATTTTTGTAATTGATTTTTAGCTAAATCTATAAATATTATTTTTGCAAACTTTCAAGCCTCCTAGATTGTTCATATAAATATATTTTTGAGGTAAATTACTCTCTTGGTAAATTGATTTTCTTGATAAATTAAGAATTAAATACTCCCAGTCATTATGTTTCCATTACAAAATTCATAAAATCATATATTGTCAGAAAATTCCTAAAAAATGCTATAGTTTCATTTCATTGTGTTTAAATTTAAGTAAAATTTCATTAATTTTGCATTCTATTTGCATGAAAATTGCATAAAATCCTCCTAAAAAGTGTGCATTTTTCATTATTTCATTTTATCCCAAAAATTCCAAAAAATATATTTTGCATTCATCATTGGATTAGGTTTCCAGGAAAAATATAACTTAGCTGAATTGGATTAATTTCACATAAAAATTAATTTGTCTACTTTGCTTGTTTCCTTAATAGCCTAGTTCAACCGCATTTGCACACCGACATTTTTATTGCATTAAAAACAAAAAATGCCTTGGAAACCTAGAGCTAATTCATCTAAGTTGACCCGATGTTGTCCTTTACCTCCTTGTGTTCGACCCCAGATTTGCCCAGGATATAAATTTAAGACTAGACACTCCTTGCGGAGATCCATCTCTCGGTTCTGTATAATGGGCTAAGTGTTGTTCTATAATAAGTACAAACTAATACAAGCATTTAGATGGTTTATCACTTACTATCAAAGATTATGGATAAGTTTGATGATTATTTATGCATCTTGTCTTAATAGTTTTGTAATCATCAGGGCGTGATGTTTCTGTGTTGTTTTCTTCTCCATGTTATAACCTTTCATGGAGAATGTGATGTGATGCGACATTATTTACATGTTATATTAATTATATGTGACTAGGATTTACTTTTGATGTTGAATCTTTTGATTTGAAGGTGGTTAGAAAAATTATAGAAAATGGAAATGTAAGACCCACCCCATTAATTCCAACACAAGAATTTAGGGCAGAGATTAGGTAACTTGGACCCAATCATATGTATTATTGGTAAATTGTTTAACCTTAGGTAAATGGCTAACTAATAAAGCTCATTGGTCCATACAAATATAAAGACATGATCAATTCTCAATATTGAAATTGACACTAAAACTCTAGTGTTCTTAAGCAAGAACAAGGGTGTGTATTCTCACCATAGGATACAACCATAAATTGAAAATCATGGCATTCACAAGGATACAAAAATGATACATTGTATATAAAATTGAGACTCAATGGAAAGTCTTGCTAGAGCTCTGCTTGTCGCCATTGCCACCGACCTTCGATCGGCGATCTGATGGCACCGTTTCGAAGAGTGTGTCAAATTCCTTCCATTTCTCTTATGTGTTTTAGGTGATGCACCTCGAAATCACCGATTTTGGGTGGAGAAAATATCCGAGAACGACCCTCAAAGGTACATATTTAGTTTTTGCATTGTTTCTGGGTCACACACCTTTCATACATTGCTCACACATCGTTTTCATGTCGACATGTTATACCGATTGCCCAGAATTCAATTAAAGGATGAGAACACCATTGGGTCCATGTGTAGACGGCTAAATGACTAAGTGATGTGTAGTTCTTGATGCTGCTCTGACATGCTTGTTGGGTTGTCGCGAGACGTTGCTCTTCCGATATGTGCTCTTGGTAATTTGGGTTTCGCTTTTCATCGTAGTATTAACTAAGTGGTTAATGAGATCTGATTACTCGAGTTGGTTAGTCATATTGGTTCTATGAGGATAGTTCCAAGATGTGGTTAGAGAAGGATGTGTTCTTATTGGGTTGCCCATATCTGAAGAAAAATAGGAGATATTCGTAGATACTACTACAGTTTGAGTTAAAAACTAAATCCTAAATTCCAAATCTTACTTGAGTTGAGCCTATTGTCAAAGACTCATACATACGTGCAATGGTTACCGAGTGAGTTGCCTCAGCTGGTCCTACCATATTTGTGTAGGGTTACTTGAGAAAGAGTTATGTTGGACATCAAATTGACTCGATTGAAATATGATCAATTTTGGGAATCAAGAGGACTTGTAAATGAAATGAGAAAGGTGAATTGGGATGGAAATGGAAATTTTAGTAAAGGAAAGTGTTGGAAACTTAGTTAGGATGCATGTAGTTCACGCATGCCTATGGAGGCACCCCAACCCTAATATACTATGTATCTTGGAGTCATAGTGCGATACACTCGTGGTCAAGATCAGAGACTATTTCCTTCAATAACAAGAATGTTGAGCAGTGATATTAATTATAACAATCATAAAAAAATATAATAACCTAAGTGTTAGTGTTGACTAGTAGTGTTACTTGAGAGAGTGTGTTCATGTTCTTGTGTACTCTCTCTAGTTGTCCTTTCGATTTCTATTTTAGTCTATGTAGTTACCACTGCTAATTACTTCTTACCAGCTAAATATATCCATAGTAGGTAAATTTAATCATAGCGTACCCCTCTTATGTATGGTCCAACATGTTCGTAGGACCCGCCGCCGCATTAGTGTGTGACTTTGTTACCGAGGAGCCTACAAGGCATGTCGCACCATAAAAGGTGCGTACTTGTGGTTTTTGTAGTGGTTATTTCACTCCTACTTTAATATTTTTGAGAAATAGTATTTTGTACACATACCTTGATGGACAGTTACATGTTATGTACATTGTTGGAATCGGTATTTTTGTTATTATTGTAGATGTTATCATGTTGTCAGATAATGAAGTGGTTCTTTCCTTACTTGTTATGCTTATTCTCCATGCATGTAATATATGTTGAATGCATGTCCGAATGTGAATGTTTACGGAATGGTGAATGAGTATCGTAGATCCTTGGGGATGTGACAATAGATAATATCAAAGGCATTGCTTCAATACATTGAACACAAAGAGTTATGAATACGGTGTTATCCATTCAACTACAAGAAAAAGTAGTGTTAACAACCAAAACTTTGTGGCTATACATGGTGGTTATGTAGTCACACTAGTTTTTTCATCCATGCTCCAACTATGCACCAACCGTCTATAGTCATACCATAGCACCAAATATCTTACATCTCCATTATAACTACATGTGCGATGGATACGCGATTCATCTACATCATACAAAAAACTTGTTCTTTATTCTTGAGCAAAAATAAAGAAAATCACATAAATATCAACAAATAATTAAATTATCATTATAAGAAAAAATAGGCTTATTTTATATTTTTAACTATATATAAGTCTAAGAAATAAAATCAAATAAAATCCAAAAAATAAGGAGTTAATTCTTATATATAATCACATGTACATATTGTACAATCTTCCATGATTTTTAATGAATTTATGATAAATCCAGTTGACATGAAACCAACTCCATTGTGCACACATAGCTGATCTAATTCAGTAAAAAGTCTTGAAAAAATACTAGCATGTATATATTTCATAAATGCAACCTAATTTGAGCAGACTTAAATTAAAAAGCTGATTTTCTACCTTATATAATCTCCTATGAGACTCTGATCACCTTTGAATTAATAAATATTCAATTATCTACAAAACAAGATCAAATTCAAAGGTATCATGGTTCATATGCGAAACTTGATTTTTTTGACCTTAGTATATATGAACCAATTATTCATACTTCAACATATATTTCATGTACATATGTGCATCTTTTTAATTTGTTTCTTTATCATATTATTTCTTTACTTTATTTATTAACTACATGCTGGTGAACCCAGATTCATTTACATTATTCTTGTTTATTATCTCTCTTGCCTAAGAAAACCAATAAAATTCACTAACGACTAACACTAATTAACTGACACCATATTGTAGATAATTACCTATAATTATTGTATACTAATATACCTATTATGGTGCCTATATTTTATGTGTTTATTATTTATTAAAAATATAATAAAAATTAGTATATTGTTTATATATTTATTTTAACCTAATTTATAAAATAAAAGTTCAAAAAAATAATAAGAAGAAAATAAAGAAAATTAAGTAATTTAATACTTTAACTTGCTTGCAAAAATAATTTCTGTATGTAGATGATTTTATCTCTCTTTGAGTTTTACATGAAAGTTGTAGATATCTCTAATTCATTTTATTTTTATTTATTTTCTATTTTCTACCATTTTATGTATTTCTTCCAATTATTATTGATCCATGTGGCGCCATCTCAGCACACCATGTGGACCTACCTCTCTTTGCCACCTGCCTCGCTCCAGGCTGTTGGATCTCAAGATCCAATGGCTGGGAGGTCTTTGTCAACCTTTTAAACGATATGTCTCTCTGCGCACCTCCAACTTCTCCAGATTCTTCTGACAACCTCCCTCAACCGCTCACCCAACTTCCTCCACCTTCTTCTCCCTCCAACAATCTTCTTCCACGCTAACTTTCCATCCCAACCTAAGCCTAACTCTTTAACCAGTCATGTGGTTGAGACCACCCTATAAACCACATGGAACCACCCAAACCTCATCCCTCAAAATTCCTTCTCCTACCTCTAAAACCATCATCCACCACTTCATGACCGTTCTCCGAGCATCACCCACCCTCCAGTGACAACAAGAGATGCAAAGATCGATGCCAAGAAGGTGAATAAGGTCCTGTGAGGTCCACAGAATTCTTCCATGCTAAATCTTGAATATGAGATGTTAGAGCTCACTTCTCTCGCCCAGAAGTTCGAGCGAAGATCGGAGCATCTTGTGCTCCAACTCTCGACCAATTTTCTTCAACCCTTGTGCATCCCAGTCCATCATCTCCATCTCCAGATAAAATCCTCATCCTTGCTTCTTCATGTTATCTCCTTTTATTCTAATGCTAAGCTTTGATTTATCTTTGATACAATCATCTGGTTATCTTCGCATCGACTCCATCATCCACACGTACTTTCCAGTGAATCCACTTAAGTTCTCCATAAGCTGATCCTCCTCGATCTTTCTCTGACCTTGCAAAGATTAGAGACCCACTTTGGGCTTCAGTTCCTCCACCCGATGAAGCCCTTCATTCCATTTTCCTTATATCCCAATATATTCGCAAGTTCGTGGGCTTTTGTTCTAAGCCTTGAAGGCACACATTTGGTTCACTAATTGGAGAAACCAAGTGTTCTCCGACCTCAAGCTAAATATTTGACGATCGTCCATCGATTCAAAGATCTACATCTCTCCGGCTCTTCCCTTTGGCACCAGCACCTTCATTAAGCCCTTACGGAGGTCTAGCGACCTTCAGAACTTGCAGAAGAGCGTGGAGGAGGAGCATGAGTCTCGTCATAGCACAACCTGAATGCCATCACCTACGAGGAGCTTTGTCGAGGATGAAGTTCAATAGCTATTGGATCAACCATATTGGGCGTGATCTGACGATTGTCAGCGAAACACGTCGCTAACCAAAGCAGTGTTTCACGCCTTAGGGTCGGAGTATCCGAGCCTACCACAAGGCACCAGCGAGAGATGCGTGGACCGAGTCGCACCACCCGAGCCTCCTTCCGGTCATGTGCTTCATGCACATGATTCTATAAATATTGCAGGCAAGCCCAAGAAAGATCAAAATTCGTAGATAAGTCCTACTTGAGGAAAACTGCATTAATACCCTAGCAGATTTCTGTATTTACTATTTAGTCCTTTTGGACCTTTTTGTAAATAAATAATTCATATTTTATTACATTTATGCCCATGCATTGTTCTATTAATAACTTGTGAATCACTTATCCATTTTTAATGAAATTGTGTCGTTGAAAAGCTAATTCCGTGCTCTTTAATTAATGCAATTTAATTACTGATGTGAGCTATATTTCATGCATTAAATTTTAGAGTGCTATTCTTGTCTATTCAGCCTTTTTATTTAGTCAGAATTGAATTGTATTTAGGTTGAATTTGTTATCTTCTTGGCATTGATTTATCATTAATTAATCAATTGATCTTGCAAGTATTTATTTTATTAAATCAGGAGCTTATTGTGTGTTGTAAGTCTTTGTGAGTATACTTCTTCATTGTTTGTCAAGTAAACTAATTGCATAATTTTTTTTAAAAAATGCATACAATTTGTGTTTCTTTACATTTTGCTTGATCTAGAACCTTTAAATTGCTTAATTAATTAGTTGACTCTTAAATTTAATTAGATAATTGCTCATATCCATGTGTTCGACCCTGGACTTGCCAAGGTATAAATTCAAGCCGAGAACTCTTTACAAAGATCTCTCTCGGTTCTGAGTGATTGTTGATTGGCCCATGCTACAACGAGAGTATAGTATTTTAGTCGATTGGCGATTAATCACCTACAAATAAATCAAAACAAAAAAAAACATAAAAGCCATCATAGAGAAAAAAAACTTGTATACATTGACTTGTAGACATGTATATAGACCCTTTATTTCCTTTTTTCCATAAATATTAGAAAAAGTAGATTATAGTGTAAATATCCTATTAGTATTTTACTAAAAATATTATGTATATATTATCAAGAAAAAAACAAAAATCCTTAAAAACCAAGTATTTTATACATATAAAATGTCTCAAAAATTGTATTTTGCGCTTACGACTTCTCTTGGTTTTTGGACCTTCATGAATGTTGTAATTACATTTAGATATACAATTTCACGTGGAGATCTTTTTTTATTTTGAGTCTCCTTTTATTTTATTTTGATTTTTCTTTTATAATTCATTTTATTGATTTTTCTCATGCTGACACATGGCGGTCCACTCCACTTGGCTCAACCCCATTCACTAGCGTGCATCATCTAATTATTCTATTGGCCCTACGGTCAACCACCTTAAGAATAACCTCATCTCTCTCTCTCTCTCTCTTCAGTCCCGTTATGTCATGTAGTTCAGGACAATTGACACTTGCAGTCAACTTCATATGTCAGGTCCTACTCAACCACGATCGACCCCTTTACTACACGAGAGTGTTGCACAATTTCTAGCCTCCATCAAACCTTCGATGAAAGTTCGGGCATATAATGACAAGGTGATGACGAGACCGCCAACTCCCAAGATGGAGTTATCCCCCTTGTTCCAGTTCCTTCTCAAGATTCTTCGTTTCAGAGCTTCTTCTCAGAAGCTCATAGAGGCAAAGACCAATGGAGCACCACCAAACTCCAACACCTTCAGGCAAAAGCTCATCGCTCGTTCACATGTATCTTCTTCTTCTTACTATATCTCTTTTATTTTTCCTCTTCTCCCTCTATCTCTTCTTTTTTATCTATCTTATTATTCCCTTCGATTGAAGGAGTGGTTAATCCTAGCACCAAAGGGATCTAAAGAAGGGTGATATGGGTGCGCTCTTGGTGTAATGGAAGAGGTCATATTGTAGCTTCTACAACCGTGAGGGGAGAGGTGCATGAAAAATAGCTATCGTCTGATTCACCTCCATCGTTCGCACTATGACTTGCCACTATGCGCCTGTTTGGTTACTGGGTTGGGCTGGGTTGGGTATCCTCCTGTGAATAGTAGATGTTTGGAGGGTTGGCGATAATTGTGATGTGATGTGACATTGATTGTGTGTTATATTAACTTTTTTAATGATTATAATATATTTTTTATGTTAATAAGTGTATTTGAACATAGTTAAAAGCCATTACACCAAAGAAATTGTAAGGTCAATACAAGTAATCCCAATTCAAGAATGCAGGGTTGGAGCTAGAGGTATGCCAGGATACCCCGATGTACCGGCAACTAAACATACCCTTAGATCTCCACCATTCGGTCACCCTTCTCTGACTTCAGAAGCATCGGGCGACCACACTTATCAGATCCAATGACATAAATATCTTCATAGTAATCCATGTGGAACCTCATCATCTGCAGGTTTAGAGATGGTGTGCTCCCCTTAGGCCTTTGATTGAGTTCCCAGTCACGTAATCCTCCACACGTGGCTGGACATTTTGTGGGGAGGTCCCTCCAACTTATAAAGAGAACATTTTTGTCCTCTTTAAATTGAGTTAAAGTGGGAATTCATTGGAGATTTCTGAATTAAATATCCTTTTCTGTTAAAAACTTGATTCTAATCTTAGAAATTCAATATAACTTAGAGGACATTGAGAAAAATCGTGGATCTTGGATTTTTCGTACGTTGAATAACGGTATAAGTATTACTTAGATTCATCAAGAATTGCGCCCTCTAGAAATCATTGTGTGCATTTATTGTTTGAATTTTTTAAGGTGTCTCAGCAAATTAAAAATACTTCTAGATGCCCCTCATTATGCTCTACATCATGTGATTTATAGAGGACTTAATTTCATAATTTTCTATATTTAAAAATTCAACAACTCAAATCAGAGTCCCATTGCATTTTTATTTTAATTAGTTCAAATTAAATCCAAAAGCTCATATTTCAGTTGTATAGCCACATATCCGACCTTTTTATTTTTAAAATATTTAAATTTTAACCTTAAAATATAAAAATATTTCAAAATTTGGAAAAAAATCATACAAAAATTATCAAAACTCCAAAAAATATAAAGAAAAATATTCTGGATTCCTCATAAAATAAACTAGAGAAAAATAAAATAAGGATTTTAGGGCCTTGAAAGTGAGCGCGGAAACCCTTTTACTCGTTTTAATTTTTTTTATTTGTTTTATTTTGGTTCTATCTCCATATCTTTAAAATGCCAAAAAACATCACAAATTCTTAAAAACTCAAAAAAGTATTTTCTTTTTTCAAGATAGTTTTATCACAATTAAAAATAACGTATATCACACTTTCAAGTCACATGTTATTATATAAGCACATCATTTCTTTTTCTTTTCTTTAAAATAAAAAATCAATAAAAAACTACAAAATTATAAATATTTATAATCATAAATAAAAAAAAGGCAAAACATTGCATTAACTTTATCTTATTGCATTCACACCAATGACACTAGCATAACATACATTGCATATATCACATTGCATTGCATTAACTCATTTGTATTACTTGCATTTTCACCTCGCATTAATGTTTTTTTCATAAAATCAAAATACAATGAGTTGCACTTAATTCAAATATAAAACTTCATAGCCTCCTTCTGTTCGACCTTGGAATTTTACCAAATAAAAAGGATTTTTATCACTTGTGCCCCTCTGAGATATCACAATTTCAGTTATACCCCTATCTTTTTGGTAATATCAGTTCTGCCCCTCACTTCTTTCTCCGTTATCACTTGTGCCCTTCCGTCAGATTGACCGTCAATGAAGGTTGACTTAACCATGGTTTTTTCAAACCTTGGTGCAGTTAAGAGGGGTATTGTTGTCCAGCATTCTAATTCATCTTCTTCCTCCTCCGTTTGTACTTCTTCCTTTCTCTTCATAATTTAGTGACACCTTCATGCATCAATCGAATCTCTATTCCCCTTCATACCAGCCCCCGCCCTACCTCCACAATTCTCAATTTGGATGGAGGGATAAGGAAGAGTTATTCCTGGAAGCTTATTTCTCGACAAATCCATTATTTTCGGAACCTATTCATGCTTTTTCTCAGTCCAATTTGGCAAAGCTTCATTTAAAAAATAGAGGAAACAATCCACGCCAAGCTAGAACGTCCAATTTGGCAAAGCTTCATTTAAAAAAATAGAGGAAACAATCCACGCCAACCTAGAACGTATTATAGCTCTGCCTGCGTTTGAATCATTAGGAAGATGGGGAGAAGTTAAATAAGAATTGTAGCTATATTTCGCCTCTCCACTTTTTATTTTCCTTAACGAAAAAAATCACAATAATAAGAACCTCATGATGCAGTCTTCAACATGAACGGGAACTCGACAGTGATGCAAATCTACAATGCCACGGCCTACGACCTCTGCGACGTCAACGCTGACGGCATCGAGTACGGCGGGAGAGACAGAGAGGCGGGGTCGTTCAAAGGGCCCCTGATGGTGGAGGGCGAAAACTACTTCTACTCCGAGGCCTTCGACGGCGAGCAGTGCCAGAAGGGCATGCGCTTCCACATCAAGGTCCTCCACGGCAGCGGCCTCCCCCCGTCCCTCAACCAGCCCCCGCCCCCGCCCTACCTCCCCCTCGCCCCGCCGCAGGTGCCCTCCTCCCAGGGGCGGAACTAGCATATAGTTTAGGGGGGCCATGGCCCCTCCTTAATTGTTACATTTCTCTTATATAATGTTATTAAATTTTGATATGGCCCCTGCTTAAATGTTAAATATATAACAAATAATGTCGAGTAGTATCACTAAATGCTGATTGTCTCATTGGCAAAGTGTTGTGTTCTTCAACAAACAAACCAGGGTTCGGATCCTATGCTTGTATATTTTGTTAAAAGATTGGCTTTACTCACTTATCTCTCTCTATCCTTTATTTTGTTTAGTTGGCCCCCCCTTCATAAAATTCCTGGTTCCGCCCCTGCCTCCTCCCCCAGCGACCAGCAGGAGACCTTCTAGAGGGGCAACAATGCCTCCTCCATCGCGGGCATCGGTGGGGTCAGGGGGACCGTTTTGGGTTCGATAGTTCTGGGGTTAGTGATGGTTTCGATGCGGTGAGCTTCAGGGTGCGGAGGGGGGAGGTGCGGGGAGCGGAGGGAGGTGCTGGGAGCGGAAGGGAGGTGGGGAGGGGGGCAGGGGGAGGTGCGGGGGCGGAGGAGGAGGAGGAAGAGAAGGGAGGAAGGGGAAGAAGATGGGAGAGGAGGAAGAGAAGGGAGGAAGAAGACTGGGGAGGAGGAGGAAGAGGATGGGGAAGGAGGAAGAAAGATGAGAAAATGACCTTTTCAGCTTTTACTTTTAATTTAATTCCCATTATAGCCCAAAGTTAACGTCCTTTGCATTGAAAATGGACTAGCTAATCCGAAGGGCACAACTGATAGAACGACAAAAAATCGAGGGCACAACTGATATTCCCAAAAAGATAGGGGCATAACTGATATTTCAATATCTCGGAAGGACACAACTGATAACAACCTAATAAAAAAAGTACACCACACTCTCTTCACGGAGATGAGGATTATATATTTATCATTGTGGTTTTTGAATTGATCGCACTATATCTGGCACAACAACAACTCCAATATATTAAAAAACGTTCTTTTCAATGCGGTTGCTATCATAGTCACTCTATGTGTGACCATGTTCTACGATTATTTGCAGTAGAAAAAGGTAGTAACAAATTTTCGTCAAAAATGAAAATCATGTGCTCAATTTCTCCCTCTTCTTTCCATGAATGGTTATTCTCTTCTTTTTTTATTGCACAAACCATGCCCTCCACTCGGTTCCTCATCATTGACTGCCACCATCGTCTCTCTCCCTCACCTTTGTCCTTCTGAACTCTCCACTGCTCCATGCCTCACTGCTAACCGCCACAATTACCTCCCGCAATATTGGCTACCGAAACCATCATCCTCCCTACTTATCAATGGCCACCATCACCACACCCTCTCCAACCTTCCCTCGCCTTAGGCGTCCCCTCCCTCCATCACTAACATTCGCCCATACCATCTCCATGGCCACCGTCACCACCGGGAAGCACTCCATCTTCCCTTCCTCTCCGTGATTGTCCTGCACCAAGAAAGCCTCCTCTACAACCACTATCACCAGTTGGTGAAGTTCCTTAGTCTCAATGCCTTTTCTATTTTTTCTATTTATATATCTATCATAATTCATGAATAATGTATTTTGTCTTGTAAAAATGAATGGATGGACTATATGCTAATATAAAGAGGATATCGAATGTTTACATATCAATCAAATAGCATTGTATGACTTGAATTGTGCATGAATGGATAGACTAAATGCTAATATGGAGAGGACAATAAAAGGCTTTGATAATAATGCATTATGTATGTATGTATGTATCTATGCATGCATGTATGTATGGTGCATGTATATATGCATGCATGCATGTATGTATACCTCTAAGTATGTGTATTACCATTGTTTAGATATTGAGTTAAAAGCATAAGATAGTTAAGTATAAAAGAAGTTGATAACTCCGCTTGCAAATTATAGAGCAAGATGTTAGAGCATAACAACTCCAAATATCGCTTACTCTAAACTTTATTGCAATATCCATAGTCCTCTTTTCTGTCTTTCTTTTCTTTTTTTCTTGTGCTAAAAGAGCTTGTAAGAACTTGTGTCGGTATGCACCCCATCCTATCTATATATGGACCATGGAGAGCCTTTGCATCCATAAAAAATCTCATATTGTAATTAGGAGAATCTCATTAATCAATCAAAGTGAGATACAATGAATCATGAGATTTATCAATCAGCTATTGATTTAATGATTGTAAATTAAATATTTGAATGATGTCAATTCAAATTGATCAAAATTAAGATAAGTTCGAGATGAAAGATAACCTACAAATACAATGTCTAAAATATAAAAGATCCATTGGCATGAAGTTTGAGGATTAAAATGTTAAAAGAATGCAAAGAGAAGAGATAAATACCAATACACAAAATAAGTTGAAACAAAGAAGTTTGAGGACTACTGGTAACATATAGTAAAAAGAAGATTTCACATGGACTTACGCACAAGCTTCATTCAAGTCAATGTTATTGAAACCATACCACCACGGCAAGAAATTGGACCTAAGGCAACTAACAATTTGAATATTTGTTGATATATCTTCCGATGTTAAAGATGTAACGACGAATATTATTCGTTGCCAAATCGTCTTTTGTACTTGTAATTAGCAACGAATTTCATATTCGTTGCTAAAGGTCCATATAACGATGATTTTTCGTTGAATTATTCGTCAAACTTACACTAATCGTTGTCATATTTAACAACGATTAGAAGAAAATAACAACGAATAATCGTTGTTATATGATTCGTTGCGAGGAATATAGCAACGAATATCATTATTCCTTGCGAATTTTAAGAAGTAAGCAACGAATGATATGCGTTGTTATATATTTAACTACGAAAGATATGTCAATGAATATCAAATTATTCGTTGCCTTAGGTCAATTTTCTTATAGCACGTAGATTGGTCCGGTTGGATTAGTGAATTTTGCATGGACAGGTTCGTTTAATTGATTTTCGCTGGCTCAGCTCGAACTGGTATAATTTAGTTCAATCAAAGATCAAATTTGAAATTATTACAATGGTAAAAAATGCCAAGAGAGGAGTGCAAAGACCAATATGCAAAAGAAGTTGAAACAAAGAAGTTTTGAGAGCTAATGCTAATAGATATGAAAAACTAGAAATCTCATGAACTTATGAACAAGTACCATTCAAGTCAATGTTATTTAAGTCGGACAAGACTGATTTGTAAGATCGGTTGGGTTAATGAGCTGTGCTTTGACGAGTCCAGTTAATCGTTTTTCACCCGTTCAGTTTGAATTGGTATAATTTTGTTCAAATATCGGTTCAAATTTAAAATTATCAAAATATAATGATATTATGGTGAAAGTTGAACCCATCCTTTGATTACCCATCATAGGATTTTAACTAGCTACTTCGCCCCAACTTCTTATAAAGTTTGGATTTAAAATACTAACAAATTATTATGATGCGTAAAGTATTTAGTTTAAATATTATATATATATAGCATTTGATGTTACACATGCAAGATTTTTTTATTAATAAAGCAAGACACACACACATATATATGTACATTGTTTATATATTTTGTATCTATTTCAAGCATAGTTGGAGCCACAACAATTGTGACGAGGAGGCATAAACTAAAAGCATATGTGTATCAATTAAGATACTATCATGATAATTGTATAACAATAGTATTGTAAAGATAATATTACATATATATGTTTTGATTCATTTTAATTTGATCAATATGTTCAACCACTTTTTCCCCATTGATTCAATTTATCTGATTTTAAAGAATGATGATGTCATCATCCAGTTGAATCGATTTGACTACATGCTCCAATCAGAATTGAAATTTTTGATAAAATTTCCAGCTCAATCTTCAATTTGATTTTAAAAACAGTGATTCAATCGGGAAAGCTCCTTTTAAATCTGTTTGGAGGTCCGCAAAGGCGCCGAACAACTTGGTTGTGTTGCTCCGCGGATGACAATAAGTACAACTAAGGCCCCTCCTACGTCAACGGACTCACAGTCAACACAGATGACTTTTGTTTGTTATATTTTGTTTTATTTTTTGTTCTGATTGTTCTTTCATTTAAGACATTTCAAGTCCTCTCGGATTTTTTTGTCGCTTATTCATCTTAGCTTTACTAGCATTATAATTGATAAATTTATTTTTATACCTTACATTTTGGAGTTTTTCGCTAGTTTTTAACAGGGGCAGAACCAGGAATTTCATCAAGGAGGGGTCGAGTATACAACTATTATGTATGCTCAAAAATAGAAAAATCTATGTATATTTGAACGTTATTTTTAAATAGAATTAATATTTTTAAAATGAACCTCTTTCAATCAAGATGAATGTAGAATTTAAATCTATTATTAATGTTAGAATTTCAAATAGATTTGTATTTTCTGTGGCTATTTTTAAAATTGGATAAATATACTATTTTAAGCCTCTCTAAATCCATTCTAAAAAGGCTAAATTATCAAGTGAAATCTTGAAATAAAAAAGTTCTTGGTTAAAAGAAAGCAATAAAATTTATTTTATTTATAAAGAGTAATAAAAATAATGGAAGAGATAAGGTTCATGAAAATAAACCACATAAAAGAAAGTAAAATTCATGGAGATAAGGTTCAAACCCTGGTCTCTAAAATATTAGCCTTGCCACTCTACCACTTGACCATTTAATGATTCTGCAACACTTCTCTAACAACATTAATTATAATATAATTAAAGAGGGGCCATATTAAAAACTTAATACATTATATAAGTGACGTATAATAATCATGAGGGGATCACCCCTCCATAATGTATACTAGTTCTGCCCCTGGTTTTGAAATTGTATTCGTAATTTACCGCGTAGTAGATCATTATCCTTTTCAATTTACATATTAGGTCTCAATCATAGCATGCAAAAGCCATTAGTTCAGCATCTAAAATCTAAAGCTGATACAAAGATTTGATTTTCAATCAACACGTACATGTGGTTCAACATAAACGTCAAGATATAATGATTCCTAGCTAGATAAGTTCTGATTTAAAATTTCATGTTCAAGTTCACGTGCATCAATTACGTGACTAAGTCGCGTCCACTGCCACCACGCACCATATTGCCCCTGCGCATTCACCCTGTGCCACCACCACCGTGTGGTGCGCCCTGTGGCTCATAGTCGTGTGCCTCCTCCATTGCCGCTGCATGCTGAACGCAGTCAACCCAATGCTGCTGGGCACATGCCACCATGCCACTCAAAGCCACAACGCATTCCACCCGCTCGTCGCTTAAGATGCTACTGGCACAACGCTACAACCACTGGAGTAAATGGGTGCATGCATTTTACATAAAGGTTTTAAAAAGGATGAATTTTTGAAATTTGTACATGTTTCGAGAAATAACTCATTATCCCTTCTATTCCATTTTCCTTATTCCTCCTACCAAATGAGCGGACGGATCCTCTGCAGTATGCAAAGGTCTGCTGTAACTCCTCGTCAACCAGGAGCCACTCGATCAAGATCGAACAGTTCACACGAAATCCGAATCTTTCACAACTCTTATCGTGTGAACCTCATAAAGGACATGTATGATAGGGCTTTATCTTGTGTAAGAACCACGTCTTGGAAGACTGACTATTTTGACATTAACATTGGTTTACATCAAGGTTCAGCTTTGAGTCCATTTCTTTTTACTTTGATTATGGACGAGTTGACAAGTCATATTAAGGATGAGTTACCTTGATGTATGTTATTTGTTGATGATATTGTGTTGATTGACGAGACTATGAATGGAGTAAATGAAAAGCTTGAGGTCTGGAGACATGAGTTGGAGAGCAAAAGATTTCGTATAAGTAGGGCTAAGACAGAATATATGGAGTGCACCTTTGATGGAAGCAATGGTGAAGGAATTGAGGTGAAGATTGGTGATGATAACATTCAGAAGAGTGATTCTTTTAGATATCTGGTGACTATTTTGCAATATGATGGGGAAATTGATGGAGATGTTACTAATAGAATAAATGCAGGCTGGCTAAAGTGGAGAGGAGCCTCTGTTGTTCTTTGTGATAAGAAAATTCCTTTAAAAATTAAAGGAAAGTTTTACAAAGCAACCGTGAGACCTGCTATGCTCTATAGATCTGAATGTTGGCATGTGAATCATAGAAATGTGCAGTGTAGCAGAAATGAAAATGCTAAGGTGGATGTGTGGACACACACACACGTAAAAATCAGATTCAGAATGATGCAATCAGAAAGAAAGTTGGTGTTGCTCCGATTGAGGATAAGATGCGAGAAACCGCTTAAGATGGTTTGGTCATTTGCAAAGAAGATCAGCTGATGCACTAGTTAGGAGATGCAAGTGTTGGGATGTTGAGCCGGCTAAGAGAGGGCGGGGACAACCCAAGAAGTGTTAGAAAGAGACCATATGAAGGGATCTTTATTTTGTGGGTATAAGTCCGGAATTGACCCAAGATAGATCTGAATGGAGGCGAAGAATCCATGTAGCCGACCCTACTTAATTGTGGGAAAAGGCTTTGTTGTTGTTGTTGTTGTTCTTGTTCTTGTCTTATCGTGTGAACCGCTCGGTCTTGATCAAGCGGCCCCGAATTGACGAGGAGTCACAGCAGACCTCTGCATACTGCATAGGATCTTCTCTCACCGAACGAACCTCTAAGGTGTGGTTCGATTGCTAGGTTTGGGGAGTTTACGCCTTTTAACCCATTTCCCTCTCTCATGTAGGTCATACTTTTTTTCTTTTAAATACATTAAATAAATCAATTCTCTTTTATAAATTCCATCAAAAAATAATGTATTATACCATCATATTGTATAAAAATTATAAACTACTACTCTTTTACTCACTTTTCCAAACTTCAATACAATCACATCACAATAACTACACACTTTTTCAAACTTCAATACAATCGTATCACAACAAACCCACTTCAAAACCACCCCCAGTTTAACACTCTATCCAAACACCAAACACAAAAATGAGTTACTCTCTACCAGTTTAGCGTTCCCTAAACCCAGTACCAAATGCACCTTAAGGCTCCGTTTGGTAGCCCGTGTACACCGGTGTACAATGGCATACCCCTCCTTCCAACCCTCCCAACCTGGGTTGGGATTGCTTGTATTGACCCTACAATTTCTTTGGTATAATATATTGTTCAAAAAAATTATTAACATAAAAAATATATTATAATCATTAAAAAAGTTAATATAACATATAATTAATGTTACATTACATCACAATTATCACTCCAACCCTTCCAACCTTCCAAATAACTACTATTTACAGAGGATACCCCAGTCTAACCCAACCTAACCCAATCCAATCCAACCCAGTTACCAAACGAACCCTTAGGGTCCATTTGGTTGCAGGGTTGGGCAGGGTTAGGTTGGGTTGGGGTACCCCTGGGAATAGTAAACTGTGAGGAGGATTGAGAGGTTTGGAAGGAGGGGTACCCCGGGTTGGGCCAACCCAACCCTGCCCAGCCATGTAACCTAACGAAAAGGGGTTGTTCGGGTCGCGGTTTACCCCGCACATTCACCGCTAACCCGCACCCCCTTCCCGTTTAAGCCGCGGGTTTTGAGGCGAAACCCCCACCCTCCCACCCATGACCTCTCCCGCAGCCCTAGGCGACCTGTCCCATCTATCATGTCCGCACGAGTTCCAACTCTCCCCTTCCCTTCGCTTTCCCTCATTTCCCCCCTCCGATGGTCTCCTCGTCTGAATCTCGTTGTTCGCACGTCTTCGAGTTGAGGAGGAAGCGGCGACGATCGGAGCTGGATTGGAGGTACCATGTGGTTCTTGGACTCCATCTTCTCTTGCACGATTTGGACGATCACCTTCGGGGGTCTCCTTCCTCGCGTGGAGCTTTCGATTTCGGTTCGAGGTACTCTCAACCCCTCTTGTTGACGCTACGTACGTCGATCCGGTTTTGGGATTGGTTGTTATTATGTGAATGTTGTTGGAATCTCTGTTTTGGGCTTGGTTCTTGTTGGGGGTCATCGATTCTTCTTTTGGTCATTATCTCCAGCGGTGGGTGTTATCGGTGGTGGGGTGTTGGCTCTACGTCGGTGTTGAGTGGGACACGGGGATCTGGTCCCTATCATTGTTGGTGGAAGGGTTGGAGGACAAGGTCCGATTGTATTGGTTGCTAATTTCTCCGGAATTGGGGGTGATTACTGGCCTGATGTTGGCCACCTTTGACGTCGGTGGTGAACGACAACCGGGGCTCTGTCCCCGTCGTTGTTGGCCTTGGGTGATTGTGGGGGATCTGCTATCCAAATTTAAGACCTGTGCGAGGAAATGGGGTCGGTCCTGTTGGGTATGCTTGGAAATGAATTGCTACTTTGTTGTTGTTCATTGATGTATGCTTGCATATCGTTGGGCCTTGCGAATATGTTCATTACATCCCCACCATGTGCTTGTTTGTTTGAGAATGTTTCTGGTGCTGGATATTTTATCTTGTTCTATGTTTGTTGTTGGCATATGCTCATCTCTCTGGATGTGCGATCTTGACATCCCCACCGTGTGCTTGTTTGTTTGAGAATGTTTCTGGTGCTGGATATTTTATCTTTGACATGGGGATCTGATGCTTCTTCTCTCTGATGATACGGTGCATGGATTTTTTAGCACCGTTGTCCAGGAGATGATGCTTGCCTTTGAACACTGTAATCGTGCTCATGTATGCTTTATGCACCCTGCTCTGCGATTACTTGTGAATGGTATTGAGGATGAAATGAGCTCCTGTGATGACCCTTTTTTAACAACTATGATGAGCTTGTGTTTGCTCTGTGAAAGTTTGTTGTCTTCCTCTGTGATCACTTGGCTTGATAATCCGGACGAGCATAGTTCTGAGGAGCAATTATGTTATGAGCTCCTGTGATGCGCTTTGTTTAACATTTAACGCCCCCATTGATTATGAGCTTGTGTTTGCTCTGTGAACGTTTGTTGTCTTGCTCTGTGATCACTTGGCTTGATAATCCGGACGAGCATAGTTCTGAGGAGCAATGATGATATGAGCTCCTGTGATGACCTTTTCTTAACATCTACAATTCATTGATGCTGTCCATTACGCCCCCTATGGTGATGAGATTGTGTTTGCTCTGTGAAAGTTTGGTGTCTTGCTCTGTGATTACTTGGCTTGATAACCCGGACGAGCATAATTCTGAGGAGCGATGATGATATGAGCTCGTGTGATGACCTTTTTTAACAACTCCAATTCATTGATGTTGTCCATTATGCTCCCTATGATGATGAGATTGTGTTTGCTCTGTGATTACTTGGCTTGATAACCCAGACGAGCGTAGTTCTGAGGAGCAATGATGTTATGAGCTCCTGTGATAATCTTTTTTTAACAACTGAAATCCATTGATGCCGTCCATTACGACCCCTATGATGATGAGCTTGTGTTTGCTCTGTGAAGTTTGTTGTCTTGCTCTGTGATCACTTCGCTTGTTGATCCGGACGAGCGTAGTTCTGAGGAGCAATGATGATATGAGCTCCTGTGATGACCCTATTTTAACAACTTAAATTCATTGATGTCGTCTGACGAACCGCAAAATCGGCCCTTTAAGGGTGCGTTCTTAGCACCTCAACATGTCGATGCAGTCGGGCCGATTCTGGCCTTCAAAAGATCAGCTCATTTTAAGATATGCGATGATCAATCAAAATGAGATGATCGTGATTTATTTTACTTGGCAAGAAACCAAGGTCGAACTCAGGGACACGAGCCTCTCTCGTATTAATCGAATTTGAGTCTATTTAATGAAGTGTTGAATTAAAAGGGCTATAGGTCAAAGCAATGCAGAGACACAACATGACAATGCATTCAAAATAAAATAAACATGCATTTTTTTACTAATTTTTATAATGCACATAAATGCCATGTACTGCAATTAAAAATATGCCCTAGGTGAAAAGAATGAGCAGAAATAAATAAGAGTTAATTTCGAGTTCATTAAAAAAAAGCATATGTGATGAATAATATTAAGAAAGGCATCATTTTGAGCTCAAATAGACACATCGCTATAAAATAATACATAACAAAACCATTGTGTCCAAAACAGTAATTAAGCATGCCATTTGAAAGATCATCAAACCAGCTTTAAAACGAAACTGAAATCATCTCAATCGGATGTTCGTAGCTCAAGATATGCATAAAGGAACGCAAGGGCATAATTGAAAAGAAAACATGAAAATAAAATTGCATACAGGTCCCTGGGAGGGACTAAAAAGTAAATAAACAAAAGAGCAGGACCTTCCCTGTAATTTGCCCACACGCACAGGGGCTTTTCTGTAAATCTTTAAAACCGCAAGGGCTTCCGTGTAAATTTTCCCTTGTGCGCATGGTCAGCACGTGCGCTAGGACCTATTTGCAAATCTGGAGAAGATACGGGCGTCTCTGCAATTTTACCCAGAGTAGCACGTGCGATGCACGTGCTATCTAGGCTCGGACGGAGGGGCAGGCTCGGCAGAGGTTCGGAATTAGGCTCGGACATTCAGGCTCGGGGATGCTCTGGATGAAGCCACGTGGCAGTATGTCGGCCCTTGGATCGTGATAATCCAAGGGCTGCTGATGTCGATGAAGCGGCTCTATCAGGACCGTTGGATGGTCGCTGGAAGATGACCATCCAACGGTAACTGCTGTCCGTCCTCCTCCTTCGGCTGGCGGAGGGAATAGAGCTCCGACGAAGGTGGCTTTCCTCCGCCGCTTGTTCCCCGTCGATGTGGTCCTCCCCTGAGCTCAATAGATGATCGTCGATGAAGCGGGGTCCTCGGGGAAGACCCAGGAGGCTCTGGTGCTGCTCGCCGGGACTCGGAGGACGGCTGCGGCGTCGATGAAGGTAGCTCCGACCAGGCTCCGGCCATTGATCACTTCGAAGACCTGCAGCTTAGTGAAGTGTAGCCGAAACATATAGGTGCGTGCGTGAGGCAATGTGAGGAGCTCCTGCGGGCGAAGAGGGTGGTGAGCTCGAAGCTCCTCCGCCGTGAGGGCGGAGGAGATGGGTCGTAGGCGACTGTAGGTCTGAAGGAGGGAGAAGGTGAGCGGAAGGTATCGCGAGGAAGATTGGAGTGTGGCGGAACGCGGAAGGTGTTCAATGGAGCGGGAAAGGGGGTGAAGAAGCTACGAAAATTGGGCAAAAATAAGAAGAAAAAAAAAGAAAGATCAGAGAACTTACCTGGGCAATGGCGGTCGAAGGGCCTGGGCTTGAGCTCCGAGAGGAGCTCGGGGTCTTCGCAACGTACTGGACGGCCTCCCCAGCGAGCTCGGGTGGCTATAGGTCGCCGCAGCTCCGCCGTCGAAGGTGGAGGGTCTCACCAGGGGCCTCGTCGTCTTCGCTCTATCCGGCCACCTCCCCCTGTCACTGGGAGGTGGCGGAGGGCTGGGCGATACCCCATGTAAAGGCGGACACCGGCAAATGGAGAGGTGGTGGTGTATTTGAAGGGCGGAGATGGCGGAAGTGATGGTGGGCGACGTGGTTTTGAGGGTCGATGTGGGACGACTGGAAGAGAGTCGTGTGTCTTGGAGGAGTGCGCGAGGGAGTAGGAAGAGTGGGGAAGACCGAGAGGTGGTTGGAGAGATGTGGGGTAGTCGGAGGTGGTCAAAAGAATAGGAAGGGGGCGAGGTGTTCGTGAGATGGAAGACGTGGGAGAGAGAGGGCCTCGGAGGTTGACGATGACCTCCGACCGTTAGATCTGGAGATCCAACGGTGGAGATCTAGGCGCGAGAGAGTGGACGTGATTGAGTCTGGGGCGGTGTGATCAGTGGCGGATGGAAGCGCCACGTGTCATGCAAAGGAGACGGTGCCTAAGGACGGCTCAGATGGCCCCTAGGGTTAGATCGGATGGTTGATGGGTGTCAAAGGGAGGAGCGGCTGAGATCGCACCTTCAGACGATGATCAGATGGTGACGGACGAGCCACGTGGCGTGAACAGAAGAAGGCGGGAACGTACGGTGAGGATGGAGTGCGGGGGAGATCTGAGGGCTTAGGAGAAGAGGCGGATGTGGATAAAGCTGGGCCGTTGGATCCAATGAGAGATCCAACGGTTGAGGATGGCGGCGGAGGAGACAAGGGAGGCGGGCCACGTGGCGCCCCCAGATTGGGCCACGTGGCCCAATCAGATTATTCGGATGATATTTTTGATTTTTGAGGCATATATGGGCCGAATTTGAGAAAACTCAAAACATGAAAGTTGTAGATCTTGACGAGATCTACAAGTTTCATGTTGACCAAAACTGGAAATGAAATCAAACAAGGACCCGAATTATTTTTGAGGGTATTTTTAAGTCTAAAAATACCACGAATTTTTGCTTTGTTATTTTTTTGTGGTTTTTAATTTTTTTAGGACTCTGTTAATTATAAGACATTAACAGGGATTTATTGACAAACTTTCAAGCAAGGGGGTTAATTATGGGAAATAAAGATGATGAAACTGAGGTTCATCACCCCCCTATACTTAAACTATGCTCGTCCTCGAGCATCAAAAAGAATGACTAAGTTGGATTAACCCCCTTGTGCATGTGAATACAGGATCCAATCTGATCAAGTCGACTCAGTTTCAGAGATCCAAAATTTTAGAGTTCAACCCAGCCTTAATCAAGAGGCTTCCAATTCCTCTACTTCTCTAGACTCTCTCTGATATACATATAAACTAAAGGATATGAGTTTAGTGTTGACTGCAATTTCGAGAGTAGAGTCAAGTCTTCACCCAAAATCTTGGTCTGAGAAAATCTCCTAAGGACCCAATCCTCAGCACTAGGGAATAAATCAAATCTTGCATTCAGTCCACCGTCTCTTTAGTTGTCAGACTTTAGAAAATGTAGATGGCAGGCCAGAAATGGAGGGCATGGGATTGTGTCAATTCTTCTCTCCCTCTCATTGGAACAAGGATTCTCTCTAGTGCCTTTTACGCAACACATTTTTTTTGGTGTTGATCAGTGCGTCCGTCAAGAGAAGTTGGAGCCGTCTGCACTTGTTTTCCTGGGAGTACACCGGGGTGTGTCTCTTTTGAGTACCTATCGTACCTTCGACACCCAGACTTGTAGCATTTACGATGCAGAGCCCTTTTTTGGTGCAAGCCCGACTCCTGGTCCTAATAGCGGTGGTCCAAGTGGACACTTTGAAAAGTTTGGGAGCGCTCACCTTTGGTGGAAGCTCTTTGATATGTAACTTTGTGGAATGAGAGCTTTTCTTTGATTTTCATTGACTTGTATAATTGGTGGCTAGCTCCACTTCTTTTACCAAGAGTTGGCGCACACTGATCAACATTTTTTATTTATTTTTCACACCCAGGCACTTAGGTTAATGTCAAGAGATTAGTATAAGAATCAAGTTCTCATACTGGCTAATATTGCTGACACTCAGGTTTCATGAAGCCTCCAAAGATTTTATCCCATCCTCGAGCATCATTAGATCAAATCCGAACTCGACTTCCTCATCCCAATCTCTCGAGTGAAAAATCAACTCATCTCATCAAAAACCGCAGTCGTGCATGTGATGTGCTGATCATATTCTTTTGTCTGAGACTAAGCATGGAATATAGTATGCAAATCTAGAAACTTAGGGGAATGTGGATGATTAAGTCTAAGACCCTGATGGCTAAGGCTGGTTAACCTAAAATCTCAAAGACTTCTAAAAGCTAAGTCTCCTTGACCAATTCAGATCCTGGGTGAAAGTGAAAGTGTAGAGGACTAATCCAACTTCTTCATTCAAAAAACAAGACACACAATTTTTTTTTTGAACTTCAAGAGATATTACACTGCCTAAACTCAATCAAGTAGCTACAATTCAGCCAGTATGGATGTAAGTACAGGCCGAAGCCTGTTGCTTGAGGACGGGGCCTTGCGCGATGTCCTCTAAACCATCCAATCTGCTAAGGGCGAACCCTCACTGAACGCGGCTGACTTAATTGGGTTTAGTAGTCACCAATGACTCCTAAAGGTTTTTAGGGTTTTTCTTATTTTTATGGATTTTAATAAAAGTTAAAACACATGTTAGACTCAACTTTCCTTGAAAAGAGATGGCGATTTTTCAAAACCCATGCCACACAAAATAAAAAAAAATTCAAAACATTTTCAAAAATCATTTTCGAAAATATTTTTATAAAAATAGCGTAACATAATATCGAAAAGCCGCGAAATCATTTGAGTTCTCTTAGTCCAACGATTTTTACCTTAGCCAAAAAGTTTTTAATTTTTCAAAATTTTCAGATTTATAGCTAAAGTAAATATACGGTATATACGGTATACCCCCCTATACTTAAACTTTGCTATGTCCTCATAGCACTAGATGTTACAAGTACATAGGTCCGTTTAAATATAGAAGAATATACGGGAGCTAAGAGGGGCTCCCCCCTATACTTAGGTTAGAAATAACCTAAGTATAAAGGCAAGAAAAGAGGAGTAGAGAAAATCACGGGGACTTGGGTCCCCCCTATACTTAGGCTGAGATTAGCCTAAGTATAAAGATGAGGATTGATGTTGGAAGGAACCCAAGGTGAACGAAGAAGAGGAATGAATTTACAAGTGAGCGGTTGAATCTTAAGAGATGAAATGGAGGGACTAAGGTTCTAGGGTGTGTGTCGCAACAAAGGCTCAATTCAAGCAAGCAAACCCTTAGTTTCACCAACTCACACATGAAACCAACCAAGGTTGGTTGATTATCTTGTCGGTTTTATTGGTGATAAAGCATTTGATAGTTACCCGGAGAAAATATGAAATGTAAATCAAGGCGTATGCGCGGGTGTTGCTCTCCCAAAACCGAATTTTACTCCATTTTTGGTTGACTTGCAATTAACAGTCCCAATTTTATTTTGAATTATCACTGAATTAAGGTTAGCACATCAATCAGAAAATCATCGTCTACCGTTCATTCCATTTTCCATTAATCCTAGGTGATCAATCTAGGAGATGAAAGCCGACAAAAACATGTATTCGATGAAGAAAAACGCGATCTAGGCTAAGCGAGAAATCATGCAGTGATTTGACAAAAACACGTGAAAAATTGGGGCGGTTTTGAAAACCAAAATCTATGTATGCAAGTCGAATAAAACCGCACCTAATCATGCATCTATTAGCGGGGATGATATCCATTTAAGTTTGGCTAAGTGAAGCGAGATTACGTGCGTCTATCTTTGAGTGTGTCCTACCTTCGATCAAGCACGTAAAAATAAAGTGAGCTCAGAGAGTCGCGTGCCTATCCTAGGTCGACACTCAAGTGGGGACGATCCCCACATAACCATGATCGTTCGATTACATACGCGAGTCTTCGATCGAAGACCGCTGTAAAAGACGAATTATTAAAAATAAAATGCAACAGAAATGCGAGACATTTTTTTTCTTTTCTTCCTCCTTTGCTCCAAGCATGCTCCTGCGGCTCCTCACAGCGGGGAACGTCCTGCTCCTCGCCTCCTTGATCCATCAAGGGCCCTGCCACAGAAACAATGATTAGATATCAAATAAGAAAGAAAAATTTTATAAAATATGTGATTATTTGACCTATAAAAAGGAACACCAAATTAAACAAACAAAAATCCAAAAAAATAAAAGAAATGAGCCGTGTCCCCGGCAACGGCGCCATTTGACGAACCGCAAAATCGGCCCTTTAAGGGTGCGTTCTTAGCACCTCAACATGTCGATGCAGTCGGGCCGATTCTGGTCGTCAAAAGATCAGCTCATTTTAAGATATGCGATGATCAATCAAAATGAGATGATCGTGATTTATTTTACTTGGCAAGAAACCAAGGTCGAACTCAGGGACACGAGCCTCTCTCGTATTAATCGAATTTGAGTCTATTTAATGAAGTGTTGAATTAAAAGGGCTATAGGTCAAAGCAATGCAGAGACACAACATGACAATGCATTCAAAATAAAATAAACATGCATTTTTTTACCAATTTTTATAATGCACATAAATGCCATGTACTGCAATTAAAAATATGCCCTAGGTGAAAAGAATGAGCAGAAATAAATAAGAGTTAATTTCGAGTTCATTAAAAAAAAGCATATGTGATGAATAATATTAAGAAAGGCATCATTTTGAGCTCAAATAGACACATCGCTATAAAATAATACATAACAAAACCATTGTGTCCAAAACAGTAATTAAGCATGCCATTTGAAAGATCATCAAACCAGCTTTAAAACAAAACTGAAATCATCTCAATCGGATGTTCGTAGCTCAAGATATGCATAAAGGAACGCAAGGGCATAATTGAAAAGAAAACAAGAAAATAAAATTGCATACAGGTCCCTGGGAGGGACTAAAAAGTAAATAAACAAAAGAGTGAGACCTTCCCTGTAATTTGCCCACACGCACAGGGGATTTTCTGCAAATCTTTAAAACCGCAAGGGCTTCCGTGTAAATTTTCCCTTGTGCGCATGGTTAGCACGTGCGCCAGGACCTATTTGCAAATCTGGAGAAGATACGGGCGTCTCTGCAATTTTAACCAGAGTAGCACGTGCGATGCACGTGCTATCTAGGCTCGGACGGAGGGGCAGGCTCGGTAGAGGTTCGGAATTAGGCTCGGACATTCAGGCTCGGGGATGCTCTGGATGAAGCCACGTGGCAGTATGTCGGCCCTAGGATCGTGATAATCCAAGAGCTGCTGATGTCGATGACGCGGCTCTATCAGGACCGATGGATGGTCGCTGGAAGATGACCATCCAACGGCAACTGCTGTCCGTCCTCCTCCTTCGGCTGGCAGAGGGAATAGAGCTCCGGCGAAGGTGGCTTTCCTCCGCCGCTTGTTCCCCGTCGATGTGGTCCTCCCCTGAGCTCAATAGATGATCGTCGATGAAGCGGGGTCCTCGGGGAAGACCCAGGAGGCTCTGGTGCTGCTCGCCGGGACTCGGAGGACGGTTGCGGCGTCGATGAAGGTAGCTCTGACCAGGCTCCAGCCATTGATCACTTCGAAGACCTGCAGCTTAGTGAAGTGTAGCCGAAGCATATAGGTGCGTGCGTGAGGCGATGTGAGGAGCTCCTGCGGGCGAAGAGGGTGGTGAGCTCGAAGCTCCTCCGCCGTGAGGGCGGAGGAGATGGGTCGTAGGCGACTGTAGGTCTGAAGGAGGGAGAAGGTGAGCGGAAGGTATCGTGAGGAAGATTGGAGTGTGGCGGAACGCGGAAGGTGTTCAATGGAGCGGGAAAGGGGGTGAAGAAGCTACGAAAATTGGGCAAAAATAAGAAGAAAAAAAAAAGAAAGATCAGAGAACTTACCTGGGCAATGGCGGTCGAAGGGCCTGGGCTTGAGCTCCGAGAGGAGCTCGGGGTCTTTGCAACGTACTGGGCGGCCTCCCCAGCGAGCTCGGGCGGCTATAGGTCGCCGCAGCTCCGCCGTCGAAGGCGGAGGGTCTCACCAGGGGTCTCGTCGTCTTCGCTCTATCCGGCCACCTCCCCCTGTCACTGGGAGGTGGCGGAGGGCTGGGCGAGACCCCATGTAAAGGCGGACACCGGCAAATGGAGAGGTGGCGGTGTATTTGAAGGGCGGAGATGGCGGAAGTGATGGTGGGCGACGTGGTTTTGAGGGTCGATGTGGGACGACTGGAAGAGAGTCGTGTGTCTTGGAGGAGTGCGCGAGGGAGTAGGAAGAGTGGGGAAGACCGAGAGGTGGTTGGAGAGATGTGGGGTAGTCGGAGGTGGTCAAAAGAATAGGAAGGGGGCGAGGTGTTCGTGAGATGGAAGACGTGGGAGAGAGAGGGCCTCGGAGGTTGACGATGACCTCCGACCGTTGGATCTGGAGATCCAACGGTGGAGATCTAGGCGCGAGAGAGTGGACGTGATTGAGTCTGGGGCGGTGTGATCAGTGGCGGATGGAAGCGCCACGTGTCATGCAAAGGAGACGGCGCCTAAGGACGACTCAGATGGCCCCCAGGGTTAGATCGGATGGTTGATGGGTGTCAAAGGGAGGAGCGTCTGAGATCGCACCTTCAGACGATGATCAGATGGTGACGGACGAGCCACGTGGCGTGAACAGAAGAAGGCGGGAACGTACAATGAGGATGGAGTGCGGGGGAGATCTGAGGGCTTAGGAGAAGAGGCGGATGTGGATAAAGCTGGGCCGTTGGATCCAATGAGAGATCCAACGGTTGAGGATGGCGGCGGAGGAGACAAGGGAGGCGGGCCACGTGGCGCCCCCAGATTGGGCCACGTGGCCCAATCAGATTATTCGGATGATATTTTTGATTTTTGAGGCATATATGGGCCGAATTTGAGAAAACTCAAAACATGAAAGTTGTAGATCTTGACGAGATCTACAAGTTTCATGTTGACCAAAACTGGAAATGAAATCAAACAAGGACCCGAATTATTTTTGATGGTATTTTTAAGTCTAAAAATACCACGAATTTTTGCTTTGTTATTTTTTTGTGGTTTTTAATTTTTTTAGGACTCTGTTAATTATAAGACATTAACAGGGATTTATTGACAAACTTTTAAGCAAGGAGGTTAATTATGGGAAATAAAGATGATGAAACTGAGGTTCATCATCGTCCAATACTCCCTCTATTGTGACGAGCTTGTGTTTGCTCTGTGAATGTTTGTTCCGGGATTACTTGAAATGGTTATCCGGATTAATGAAAATCTAAGGAGCAATGACGATTTGAGATCCTATGATGACCTTTTCCTTATGAAAATATGACTTCATGTGATGACCATTTGCATAACATGGTATTCGTTGTAGCTTTTTCTTTTTGAAATCACTTCATTCTTCTAGCAATTCATAAATGATAACATCTTCCAATCTGATTGTACTGTTACGAATTGATATGCCTCCTCGGGGTAAGGAGAAGAATGTGGATGAGGGTGGTCGTGATGACTCCGGACATTCAGGGAGGGTTGCAAACTGGACACCTGTACAGGATTGATTACTTATCATGTGCATGCTAGAGGTCCGTGACCAAACCTACTGGGTCTGAAAAGTCTTTCACCACAGTTGGGTGGAATGGGATCCTGTAACAGTTTAATGAACAGACGGGCCTTCACTTCACAAAGGACCATATACAATCAAGGTGGAAGATATTCAAAAGGGAACACGCTGCGTACTTGTACCTACGAAACAAGTCCGGCTGAGGATGGGATAACGTCGGCAACCGTCCAGTCGCCCCAGATGAGATGGCATGGTTGGAAGTATGCCTTTCTTTACAAAATGAATGTCACACTCATAAATTGGTATTCATGCGTTGTAACTGTGATGCTTCATATTTCAGGTCGATAACTCCTATCACGAGTACAAGACTCGCCCCTTCTTGTACTTTGAAGAAGTTTCTTACATCATCGGCGCGGGCACTGTGATAGGATGGTTTGCACGCTCATCGCGAGGAACGATCGGGTCACAGGATCCAGGGAATGCTCAAGCCGACCAAGAAGAAGAAGAGCAGGATGAGGCAGATGACATAGCCGAGGTATCCACACCGCCCGTTGTTAGCAGGGTCACACAAAGATCTTCGGACTCTAAACATCGGAGGAGTGCGGATGGGAAGACAGCCCCGCTGGAGATGTCCCAGTTCTTGGACATGATTCAGGAGAGGATTGGGGCCCACCAAAGAGAACAAGATGAGGATGTCCGAACCGCATACCGGGAGTTGAAGGAGGCATGCCCTACAGTCTCTCCCGCTTCCTTTGTCAAGCTTGCAGATGCATTGGCCCACCCAGCTAAAAAGGAGTTGTTTCGGACGGTCAATGATGATCCAGACTACCTACAGGCTTGGGTTCAACATATCATAGGCCAGCCATATGCACTCGAGAACGTTGGCATCGGTGGAAAGTTTTGAATAACCCTGTGTCTTGGCTATCTTATCCTTTCGTAGAACATTTTAATTTGTATAATGTGTCGTACTGGTAGACCTTTATCTCGTTGTTATTTGTTTTACATTGTTGAACTCGTGTATGTTGTTATCATCATTGATATATGTGTTTGCCTTTTCTCTTCATATTCACTACCTACTTGCTACTATGATACTTGTAGACTAGTTTTCATTTAAATTTTATACGGTACATGACACTTACACCTGTTTTTTAGATGGATGACCAGCTTTACAATCCGTTCGAGGAGATTCTCACTGAGGCAACATAGTTGTCATACGCGTTGGCGTTGTATATATTCTTCGTGACAGCACGCAATGGTGGGCCGTCTCGAGTGCCCGTTCCTCTCAATACGAGGCCTTGGACAGGACGTGCATGGATTGAAGATATGATGTTGGGCCATGTCAAGCGGTCTTATAGATGCTTCCAAATGGAGCCTGCAACTTTGATGAAGTTCGTACATCTGCTTGAGCAACGCGCAGGCTTAACTAGCACCCGCAACATGGATACCATCGAACAAGTTTGTATATTCTTGTTTGCATTTGAACATGCGCAGCCGAACCGAGTGCTTCAAGAATGGTTCCAGCACTCTGGGTCCACTATATCATGGCACATCCATAGGGTACTTAAAAAGATTCTGCAGTTGGAGGATATGCTAATTCGTCTTCCCACCACAGAGACCCTCAACGTATATCGTCCGATCCTCGTTATGCTCCTTGCTTCCAGGTATAGTCGTTGTGCCCCCGATGATATCATTTATTGTCCATTGTTTATGTGACTAATATAAACTCCTTATCTATAGGGAGTTATCGGTGCTGTTGATGGGACTCACATTAAGGCAACTGTCTCAGCATGTATAGAGGCTGCCTACCATAACAAGAAGCAGGTCATCTCACAGAATGTAATGGCAGCAGCATCGTTTGACTATCTGTTTACTTACATCCTTGCTGGTTGGGAGGGATCCGCCTCAGATATATCTGTGTTGCGGGACGCAATTGACCGGGGAGGTTTCATCGTATTGGAGGGATGCAGATATCTTGTGGACTGCGGGTATACGAACACGGACTCTTTTTTGGCGCCATATCGCGGCATCACGTATCATCTGCCAGAGTGGAGGGTCCTGGATAAAGCTGAGCGGTACATCTCCCACAAACACTTGTTTAATCATAGGCACTCGAAGCTGCGCAGTGGCGTAGAGAGGACCTTTGGAGTATGAAAGAAGAGGTTCCGTTGTCTGTCTTGTATGCCTAAATACGCTTTTGAGACGCAAAGGGACGTAGTTATAGCCATTGCAATAATTCATAATTTCATTAAATTGTATGGTTCTGACAAGTAGTTTGACCGGGTTGAAAAGTATTTGGTGCCATAACCTCCAGAATTAGATGTTGAACCTGGCGTTGAGGTTAGAGTCACGCGCACGGAAATGCGACTGGGTGAGCAACATCGAGATTGCATCGCACATGCGATGTACAACGACGGGCTACGACGTCTGCAACAATATGACTAAACTGCAAGTGCTCGTATAATTATCCAAACCCAGCATTTTAACTTTGTTATGGACATTGCTACGTTTATATTCACGGATGTTGGACATTCAATCGTTTTAACTATGTATTTTGGATGTTGCTACGTTTCCATCTACCCATGTTTTTATGATTCTGTGCTTAGTTGCAATGGAAACATTTCTTGTCATATCCGAAGATCTATTTTATCTTCGAAGGCTAACAATGACTTCCGAAAATATACGAGCACAATGACAGGACCTTGTAAAATTTAATTGTAAATGAGAACATCTTTCCTAATGACAGATTTAGACGTGAGTGCAATCTCCACTCAAAAAACTTTCCTTTTGATTTTTTTTGCGAGATTTAGATTGAATTCTGGATTAACGTTTTACATTGATAAAAAATAAAAAAAAGATAAAATTAATAACAGCTCCTCTGCTACTAAGATGGCGCTTTTTGAGCAGAAAAACCACGTTGCCAATTTCATTTGCCGACGGAGGCATAGAAACGACACAAAAAAATCAAACAATCGAAGTCTAGGGAAATTTTCCAATTCACACCGAAAGGAAATGCGGAGCTTTTTTGTTAAAAGCCGAAATACGCGTCCTGTCGACCACCTAGTTCTTCGCACTGATGCTCGATTTGGGCAAGTTTGAGATAAATTAGGGGTAAATATGGCAATGCAACTATCAGGTGCACATAATCTTTGTTCATATTACCATGAATAACAAGGGTACAAGTTGCAAAAGTTAAAATATTTAAAAAGGCAATAATCTACCAACAACCTCACTAACTACAAACAATCAAAATCCAATCATTATCCCAAACTCCAGTAAAAGTCACATCACAGGTAAACTCTTTCAACAATAAAACCCTCTTTTCAAACACAAAAACTGCAAATCAGATTACCCCTCATGTTAGCAACCCTTGGAGTGGGTTAACCTCCCCCAGTTTACCCGCGAACCAAATGCACCCTAAGTAAATGCCATGTGAGATATATCTTACCCGTGAACCAAACGCAGCGTAAGTAAATGCCATGTGAGATTTGGATATATCCTATCTCAACTAAATAAATGCCGTGTGATGAAATATTAGAGTACACGGAAGCAGATCCGTTTCCATTCCATCCTCGTTCTTCGAAAAGAGGAAGTTAGCTTTTAAGATAAGACGCTTATTAACCAACTCCGGAGGGCTCTCACTCATTCCCCCCGAATTGCATCTCCCACATAGAAAAGCTGAAAACGACGAACGAAGAGACGCAAACCGCGGGTACCCGCCCATAGGAAATACGAGCAGGACATCGGTCAAGCACGAAACCTTGGCGCTTCTTTTTCACACACGCACGAAGTCCCGAATCCAACCTACTCATATATTATATAAAACCTTTCACTCATCAACGAGAATTGCCAACTCCTTCCATCGTTTCCAAGTTAGAAGCCCAGAAAGTTCTTGAATGAGGAGCACTCCGAGGCCGTTGTGGTCGTCGTCACTGCTCATCTTAATGGCCGTGGTCGTGCTCGTGCTCATGCTCGGCGTGGTGGACGTGGGTGCCAGGGATGCTCCGCCGGGCCTCATGGGCCGGAGGCCCACCACGTTTAGCTTCCCGAGATTGGACTCAGGGCAGAGCCCAAAGGGTCCGGGACACTAGATCCTGGTTGAGAGAGACCATCTGTTTAATTGTCTGTTCATTTGTGGATGTTTTTAAGTATTATTTGTATTTAGATATAATGATTGTGTTTCGGTGGATCTTAGTAAAAAGAAATTCGTAGATACCTTTTTTTTTATATCCCCATTGAAAAAATGGACCTGCAAATTGAAGGACTTGCAAAACACAATGGGTAAATTGCTAGGACATATTTTGTCCTTTTTGAAGAAGAAACGGGAAGGATGGATATATTAGATATATAAGCAAATGTTTTGACATCTTCTTAGTATTCATTAGGGTTTTTTAACTTCATGACCACATAGATAAGTACAATTTAATTCGTTTATTAATTCTAACCTATTTGATTACGAACTTGGATATCTTGTTTGTCCCATCAATCTGTAGGCCATATTGACCTGCGTTTTAAACGAATTTTATGTTGTTAATGAGGAAAAGGTATGATATTCATCCATTTCATATAATACTTCGAACACTAACTTCAAAGGTAATATTAGAGTGAATATGGATGTCTTCGATGAAGATCATCATATAAATATCCAAGAAAGATCTAAACACTATGTATCAAATCCATGAACGTCGTATGGTTGGGCATTTGTCAGGCCAAAAGATCACTAGTAACTTGTTCTTATATTTACAAACAATGTGAACTTGGATGTACCCACATATTCGATCTGTAATTAGTGGTAGACAAATCTTATAGCTATGTTCAAGAAGATAGATGATGAATCCACGTTTCATCATCTTTATTCTATCATTTTGGCCTTAAAAACCCTAGTAAATGCGTGTAAATAGGCTTTATTCATGCATTTTAGCATTCATGCATAGGTGTGTAAATATTGTATAAAATGCGGTTTTTAAAGGCAAAATTATAGAATAAAGAAAAGAAAATAAAAAGAATAAAATATTATAAATATTTTATGACCCGAAACCCCTAGACCTAGGCATCTCGATGACTCGGTCGACAAGGAATAAAGTAGGGGGAGATAAGGGCCAAAAATACCAATAAAACTCCTTTTATTTTATTCATTCTTTATTCATTTTGGGACATATTTTTGGTTCCACTTTTTATACCTCAAATAAAGAAACTTTGTACATGAAATTTGTAGATAATTAAATAAAGAAGAATACAAAATTGATTTCACAGAAAAATAATACACAGATAAAAAGTTATGGTCTGAATAAAAATCCAGAATCCCAACTTCCCAGGCCCGTATCTCACAAATGAAAACTCCAAATGCAGTATACTCACCTTTAATTGTATATAGAAGAAAATAAGCTATTTAATGGTGGTGGTTTCGCATTTGGCGGAACTACGGTTTGAAAGTTGAGTTTTGGACCCACATTGTACAGTGTACCGATCAAAATATTCAATTTATTATTTATTTATTATTTTTATAATTTTATATTTTTATAATGTTGTAAATATTACTTATAATAATTATGTGCATTAAAATCAGAATAAAAATGCAAAGAAAAATAAAAATAAAAATAAACATATATAGGTTATACATGTACTATACCTATATGTATACCTGTACAAAACACTCTTATATTTTATTAAATACACAAAATAAATCAGAAAAATAAACTAAAAATATATTTATGTAGATAAAAGTATTTTATAATTTTATAAAATCATAAATAAAAATAATAACATTAAAAATACCTAAATAAAAATAGAATACTTAAATATATAGATATATATACTATAAAGGGCATAAATGCAAACTTGTAAAAATACGTCTCATAAAAATAAATAAAAATCACCATAAATTAATTCATGAAATAATAAACATTTTTATTTTATAATTAAAAATCAATAAAATCGTTTGCTATTTTAATTTGATTTTAGAAATCTTTTTCTCCAGGTTTTTCCTGGTTGGTCCACGTGGACCAACCAGGGGGCTAGGAGAGTTGACCTCGGTCAACTCTCTGCCCAACACCTGGGTTGTGTCAGAACAAGATTTTTTCCTCGACTTCGCGGATTTTTGGAGAGCGCTCCTTTCACCGAATGAGGTTGAGGTCTTCACGAGATATGCTCCCCTACCATCCAGCTACCACGCCCTATCTTCATCTTGGGCCGAGCATCATCACAGCGCCCGTGATCGCCCCTGGAAAGTCGCGCCAGAGTCAAGTTTCAAAACCAACCCCCAAGCTCGCTTTTTCACTTTGAACTCTCTTGACCCCTTGATTCAACTCCTATCTGCTGGGCTCTGGACGGGAAGTGTGACAGACTTCCTCCAGCCCTTGCTCGGAGCCCAGTCGAGGGCGGCGGAGGAGCTTCCAAACTCCATCTCTGGCGCATGCCGTGAGGTACTTATCTCTTGGTCTTTAGAGCCAATCGAGGTTGTTTCTTGTTTATCTCTTCGTTTTTAGCTAGCTTTTAGTTTTAGGAATAGTTTAGCGCTCTTAGTTTGTGGTTTAATCGATAGCTTTGCCCGTTCTCCGCAACCGACCACGTTGACGGAGTTCTTCGAGCTCCGGCCATCTCCACCACCTTCAGTCACTGCTCCCACGCACTTAACAGGTTGGCCGAGACACCGCTCTCGAGCCCTTTTCATCTCGCAGGTACCCGCGTGCCGCCGCTTAACCATCTGGAGGGAGCCTCGAGCTCGCCGGAGAAGAAGCCCGCGCGCCGCCGCTGCCCAGCTGCTCTGCGCGAGAACAGAACGAGGGAGAGGGGGGCGCTACAGTAGCCGTCCATCCTCCCCCTCCCTTTTGATCGCAGTCGTCCATCTGAGAGGGAAGTCCACCGTCCGATCGTCCCTCATCAGAGAACATCCACGCGTGCCACGTGGATAAGTGGGGGATTTTGCACCCACGCCCCACGGTTTTTGCGTAATTTTCCGAAGATCTGTAAACTTTCCTCTGCACGTTTATAATTTATGGTGAACTTTGCATAAGAGCCCCGCCTTTTTGAAATATCTCATATCCGTCCTCCCCAGGCGCGTGCATCGCACACGCGTGGGTGGTCTTTTGCAGGGAAGGGCTCCAAAGTTTTAAATATACGTTTCAGTGCACTAATGTTATAATGCAACTGTTAGTTTTTGGCTAAATTTCAATTAATCCCTCGCAACTTTTGATAACTACGGATTCTCCCCTGACAGGCGCGTGCTCTGCACGTGGTGCCCGGCGATTTTGCATTAAGGCCCCTGCGGCTTTTGGTTTTTATATTTAGTCCAGGAACTTCTTGTTTAAGTTAAAATTTTGTGTGAAAATTTGCTGACGAGCCCCAGGACTTTTAGATATTTGCATAAATGCCCCTGCCAGCCCCTTATTTTGTGCTTGCTTGATCTAATTATTTGGAGCATCATTTTAAGTCCAAAAATTCCACAAAAATAGGGCGAAGCTCCTGGAGACTTGTACTTTGACGTTATTACTTTAGTTTTTGATTTGTTTTTATTTTTATATTTATTAAAAATCAAAAACATCTATTTTCAGCACTGTTTGCATAATAAAATCCCTAAAAAATATAAAAACTCTCCAGAAAAATCCCAAAAAATTATATTTTGCTTCTCTTGGTGTGTTTTAACTTCAGACTAAAAATCATTAAAAAATACAAAACTAAACTCCTAAAAATTGCAAAACCCCAAAAACCTTTTTAAAAATCCTAAAAATTCTATAAAAACCCTAAAAATATAATCTTGGTGCCTAAATTTTCCTTATTTTATCACCTTTCATTGAAAATTAAATTGGAGTATTTTTGCTACTGTTTTCTATTTCATTTCTCCATTTTAAGTTTCAGCCTTGCATTTTATTCACTGTTTGCTTTATTTTGCTAATTAAAAATACCAAAAACATTCTAAAAATTACCCAAAAATCACAAAAACAGTAAAAAATCCTAAAAATATCAAAAACATTTTATTTCTGAATTTTTGGTTATTTTTGCACATTTTTATAAATACTTTAGCTTGTCTTTTACTACATTGTCCTTATTTTCCAATATAGGAAAAAAAAGAAAATAAAAAAAATATAAAATATAAAAAGAAAATAAAAATCAGTAAATTAAAAATCAAAATACAAAAATATAAAATTAAAAATTAAATAAAAAAAATATAAAATTAAAACCCACAAAAAATAGCATGGTAGACACTTGATCACTTTCACACACATTTTGAGCATTTTTGCCCCGTTCTACCTGTCTGCTCCCTGTGTTCGACCTCTACACATACTTGCACTATACACATCTTGTTGTAGAGTAATAATAAATTTTAACTCCGCACATTTACTTTCATTGCTTGATTTAATTGTTGTGGGTTAATTGTTGATTAATTCAGGTTTCGTGAGCGGTCGCTCAGCGACACTGTAGTCCCGCCTTGTGTGGACTATTTTGACCCTCGCAAAATCCGAGTAATCAAATGGCGCCGTTGCCGAGGAGCAACAGCGCGTAGTTCGAGTTTTTGCTTCGTATTGTGATCATTTGTCTACCTTTGCGGCTTTTATTTCTGTTTGTTTTATTTTGCATCATTTTGATATATCTTTTGAATTGTCTAACCACTCTCCTTGTTTGGATTCCGTGCGAGGTACGCGGATCGAGGGAGGAGCCCCTCTTGGAGCACCTTGGCACCCACGTGAAGCGACTCTAGCTTAGCACGGATAAGGACTTGGAGGATTTTTGCAAGACAACTTCTTTGCATTTCATTTTCTTGCATTATATTTATTTTGTAATTTAAGTGAGAGAGAGACTCCTTTAGTGTAATAATACAGGTACCCCCGGACTTGGACTCTTGAGCCTAATTTCCAAGTGATTGTTCACTTGGGGGCTCGCCGTGCTTTTTCGCGACTTTTTCGTGTTTTCTCGCATTCTTTTTATTTTGTTTTGTTTTTCGATTTTCTTTATTTTGTGTGATTGAGCCCCTAGTTCTAGGATTGCTTGCGATAGATTAAGGCCAAACATCTAATACCTTTGCATGCACCTATAGTCTCGTTTGGACTTAGTCAAATCTTAAGCAGTTGATCATTAGCTTTCGATCCACGCGCCGCGAGCTCATTCCCAAACAAGCGCTTTCTCCTAACTCAAATGTGTTGAGCAGAGGAGGGGTGAGCCTAGACCGGACATTAGGATTGAGGATTGGTGGTTAACTTGTGGTTCTTCCCGATAATAGCAATTACTGAACTTAGGGCGATTTCATCGGCTTTTGCATTTGCATATAGATAGGTTTCAATTCTGCTGAGCATCCTTGCATGTAGAGTGCTGGAGGCAAGGTGAGCATTTCTCTTTAGCATGCATCATTGATTTGACGCTTGCATTGCTTTTCCGACTCTATCTTTGATTTTGCCAACCTAGGATCTTAAAGGAATTGATTCCTCATTAGGCGCGTGCATTTCTCACTAAAAAAATTCAAAAAAAGTGATAATCAATAAAATTGGGACTGCTAATATTACTTGACCCTAAAATCCACCAAAACGAAAATCTTGTATTTGGGGCGAGTAATCCCCTCATTGTCTTCGTTTTACTTGCTCGCGCACACACTAAGGTTAGTGCCCAAATCCCATATTCAACCCCCTAAGTGTTTGTGCAATTTTGGACTTCTCGCCTAACTCTAAAACGGACAAGATAAAAAGACCGCATTTGTGGTCTTCACCGAGTTGAGTAGGTGAATTGAGGGTTTGACTTGTTTTCATTTTTGCTTGTGATTGTTTTGTGTGTGTCCTAGATCGCTCCTGCGCATTTGCGCCTTTCTTCTCACTTCTCTTGACTTGACCATCGTGCTCTCCCGATCATTTTTCCTTTGTTTCGAGATGGCCGACTGGAGCGTATTTTATCCGGACTTTGCGGATCATTCGTTCACTCCAGCCGGTCCACCTCCTTTTTTCCAGGAGGACTTTGCTCCTGACTTTTGTACATATCCGCCTCAGCCACAGTATCAGACCTCGGATTTCTACCCACATCCACCCCCGCCTATGTATTATCCATCTCCACCTTCACATCCACCCGAGTCTGACCTGATGGAGTCACCTCCCTCGATCTCTATGAGCGATATCTTGAATCGGATGACCAAGCGCATTGATTTGTTGAATGATAATCTTGCTATCTTGAGGAATAATCAGATTAATGCTCCTTCCGTCAGGGATTCAGATTTACTTGTAGGTGATCATGGGAGCTTGCAATCGCCAAAAATACAAAAAAATGAGAAAAATTTAAAAATCCAAAAAGATTTCGGGAGACATTTGGTTGATCAAGATTTTGAGGAGAGAGTCCACTTGCCAGAGCCCTGGACCACACATGCATTCACACCCAGTCCCACCTTTGACTCCGAGGATGCCGCTGTACAGACTGCTCTTGGCATGCCTCGTGTATATGATGGTTCTGACTTTCTCCCTTGTATGGAGGAGGTCCAAAAATTCAAAAAATGTTATCCGAACCCGAAGTGGTGGCTACTATTCATGAGATCATCCGTGCCCCACTTCAGCAGGCCATGACCCATATGTCTGCTCCTCTTCCCAAAAAGAGAAAGCGGAGGAGCAGATCTGAGCGTCACATCTTGACCATGGCCACTGCCCACACCATCACACACCGTCCCATTCCTCAAAAGAAGAACACTGCCACACCTTTCATTAGCTGCACCATCTCTGACCACACATGTGATCACACTCTCCTAGACGGCGGTGCTTCGATTAGCATCATACCCTTCTCGTTGGTACAGTCTCTTCACTTAGGGCCTCTCAAGAAGACCAAGATAATCGTACAGTTTGCTGATGGATCAATAAAGAGGCCGAAGGGTATCCTTGAAAACGCCGTCATTTCGATTCAGGGCACGTGCTACACTGTTGATTTTATCGTATTGCCCATGGAGACCTCCACAGGGGAGCATTCTCCAATCATCCTGGGACGACCATTCCTCGCCTCTGTGAGAGTCGTTATTGACTACGGATCAGGAGAGATTCGCTTCCGTCCTGCTGACGAGGGCGAAGCAGTGATCACCGCACCCACTGCTGACCAGAGACCCGCACCTGATGTGACTTCACCTATCTTGGCTGACCTCGAGGACCATGACCTTGATGATACTATCAGAGAATTTTGTTTTCTATTGGATTCCACTGAGACCCGAGAATTCCTCCCGGTTGAGGAAAACTTGGAAAGTATGGACCTCGACGTTCCTTCTTCTGGGACTTGGCGTTGTGTTGATGATATCCGCGGGATTTACACGATCGGTACCATTGAGCGGAGGGCAGATTTAGAGACTATACAGGACGGACATGTTTCGACTACTTTCACTGATGGGTCCGCTCCTGTCCACATAGAGACTGATGAGCCAAAGGCCGAATTTGATTTGATTGCTTTTCTTCGGAAATTCGGGCCTTTTGATGAGAAAGATGATCCGATTGAGATTATAGAGGACGAACAGAGCTCTACTACTTCCACCGATGAGTTTGTGCCTTTTGGTTTTGACCTGGAAGACACCTCGCAGGACGACTCCGGGTACACTACTTCCGATGATGATGAGTTCGTCCCATTTCACTTTGATATCAGCGAGACTCCCAAGGCCAGACCTAGCCGCACTTCTTTCACTGATCCGTCTGTGCCTTCACACCGTAGGGCCACTGAGGACTTACACCCCGTCGACCCTGATCGGATTCCGTCCACTATGGACCCCGATGTCGACCTGCATCACACCAGATCTATTCCTCAACGGTCCCGCAAGAAGGTCCGCTTTCAACCTTCTTGATCATATGTACATCCACCTCTGTTGAACATTCTCCTTTGTTCATCTCTGTCTCCTTCGTATTGCTCGTCCACCCATTCTCGTGTTTGCCTTACTTAGGACGTACTTTGTCCTAAGTATAGGGGGGTGGACGAGCCGAGTGTTCTTTCATCGTTCCGTGTCATCGCTCCTGTCGTTGCCTATACTTAGGGTTTCTTTCACCCTAAGTATAGGGGGAGCGATGCGTACATCCTCACAATCTCTTCTTCTATCTTCATCTCCTTTTCTTCTTTTCTTCTTTTCTTCTTTTCCTCTTCTATCTTCTTCATCTACCGAAAAGGTGCCGCCCCTTTTTGTCAGTCTTCTATACTTAGGACGTACCTTGTCCTAAGTATAGGGGGGTGGGCACCCCGAGCTGTTCTATTCTTTGATCCTCTCTATTGTCTCCTCTTCTTGTCTATACTTAGGGATATTTGATCCTAAGTATAGGGGGAGACAATCTGAGTACGATCTGTTCATTCCCACCCTTGACCCTCCCTGCTTTGTGTACAGTCTGCTATACTTAGGATTATTTGATCCTAAGTATAGGGGGGACGGGCAACTTCTCATTCGTTCATTCATCTCTTATTCCTTTATTCTTTAGATTTTCCTATACTTAGTACGAGTTATGTCTTCTCTTTTCTCTCCGATCTATGAGGACATAGCTCAAGCTAAGTATAGGGGGGTCGTATATACTGTGTATATACTTTAGCCATAACTCGTACTTCCGTATTTTCTTAATAATATGGCTAAAAATTCTTTAAAATTCATTAAAAATCTTTAATAAAAAGATGTGATTATTCCTCAAATTCTTTTTGTATTTACTGATTAATAAATCAGGTGAAAATGTTTTTTGCAAAATGTTTGAAAAATAGTTTGAAAATCTTTGTGAACGTCTATTGAAAACTATTTTGAAAATATTTTGTTACATGTTTTCAACCTGTGTAAAAATGTGTGGTTTGCAAAATTTATTTTCTTTGTGTGAAATAAAATATTTGAAAAATAATTTGCAAATGGTTTGAAAAATGGTTGCAAAAATATTTGAAAAACCTATATATACTGTTTGAAAAACCTTTGCAAAATGATTTTCAAATGTGTGTACTTGTTTGTAAAATGTTTGTAAAAATTATTTTGGACTATAGTTTTCAAAAATTGTGTGAAAAGCTTGTGTCAAATAAGTTTGAGGAATATTTACATCACACCAAATCCACTATATACATATGTATAAAATTGACCACTTACCCTGTAAATTCGTAAAATCCACTTCTTGTATATATAAGAAGCACTCCCGTGTACATATTTTAACCTAGTTTTCAGCCAAAATCTTTTTGTTTTAAAAAAATCCCAAAAACATTTGCAAAACTAAAATCCAAAAACATCTGAAAAATCTTTTTGAAAAATACAAAAAAATTGCATCTGCATATGCATGCATCATCATCATCTTTTTAAAAATCCATAAAAAGTTCAAAATCTTGAAAAATTGCATCACAAAAATATTTTCTGCATTGCATGTGCATAGCATTCGCATTTTTCGGATTGAGTTTGATAGTTGAACAAGTCTAAGTAAAATCCGGAGATTGGAACTTGATTGGACCTTAAAATCTACCTAATAACAGGAACCTTATAGGAACTTGGTTTGAGGTACTTCAGGTCTAGTTGACTTAATTCTTTGAGGATCACGAGACTTGGTTCAATGGATTCTTGATTGCCTAAGTAGAGTATTTCGGAGCACACGCACGACTCTTGTTGATAATGACCTAACTTGGACACCTGCACCTTTCACATGGCTCAACTCAGTTGGAGTGGTGAGGGGATTAGATTTGCCGGTACGAGACGCACACAAGTGGAAACACTTGTCCTCCTCTAGGGAGGGAAGTGCACCCCAACCCGTCCAGTGATTAGGAAGTCTAAAGACAGGAGGCTGTGGGTTGCGATAAAGCTTCAAAAGAGGGATAGTCTACTGTCTCAAGAGGAAAAACTCCTTATGTAAATGCTGCTGTGAATAGTATTTCAAAAAAAAAAAGTTCAGGCATGTACAAAAAATAAAAAAAAGCCTGCAAGTATGTACAAAGTCAATAAGCAAGCTTGAGTTCCAAAGTCATATATGTGAGCCTGCAGCAGGATGACTTGACTACACAGGTCTTGCATCCCAGGATAGGTAGCTACACTGGCTACCGTCCATTCTTCTCTTCACCCCCTCCTTTTGAGCTGGTTGCCACTTGAACTTAGAAGGGAATACCCCGCTCCTCGAGGATGGAGTTATTGGATTGGGGAATCATTGGCTTGTCGTACTGGAGTAGTCAGTTTCTTTGTCATTCTAGTTGGGGAGAGCCACCATCACTTACACTGTACGAGTCAGATTCATAGTCGTAAGGGTTTGCGTATGAATTGAGATATTTCTGACCTGGCTATTGAGGAGACTTGGACAGAGTTTTGGGATTCTCAGGGACTGCTGGATTTCAAATTCGGTTCTCAATAAGGTTCCACCCGCACTAAAATTCCAAAGGTCCGACTTAAGCTCCAAACTTTGATTTTGAGAGGACAAGTTTGATCATTAAACTTCATCTATCTTTCTTCTTTTTCTTTTCTTTGTTTTTCTTTTTCTGCACTTATTGCATAAGTGTTTGCTAGGGACTAGCAAAGGCAAGTATAGGGGGATGATGAATCCACGTTTCATCATCTTTATTCTATCATTTTGGCCTTAAAAACCCTAGTAAATGCGTGTAAATAGGCTTTATTCATGCATTTTAGCATTCATGCATATGTATGTAAATATTGTATAAAATGCGGTTTTTAAAGGCAAAATTATAGAATAAAGAAAAGAAAAGAAAAAGAATAAAATATTGTAAATATTTTATGACCCGAATCCCCGAGACCTAGGCATCTCGATGACTCGGTCGACAAGGAATAAAGTAGGGGGAGATAAGGGCCAAAAATACCAATAAAACTCCTTTTATTTTATTCATTCTTTATTCATTTTGGGACATATTTTTGGTTCCACTTTTTATACCTCAAATAAAGAAACTTTGTACATGAAAGTTGTAGATAATTAAATAAAGAAGAATACAAAATTGATTTCATAGAAAAATAATACACAGATAAAAAGTTATAGTCTGAATAAAAATCCAGAATCCCAACTTCCCAGGCCCGTATCTCACAAATGAAAACTCCAAATGCAGCATACTCACCTTTAATTGTATATAGAAGAAAATAAGCTATTTAATGGTGGTGGTTTCGCATTTGGCGGAGCTACGGTTTGAAAGTTGAGTTTTGGACCCACATTGTACAGTGTACCGATTAAAATATTCAATTTATTATTTATTTATTATTTTTATAATTTTATATTTTTATAATGTTGTAAATATTACTTATAATAATTATGTGCATTAAAATCATAATAAAAATGCAAAGAAAAATAAAAATAAAAATAAACATATATAGGTTATACATGTACTATACCTATATGTATACCTGTACAAAACACTCTTATATTTTATTAAATATAAAAAATAAATCAGAAAAATAAACTAAAAATATATTTGTGTAGATAAAAGTATTTTATAATTTTATAAAATCATAAATAAAAATAATAACATTAAAAATACCTAAATAAAAATAGCATACTTAAATATATAGATATATATACTATAAAGGGCATAAATGCAAACTTATAAAAATACGTCTCATAAAAATAAATAAAAATCACCATAAATTAATTCATGAAATAATAAACATTTTTTATTTTATAATTAAAAATCAATAAAATCGTTTGCTATTTTAATTTGATTTTAGAAATCTTTTTCTCCGGGTTTTTCCTGGTTGGTCCACGTGGACCAACCAGGGGGCTAGGAGAGTTGACCTCGGTCAACTCTCTGCCCAACACCTGGGCTGTGTCAGAACAAGATTTTTTCCTCGACTTCGCGGATTTTTGGAGAGCGCTCCTTTCACCGAATGAGGTTGAGGTCTTCACGAGATATGCTCCCCTACCATCCAGCTACCACGCCCTATCTTCATCTTGGGCCGAGCATCATCACAGCACCCGTGATCGCCCCTGGAAAGTCGCGCCAGAGTCAACTTTCAAAACCAACCCCCAAGCTCCCTTTTTCACTTTGAACTCTCTTGACCCCTTGATTCAACTCCTATCTGCTGGGCTCTGGACGGGAAGTGTGACAGACTTCCTCCAGCCCTTGCGCGGAGCCCAGTCGAGGGTGGCGGAGGAGCTTCCAAACTCCATCTCCGGCGCATGCCGTGAGGTACTTATCTCTTGGTCTTTAGAGCCAATCGAGGTTGTTTCTTGTTTATCTCTTCGTTTTTAGCTAGCTTTTAGTTTTAGGAATAGTTTAGCGCTCTTAGTTTGTGGTTTAATCGATAGCTTTGCCCGTTCTCCGCAACCGACCACGTTGACGGAGTTCTTCGAGCTCCGGCCATCTCCACCACCTTCAGTCACTGCTCCCACGCACTTAACAGGTTGGCCGAGACACCGCTCTCGAGCCCTTTTCATCTCGCAGGTACCCGCGTGCCGCCGCTTAACCATCTGGAGGGAGCCTCGAGCTCGCCGGAGAAGAAGCCCGCGCGCCGCCGCTGCCCAGCTGCTCCGCGCGAGAACAGAACGAGGGAGAGGGGGGGGCGCTACAGTAGCCGTCCATCCTCCCCCTCCCTTTTGATCGCAGCCGTCCATCTGAGAGGGAAGTCCACCGTCCGATCGTCCCTCATCAGAGAACATCCACGCGTGCCACGTGGATAAGTGGGGGATTTTGCACCCACGCCCCACGGTTTTTGCGTAATTTTCCGAAGATCTGTAAACTTTCCTCTGCACGTTTATAATTTATGGTGAACTTTGCATAAGAGCCCCGCCTTTTTGAAATATCTCATATCCGTCCTCCCCAGGCGCGTGCATCGCACGCGCGTGGGTGGTCTTTTGCAGGGAAGGGCTCCAAAGTTTTAAATATACGTTTCAGTGCACTAATGTTATAATGCAACTGTTAGTTTTTGGCTAAATTTCAATTAAGCCCTCGCAACTTTTGATAACTACGGATTCTCCCCTGACAGGCGCGTGCTCTGCACGTGGTGCCCGGCGATTTTGCATTAAGGCCCCTGCGGCTTTTGGTTTTTATATTTAGTCCAGGAACTTCTTGTTTAAGTTAAAATTTTGTGTGAAAATTTGCTGACGAGCCCCAGGACTTTTAGATATTTGCATAAATGCCCCTGCCAGCCCCTTATTTTGTGCTTGCTTGATCTAATTATTTGGAGCATCATTTTAAGTCCAAAAATTCCACAAAAATAGGGCGAAGCTCCTGGAGACTTGTACTTTGACGTTATTGCTTTATTTTTTGATTTTATTTTATTTTTATATTTATTAAAAATAAAAAACATCTATTTTCAGCACTGTTTGCATAATAAAATCCCTAAAAAATATAAAAACTCTCCAGAAAAATCCCAAAAATTTATATTTTGCTTCTCTTGGTGTGTTTTAACTTCAGACCAAAAATCATTAAAAAATACAAAACCAAACTCCTAAAAATTGCAAAACCCCAAAAACCTTTATAAAAATCCTAAAAATTCTACAAAAACCCTAAAAATATAATCTTGGTGCCTAAATTTTCCTTATTTTATCACCTTTCATTGAAAATTAAATTGGAGTATTTTTGCTACTGTTTTCTATTTCATTTCTCCATTTTAAGTTTCAGCCTTGCATTTTATTCACTGTTTGCTTTATTTTGCTAATTAAAAATACCAAAAACATTCTAAAAATTACCCAAAAATCACAAAAACAGTAAAAAATCCTAAAAATATCAAAAACATTTTATTTCTGAATTTTTGGTTATTTTTGCACATTTTTATAAATACTTTAGCTTGTCTTTTACTACATTGTCCTTATTTTCCAATATAGAAAAAAAAGAAAATAAAAAAATATAAAATATAAAAAGAAAATAAAAATCAGTAAATTAAAAATTAAAATACAAAAATATAAAATTAAAAATTAAATAAAATAAAATAAAATTAAAACCCACAAAAAATAGCATGGTAGACACTTGATCACTTTCACATACATTTTGAGCATTTTTGCCCCGTTCTACCTGTCTGCTCCCTGTGTTCGACCTCTACACATACTTGCACTATACACATCTTGTTGTAGAGTTATAATAAATTTTAACTCCGCACATTTACTTTCATTGCTTGATTTAATTGTTGTGGGTTAATTGTTGATTAATTCGGGTTTCGTGAGCGGTCGCTCAGCGACACTATAGTCCCGCCTTGTGTGGACTATTTTGACCCTCGCAAAATCCGAGTTTTCAATAGAATAACCTTGTAGTTCATCAAAAGAGGTCATCAATGATAAAGTGGATCGTCTGCTGCAGCAGACCCTGTAATAGACATGTGGGCCGCTCAATCGTGTTCGAGCAGCTCACACGAATTCATCCTTTTTGTGGGCCCGTACCGGATGAATTCGTGTGTATCGCTCGATCATGATCGAGCAGCTCACAAGTCTACTGCAGCGTTGATGAATCTCGTATTCATCACTCTAAATATAATTTATTAAGCTCAAATCCCTAAAAATCAACAGCAATCTGGCATCTATTTTGCATAATTAGCATTCATACATGATTTCATAAGAATGACATTTTAGCACAAAAATCTGCATAAAATAAGAAGCCAAAAATCCAAGCCAAAATGACCTGTAAATAAGCCTAACTTCCCGGATTTTTAACACATTCATGCTAACTCCGAATGTCTCAAAACCACTTCCACTGTTTACATATCACTAACAAGAATAAAGGAAAAATACAAAAAATTAACTAACCCAAATAAGTGGACCAAAAACCCAAACCCTAATTTCAGGATTTTCGGACTAAAAGCCACATATCTTCTCCATCCAGTGTCCGATTTAATCCTACTCACTTTTGAACTAATGTGCATTCAATTACCTTCAAAACAAGACCAAGTTCAAGTGAATCGGAGCTCATATGTGAAAGTTGGGTTTTGGGCCTCTTTTGTACATTGTATATTTTCGCGGTTTTTGACCTTGTATTTTATGTAGATATTTTCTTAATTAATAAAAATCCAAAAAAATTAGATTAAGGTGTCTTTATTTATCTCTGATTTTACCGTAATTTTTCCGGATTTTTTATCTTGTTTAAAAAATGATAAAAAATTATAAAGCCCAAAAATCAAGGTATTCTATGTACATGGGATACCCCAAAAATTCACTTTGTTCAAATGATCGATTTTGGTTTTGATGTCTTCATGAAAGTTGTAGATCTCATCGAGACGAGCAATTTTTGTGAAGAAAGTTTTTTGATCCGAGGTCATTTACTATTTATTTTTGATTTTACAAAATAATTATTTTTGGAATTTTGTGGTGCTGACACGTGGCAGCACCTGGTGCCGTCACGTGTCAGCCATTTTTGGCATTATTATATATCGGTTTTGTAAAAAAAAAATAAAATATAAAAATAAAAATAAAACCGCGTACGTGCTCTGCACGTGCGCCCTCATCCCCTCCCAAGCCACCACGTGGCCAACGCAGGGCCGCCCGATCTCGGCCGATCGGACGGCCCCTGCTCGTCTTCCTCCTCCGAACCCCCTTTCTCAATTCCTCCGCCGCCCCGCGATTTCCGCCGCAAATCGCGGCCATCTGATCCCCCCGACTTCGCGATCTCCGCCCATCTCCGATCTCCTCCGGATCCCGCCGCCTCATCCGAGATCTTCTCCTCCCCACGTATCCTCACGATTCCCAATCAAATCCCGGCCTACCCCCGATTTTCTTCCATCGCCGGCGAGACCCTAACCCTATAAAACCAACTGCGCCGCGCCCTTGCCAAGCATCCACCGTTCAATCTCCAAGAGCTTCCTCTCCGGTAGTGACAGTCCGGCGAGCCCCCTCCATTGGCGTGATCCGAGGATTCTAATCCTCGCCGCAGCATCGCCCCGAGCGCCGCTGCTCGCTCCGGCCAACGCCGTCGAGCTCCTCCAGGTATCTCTCTCTCCTTCCCTCCCTCTCTCTCTCTCTCTATCTCTCTTCCGTTCTCCGTCCAAACACCATCCGCCTCGACTCCACCTCTCTTCGCCGGACACGCCTCGTCACCGCTGCTCGTCATCCTCGCCGCCGGCCCCCGCGCCTTCGACGCCCCACGGCCGTGTGTCGGCCCCGGGGGTCCTTCTTCTCCAGCCACGCACCTGCCGAGGCACCACCACCGCCTTCCTCGCCTGGGCAGCCTCCGACACCGACGACCCCCGCCATCAACTTTCGAGCTTCGCCGCCGACCAACGCCTCGCCGCATCGCCATCGTCATCGACCCGCACCGGCACCGCACCGGAGCCCCGTTCGCATCATCAACGGCCGGCCTCCCCTCCGCTTCGGCCGGCCCGCCTTCCGCCTCCACACCGCCGCGCCGCCGGGCTCGGAGCCCGAGGCCCCAGCACGCGCGAAGCGCGTGCGTGGGGAACTTCTGCCGCACGCCACCCAGGGTCACGTGCCTCGCACGTGACCGTGGGCAAACTTCTGAGAAGCCCCCGGAGTTCCACGGATTTGCGCATCAATCCCCGCCAACCAGAGGCACGTGCAGAGCACGTGCCCCTCTGGTAAAATTGCAAAAACAACCCCCCCAGTTTAGGTAATTACATTTAGGTCCATCTCTGCTTATTTATTTGTTTTATTTATATTGCATCTGTACCCTTGTGTTCCCTCGTATATTTGGACCTCATCTCTACATTATTTTCTTAATCTAAAAATTGCATGGTGTTTGTTAATTAATTCTCTACGCTTTGACATGTTGTGGGTATTTTTATGACGGACGGTTAATTAATAATTAATTGTTTTGTGAAAATTTGCGTATTTCACCCATTTCTTGCTCTTAAATTCATAGTTGATTAATCGTTGCTCTAAAAATACCCGAAAAATCATACATTGTAGAGTTAATTATTCTTAACATTGTGCCAAAAAATATTTGCATTTGCATGCATATTTTGTCCTGTAAAAATCATTTTGCACATATTAGTATTTAATTTTTAGTAGATATTAAACCCCACATTTTCGAGGTTTAGGATTTTTCTGGAATCAGTCACCTAGTGATAGATCTCAGATAATTTTGATTCTCGAAAATAAGTAGGTTTGATATTTATTAAAATTAAATATTAAAAATCATTCTGTTTGCATTTAAAAATCCATAAAAAATTCATATCGCATCCAAAAATTCCAAAAAAATTACAGTACATTCATTTCATTATAGTTTACATTGTGGCCAAGTTTCGTATTTTTCGGACATTATTTGAACGTAATTTACATTTTAGTCCCTAAAATAAGGCCAAATTAGCATTGTGCATCCTTTATTGCATTAAAAATTCCAAAAAAAGACCGCCTCGAAAACCGAACACGAACTTTGATAGACTTAATTCTAGGTTGTTCCTTTGCCTCCTTGTGATCGACCTTGGGACTTGCCCAAGTAAAATAAACATAAAACCACGAGATTAAAAATTGAATAACTTATTTGTGGTATTTTCTTGATCGTTTCCGATTGCCGCCTACAATGCACAACTCGATAAAAACAACTTCTTAAAAGCCGCATGATCCGGATACGTCAAGCGTCTGCTGCAGTAGACCCTGCAGCAGACGATCCACTCTCCATCAATGTATGTAAAGGCATAATGATTCTTCATTGTTGCATTGCTAAGCTATGCATAATCTATGCCCATCTACATAGACCTCATCCTTACTTCTTTGTGAATAATATTGAGCCCCCAAGAACCCCTAAGGGCTCGTTTGGTTACTGGGGTACCCCGGGTTACCCCGGTGTATCCCCCTCCAATCTTGAGTTAGAAATCCATCACAAGTCACGGTGATATCACATCACATTCCTTATTTCAACCCTCTCTCAACCCTCATAATCATCCAAACACCTACTATTCACAAGTGGATACCCCAACCCATCCCATCCTAGTAACGAAATAGGCCCTAAAGGAAGTGATAAGCTATCTAAATCCTTTTCAATGACTCGTACAATTAAAACTTGAGCTCCTTTAACTCTGGAGCTGCCATCTTGTAGGGAATAAACTAGATCGGTTGACTCCACATCCCATATCAAGCGAAGTCATGGTAACTCCTATGAAAAAATGCTGGAAAATTCATGGATGATGTCCATTTTGCCATGCCCTGCTTGGAACCCTTGCACCCTTGAGAGAGAAGATGATGTGTATCTAACATGAAAGTACAAGTTGCGTTTTCCATGAAAGTACGAGCATTATAAGTAAACTCCTTGAGCTTGTCAATCCAAAAGATCACCTGCTTACGAACAAATTATTTTGTTAATGCCCTAGCATCCACATCCCAATTGACACTAATGGATGTTCTTCTTGACCTTTCATGCCACATCCACATGTTTCTTTAGTGTGTCTATGTGGTCCCTTGTTTCTAAAATTAAGTAAAGATTAGATATCCAAATCAGAAAAATAATTATTTTATCTAATAGTACTTGTCGAGGCCTTTCCAATAAATCCAAAAACCTTAAAATCCAAGTTGATACGAGGAAATTACGACAGTTTTAAGATCCTGCATTGGCATATGGATCTGGATCCGAGTCGGATCCGATAAAGCTCAAACCACCCTATAAATAGGAAGGTGGTCTGACCAAGATGACTAGCCTCCCCTGAGCTCTACCCTTCATCCAAGAGTTGGCCGGAAACATCGTCAAGGCACCGTCACCTCGTCGGAAAACTTTCTTCGATCGGCGATCCGAGAACACAATCGTGAAGGAGATGACAAAGTCATCACCATGTGATGCTCGTTTTGAGCATAATGCGCTGGAACTGTGGTTTCGTGCGGGAGGAGATCGTAAGGGAGCATCTCTGGAGGTATGATTTTTGATCCTGTTCCTTGTTGGCTCCACATGTCATGTACATTACATGCATGAAATTCTAGAACCAAATAGGTAGATTCCGAGTGCATACAAAGCATGCTTTCAACTTATCCTGTCAATTTTTTGTGAATTTCGAGAGCATTATGTACAAAAAATTATGAAACCTATATTATTGTGATGAGGATGAAAAGAGATAACACAACATGTAGTTATTTCGAAATCTGGACACGTTTTTGAGATATGTCTGCTCATTGTCTCCAGTATAATCGATCATGCCATATCGGTTGATCGATCATACATATGGTCGATTATACATCATGTGTTGATTAATCAACTGATGATGAAATCAGTAGTTGATCAATTGAATGCATAATGATTATCGTTTATGGCTGGTCGATCGACACGTATGAGTTGATCAATCATCCCTGATCTGTTGAACCTAAGTTGATAGTAAAAACATATTTTTGAAATCAAAAAATGATAGATATGCATATATGATTTTATGAGTTGAAATAAATAAATGTAACTATGTATCTATTAGATTATGATAATAGAAAAAGGATTCATCTTGTAAATGAATGAAATAATATCACATAATGAGCTCATAAGGGAGAGCATCATGATTCGTGCGCGAATGCATCTCCGGATATGGTGTCTATATAAGTGTTTTTGGTTGATTGTTGGCGTTCTGCAGATCTGAGTTTCCCCGTAGGCTTTGCCTTGTCCCACTAGCACGCGTTACCCACATGGTAGACATTGCCCACTGAAGCTCATTTTCAGGTAGTTAGATCTAGTGATATTAAGAGATGGGCATGCACCTTTGGGCCACTGCGTAGAAACTTAGATGATCGCGCTTCCAATAATAGTGTTGGTTAGGGGGATACGGTGCATTTTCAGAGCTTGCTCGACATTGCAAATGTAACGTCCCAGTCTCTAGACTCGGTCAATTATTGGGGATTACTGGCCCACACAACATGTTGGACTTGGGTCCAATCGGAGCCTTCAACCACATCCCAAAATGCTTAAGCCCATGTGGGCTAGTAGTGGCCCCCATACTTATAAGCTACTATCACACTTTGAGATTACTAGATGTGGTGCCATGTTTGAGATGTTATAATCACCCCCACTTATATTTGCAACGTCCTCATTGTATAATGGTTCATTACATATTCCCACTAATAGTGATGGCTTCACCTGCTGGGTAGCTCCTTCCTCCTAACAGTATGGTAGGGGTGGCTCCACCTCTTGGACAACTCTTTCTGCTATTAGAGAGAATCTATTCTGATACCATATGTAACATCCTGGACTCTAGACCTGATCCATTATTGGGGATTACTGGCCCATACAACCTATTGGGCTTGGGCCCAACTGGAGCATTCAACCACATCCCAAAATGCTTAAGCCCAGGTTGTCTAATAGTAGCCCCACTACTTATAAGCTACTTCCACACTTTGAGATTACTAGATGTGGTACTATATTTGAGGCGTTACAACAGATACCAAGGGCCACGATCGGTAATCAAAATTTATTTTTATACATAGAGTTAATGCAAGAGATCGATTAATTTTGGATAAATTAAATTTGTCTCCTAGTGTTAGCGCTATGATGGAAGTTCCGAGATGTGGTTAGCGAAGCTGAAGAATATACTAGTTTCCTAAATCTGGTGATAATGAAAAACAAAGGTAGTCGCATGTTCTTTCCATTACTTATAATATGATGGTTGATTCAATCGATCAGATGATTTTGTGCATTGACTCATGCCCTCTGCCATCATAGAACTTTACTGATGGATAGTTGACTTAGGTAGTTTGAGATAGTTTACACATGAGTAGTTGTAAAGCCTCATTTGTCAGAGTCACATCCCAGTAAGTTGAGTTTTAACTCATAGAGGCCGCTCATTTGTGAGTGCATGAGTACATTTGAGAGTACTTGTACACTTTCTCTTTTTTATAGGTGTTATTACCGTATTTAACAATTGCTCATAACATACCCCTTTTTTTGTGGTCCTAACAGGTATCTAGGAGATGTTGAAGTAGTAATGACTGAGTTGATGTAAATCTTCACTTTGGTTTTCAGCAACAGGCATGGTGCATATTTTATATCTTTCTCTGGTACAATTTACACTTTTATTTTTTATATACTTTTAAGAGATAGTTTTGGATACATGTAATACTTTGTTGATATCATCTACTTATTTGTATCCTTTGGACATGGTCATTTGTATATATATTGTGGCGTATTAATGAAAATGCAACATTTACATTTCTTTTCTTACTTATTCTCATATTACTTGATATTTCGGATGTGAATCTAATGAGCGTGAGATGGGTTGATGAGTATCCAGATCTTAAGAGCCGTCATAATTTGGTACTAGAACACAGTTACTTAATCTCTTTCATGTATGTTAAATTCTTAGTGGAATTCAAAATACGAGATAATGTCAGGAGTCTCCTGACTTTGACGCGAGTCCAAGGAGTATAACATAAGTTTATATATATATATATATATATAGGAGAAACTTCAAATGAGACGGGGTCTCATAGAGATTATAGTGAGCCACAATTTACAGCCGTTTGATTTGAATTGATGGTCATGATTAAATCCGATTTTCCAATAGAAAACCACCATCAAAACCGCCCTCCCTCCTCTTTTTATGGAAAATATTAACATATTAACTATAATTCCGACTATTTGGAAATGCCACAACCGTCTCTCGTTTTTTTGGGCGGAAATGCAGGAGCAGAATGAGAGCTCCCTTTACGGAAGTAATTTATTACTTTCCATGTTTTGATCATTATCATAATCAGCCGTCGATACATTATCTTAATTAGTTAATCAATGCTTTCCATATTAAGATGGATTTGAAATTTATATATGTAAAGTCGGAACATGTAATAAGAATTGTATTTTACAATGCAAGAAATTTTTGTAATATAATATAAGGTATTTCAAAATATCGTCATACATTTGTAAAATTCAAACAACTTTATTAAAAAAATAATCAAAATTTAATATTTATTAAGTACATAAATTCAAAATTTTAGAGTTTTATTATTAATTTAAAAAAGCATAGTATACTTTATGAGGCCATCATCTTTTTAATAAATTCGCTTAATTTTTAAATTTAAGTAGTGTATGTTATTTCGTTTCATATCATAATATTTGTATTATTATACGTTACAATTTCAAATTATTGTTCATTTTTATAATTGTCAACTAACATTTTCATATTAAATCTGTTAATAAATTTTAAAATTCAAAACATAAATTTTGTAATTATAATAGATTTATTTCAAAAAAGTCTCATATAATAGCAACTTGTTAAGGTAGTATTCAATAAACTATACCAATAAAGTAATATTTTTTGTATTATTAACCGTCCTGGCGTCTGTTTTTAAGAAAGTAGTTTTTCCTAATTTGTAGTTCCGCCTTTTTCTCTACTATCCCATTAAAATCGCACGTTCGTATTATCTATATATAGAAACGTGTTATCGTCAAAACCATTCCATATAATGATAGTGGTTTTGATCTCATCCATCCGATTCTAATCCAACCGTATTTATTGTTGGCTCACTATAATCTCTATGAGACCCCACCTCATTTGAAAGGGTCCCTATATATATATATATATATATATATATATATATATATATATATATATATAGGTAAATGGGGCTGCCCCCCGGGAGTAGCCAACTTGGCTACTCCCACCCCTATTTTCCCCTCATTTTTTATTTTTTTGGAAAATAAAAATTTGTATATTCATCATTATATCCCTCACACATTCTATTAAAATTTCGTCAGAAACAGAGACTCCTACGGCCTCCATCCAAACATGGTCGATTTAAAAAATCCTGCGACCGTTAAAAAAAATGACGTCTGGATGGAGGGCTTAGGAGTCTCTGTTTCTGACGAAATTTTAATAGAATGTGAGAGGGATATAGTGATGAATATACAAATTTTCATTTTCCAAAAAAATAAAAAAACGACGGAAAAATAGGGGTGGGAGTAGCCAAGTTGGCTACTCCCTGGTGGCAGCCCCATTTTACCCATATATATGTATGTATGTATGTATGTGTGTGTGTGTGTGTGTGTGTGTGTGTGTGTGTGTGTGTGTGTGTGTGTGTGTGTGTGTGTGTGTGTGTGTGTGTGTGTGTGTGTGTGTATAGGAGTGATCCTATGAGATGGGATTTTGTGAGATGGTGAGATGGGAGATTCTGGACCACATGTTTATGTATTCTCTCTCCTGCTTTCTCTCTCTTGATTGAAACTAATGGTCCAGAATTTTCCATCTCACCATCTCACCAAAATCTCATCTCATAGGATCGGCCCTCTATATATATATATGTCCATGTCTCCCTAAGTATGAAAACAAGTATTAATGCCATGCTTTCCGAACCATGTCACCTCTAGTTGATTCCGATGTAAAACATCAATTAGCCTTGCTGATATGTGAAGTCCATGATATACAACAACGTTTGAAGGTGATGGAACAGAGGCTCAAGAAGAAGATGAATTCTCATACCATCCCTCTCGTGAGGAGGAGTTTTGCGTCCACACTTTGGTGTCTCTAGAATTGGATGAGGTTGAGGATTTTGATTCTTTTTAGGAGTATCAAAGAACTTACACTGCATATCAGAGAATTCAGATGTCGTAGTTATTCCGCACCTCTACTCCAGATGAGGCCGAGTTATAGATAGACCATGTGTCCTAGGTTCTCAGGATGATTCATGTGCTAGATGATACCTAGATGATTTTTGCAGAGTACTCACTAGCATGCTATGTCGAGTGTTAGTGCTATGCCACCGGGGATCATTTTATTGATCCCATCACTTTGGAAGCTTTTGTGGACGAGTTTCAAAATGAGTTCTATCTAGACAACTGGATAGAGGATTAGAGGAGATAGTTTTCTGAGCTGAGATAGCGTTCGATGACAACCCATGAGTATCTAATTTGTTATATAGAGTTTTCCCAGCATTCCTTAGCCACCATAGCATACCGTGAGGAAAACTTGAAGAAGTTCAACTGTGGCATGCACGAGGAGGCTAAGTTTGTCTACTTTGGACCTTACTTCCATCAAGGAGGTGATAACAAAGGCAACAAAGATGAATGCTACACAAAGCTAATTACATGGAGTTCAGACATAGTCATTATCTCAGCAAATCTTTGAGGGCTTACCATCGAGAAATCTCCGTTTCCGCAGAGAGCCGCTTCCACTTGATAGAGATGACACCACATATCAATGGATTCACTCCATCCCCTACTTTTGACAAGCTTTGGCTAACCAAGGTATGACATCTTCTTGTCCCCTGACACATCCATAAAGGCATAGATCGGAGGAGGCCATTTGGTTTTAGGAGGATTATTATCGCATCCAGGCAAACACTAGGGTTTTTCTGACCATTTTTACTTCCACTGTCGGCAACCAAGTCACATCAGGTCATAGTCCTTTAAGTACAAATATCTAAGGAACACAACAAAAAAGTATCAAAGTGAGCAGGTTTCTTTCAGGCATAAGCATCAAGTTTCCATTGTGAAAATCAAGACTTCACCATTCCCCACCACAATAAACTTTCAATGCCATAGGATCCATCACACCACCACCGTGGGGGAAACTATATGCAGTTACTCATGAGAAGGCCCATGCTTCTAGATTCGTGGTTAGCAATATGATTTCAGTATATGGTCTTTCAACTTATGTCTTATTTGATTCAGGTGTCACACACTCTTTCCTTGCACACCACTCAGTGCCCATAGTAGGCAAGCCAATGACAAGCGTTACATCCTCGTACTACATCAAGGGCCCAAGGGGCTAGTTGAACATTATAAATAAGGAAGTTGAGGATGTGACCATGAAGATTGGTGGTCATCTTATGCTTGCACACCTTCTATTGATTCAGTTTAAATATTTCAACATCATTTTGGACATGGACTGGTTGGAGAGGCACATGTATGCCTAGATTGATTTGGGAAGATGATTATCTTCCATCTACATGGAGTGCCAGCTTTTCTGTTCGATGTACATATTTTGGACAATGGGGTCGAGTATATTTCTGTTTTAAGGACACATCAGTTCTCGACCAGGGATGTATAGGCTTTCTTCCCTACGTTGTTGATTCGTGTCGACCTCTATTCCTCCATACTAGATGACACCTACTGAGCTCAAGAAGCTCAAGGTTCGGTTGCCGGAGTGTCTAGAGAAGGGATTCATCCATCTTGGTACATCACCTTGGATAGATACAATCATGTTCATGAAGAAAGACATATCCATGAGATTGTGCATCAATTACAGGCATCTGAATAAGTGAACGATCAAGAACCATTATAGACTCCCACCGATAGATTATCTCTTCGATAAGTTGAGAGGAGTAGTGGTGTTTTCTAATATCGATTTGTGATATGGTTACCTCTAGTTGAGGATCAATGATACCAACATGCTAAAGTCTTCTTTTCGTACGAGATATGATCATTATGAGTTCGTTGTAACTATTTAAGGTCACGAGTGCACCTACCACATTCATGGATTTGATGAACTTAATATTTCATCCATACTTGGACAAGTTCGTAGTGGTGTTGATATATGACATCTTGGTATACTCCCATGATGAGCAAGAGAAAGGGCTATACCTTCGTCGTGTTCTTCAAAACTCAGAGAGCACCAACTAAATGTGAAGTACATCAAGTGTGAGTTCTGCTTTCAAAGGTGACATTTCTTGGACACGTGCTGATTTATCAGTTGACCTTGCCAAGATTGAGGTAGTTGTGTCTTGGGAGCAACCCAAGACTATTACAAAGATTTATAGTTTCCTTTGGGTACTACATGCAACTCACTTAGATCTACCTCTCATCCAATCAATGTATAAATACGTGACATTTTTATGGAGAGACAAAGCTCAGTTTCTGTACGCTCAAGGAGTGATTAATCATCGCTCCGGTTTTGTATCTTGGATTTCACGGTCTAGACAAACACATCCAAGGAAGGATTTGGGATGTACTGATGTAGAGAAGGCATGTTGTGGCGTACATGTCAAGTCAATTGACGAACCATGAGCGTAATTGCCATACACATGAATTGGAATTGGCAGGTGTAGTCTTCATGTTGAAGATACGCCGCTATTACCTATACATGTGACATTTGAGATTTTCACAAATCACAAAGAGCCTCAAGTGCATCTTTGAACACAAAGAGTTGGGCATGAGGAAGAGGTGATGGATGGAGATGTTGGAGGACTATGATTGCACTATCTCTTACCATCCTAGTAATGAAATGTAATAAAAGATGACTTGAGTAGACGAGCACATGCCATAAGATCAACAACATGGCTATAGACTTAGTATATACTCACTACACTTAGGGGTTGTTCATTTGAGGAATAAGGAGGGATATCCCTCGTTATTCCTCTGATTTATTGTTCTTTCATACCGGTCAATGTTTTGGTCCTTGAGTCAAAATGAGGAATACGGTTTCCCTCATTATTCCTTCATCATAGACCTCTCCCACCAAAAAATACAAATAACTACCACTTATCTAACATAACTCCCTTATCCCTTCATATCCTCTCTCATCTACCGAACAGAGAAAAACAAATAACAACTGCTTATCCATCATTATTCCTCCTTATCCTCTCCCTCTAACCAAACATAAATAGTGTCTTATTGATGAATCATAGATTCATTTACTTATTAGTGAGTCTTAACCCTTTATCTAAACCAAATCCATAATTAAGCACATTAATTCAACTTAATTGGGCCTACTCGAGCCAGTCGGTGGTCTGAGGGGGGAGATCCTCAGTAGTAATATATATTATGTATTTAATTAATGTTAATTAATGTCAATAAATAAAGATCAAATTATCTTGTAAATATTGTACATATGTCGCCATGTGTTCTCTTTGATTTTATGTGTTTTCTATTAATTTATAAAATCCATAAAAAATAGAATAATATTGTACACAATATAGTTTAAATATAATCCTATTTAAAATACCAAAAAAGAAAAACAATTGAAAAATACTTATAAAAATATTAATATGTATATATGATGTATTTTAGCTTTGAGTTCTATAGGAAAATTGTAGATCTCAAAAAGATACACGACTTTCATGTAGAACACATTTTTATTTGACTCATTCACTATTTTATTTTGATTTATCTTTCATTTATCTTTTATTTTTATTTCATTGGGACACGCGGATGCTTTTGGGTGTGCCATGTGGCCCGTTCCCCTTCCCCTTGCGCCTTTTATCTCAGTAGTCTGATCATTTGATCAGACGACCCATCTATTTTCCATCACCGCCTCATCTAAGGTCGTCTGATGAAGTTAGATGCCCCCATCGTGCCCAAATCTTGTCGTTGGATTACTCGATGCAATGACCCTCCTATTTCATCAACCTCCAGACCATTTCTCCTCTCGCCTCCAACGTCCTCACCATCTATTCTTCTCAAAATAACCTCTCCCTCTACACATTTCTTCTCTCCCTTGTCCCGACACCATCTGACACACCATTTACTCCTCTTATCCAACTTCTCCTTGATAGCCTCCCACATCAGTACAACATCCTACTGACGGTTGAAACTTCTGCCTTAGCCAACTACTCTTGTGATCAAAATTGAAAGACATCTGTCAATTGGAGTTATCTGCCCATGCACGAGGAATCCCTGAGCTCCTTGCTTCCATTCTGTGATAGAGAGAGGGAGTGTAGTTGCACGACGACAACCATCTCCTCTGACGAGATCCACGATAATTTTGACCATGTTGTAGCCATCCTTCATGTGTTTCTTGATCTCCATGATGTCATTAAGCGTGTAGACCGAAGATCCAGAGCTATAGAAGCTCTAGCACAAGCCTCAGTTCCACCCCTACCTTCTTCTTCCATCTCCAGGTAATCCTCCTTGTTTCCCCTTCATGTTTTCTCCTAATTACTCCTACATACAAATGACCTCTCACTTCGGTCTGATTACTCCTCTACCATAGTCACATGACAAACACCTTCTCCAACTACTTAGAACAATCACCCTTTCCCACCAAACCTCTGACCACCTCAAACCATACCTTCTTCATGCAAGGAAGAAGGACCATAAGGACTCCAGCTTCTTCATCTTGATTCAACCCTCCATATTGTTCAAATCACCTCCAAATCGAGTCTCTCTCGCTTCAGATATCCGCCTAACCACTACAGCTACCTCGAGGCTTCAAAGATCGGAAGCTTTGAGGCCTCTCTGATGTCAAGCTCCATCTCTAATGAAGTTTCACCAACTCGCTGATTTAGACAATGCAGTCCCATCTTCAATGCTCCAATGCCTTCGCGAGAGCACTGATGCCCTTACCCATTCGTCATGGAGCCTAGAGAATGCAGGAAGAGGAGCATAGCCATCATCGGAGCTCTGCTTGTGTGGTACTACCTACGGAGGAGATCCTCTTAAAGAGAGTACATGTACCATCCGACCAAGTCACATCCACTTTGATCTGATGATCCAGAACTTGTTGGGCCTCACTTCCACCCGCTGAGCCTTGATGGATCCATACCTCTCCCAAAGCACATGCAACTCCCATATGGCTTGAGCCTTCAATCGATGCTAGACCCGCATGTGCCTAGAATGTGCTAGCTCTGGGCTTTTAGCTTCCAAGTTCACCAAATTTTGATATTTTCATTTATATCCCCACACACATGGGTACTTACATTTAAGCCACTCTGGGTTTATATAATTGCAGATGAGCCCAATTTTGGACCTTTTTGTGTTATTTTAAGTATTTCAAATTAAGTTTTTATTGCAAAAAGACTCATGTATTATTTACATAATATCTTTGGCATATGGCATCCAAATTTAATGAAATCAGTATCTTTGGATAGTATTTTTATGTTCTATCTATTAATGTACCGTATGATATAATTTGAATCTTATATATTGATTAGTGTACAGAACAAAGTCCATATTTATTGTGTACCTTTAATTTGCCATTAATTCATTTTAGTTCTAAAATTTATATATAAAAATTGGCAAATTAAACAATGGAGCATGGAAAAAAATGAATAAGTGAGCTTGAAATTAGTTTGAATCATTTATTAACTCTGGTTAAATAGGATTATATGCTCACTTACTTAGGGACCTAGATGCTCTGATTTTATTTGGATTAATCCCTTATTTAGCATCTAATTCATGCATAGATAATAGAGCTCAATTTTAGTTGACAAATTCAAGATAATAGTGCAATTAATTCAAGAGTTTATTTGTTTGTGACTTGTGGTTTTAATGTACTATATTTCATTCATGATATGACATTAACTCTTGCGTGTAAAAAGGAATACACACACGCGCGCGCGCGCACACACACACACACACACACACACACACACACATATATATATATATGTATATATATATATATTCATGCATGCATTTGCACTTTGATCCTAATTATAATAAATCATATAAAATAGATATTTAATCTATATTAGATAACTTAATAATTTTGTCCTTTTGTTCAACCCTGGACTTATCCAGGTAAAAATTAAATCACACTCTCTTCACCGAGACACTTCAATTGTGGTTGGGATATGGGTATGTGAATTTGAAACTTATTTGAATTTTTTTGTAGAATGTTTTAAAAATTACTAGTTAATATTTGACATGTTTCATAAAAATGTTTTTTAAATACTTTATAAAAGGGGTTCAAATGGCTTTGAAGAATGTTTTGTAAAAAGTTTTGTACATACGTAAAGAAATTGCTTGAAAATGTTTGAAAAATGGTTTGAAAAATACATTCATGCATGCATTTGCATTTAGATCCTAATTACATTAAATCTTATAAAAGTATATTTAATTTGTGTTAGATAATTTGATCTCTTGTGTACTTATGTTCGACAATTGACTTATCCAGGTAAACATTAAACAACACTCTCTTCACCGAGACATTTAAAGTGTGGTTCTAATCGATTTCTTTTAGCCTGTATTACAACTATACAATATTAACTTAGCCGAATAGTGATTCATCAGATGATGCTGTTGCCCGGGATGTATTGAGGTTATTTACTTAGGTTTAAATATTTTTTTATTTGATTTTAGTGCTATTTAGGTCACGAATCATATTGATGGCATTCTGTTTCCTTGTTTGTTTTTTTATAATTCTTTTTTAGGTGTTTATGTTTTAATTATAATTATCTCTCTATATGACTTGATCTAACCAAGCTTCATTGTTGGTAGGACCCAAGGAGTCAAGAAGGTCAAGGTGACATAAAGGCAAACTACTTTGAGTGGAGAGCTACTAAAGACTGCATCAAAGCTGCACTATATAGATAGATTAGTTTAGAATAAAGTATATCAATTTTTTATGTAACTTATTTGTGTAAAATAATTTGTAATAAGTATTTAAAGCGGTTCTCGATTGAGATCCCACTATTGTAAAAAGATACTTTGAACTTTTTGTTCCTTTCTGTGTGTTGAGACAGTTTCATCCTTTTTTAAAGGGTGGGGCTCGACTTGAGTGGCTGATTCATTTAGAAAGGCATATGACTCTTAGAGCTATTAAGTTTCCTATTTGTGCCCTATTTAGTTAGGCCACACTTATTCAATAATAGATGCACTATTGAACGTTTGGATTAGCTCACATCGATTGACTTATACATCACTAATAAAACTTCTGCTTAGGAGCATTTCTAGACTTTCATCTCATAAAGAAAGATTTCTATATATTCTATTGAGCATCTCACATGGAGAGTGATGGGATTCACTGTAAGTATACTTCTTTTTGAGAATTCATCATAGTTTTTTTATTGTATTTTGTTTTCTTGATTCCTATCTCTTAGTTTTACAACTTAGGATTAAAAAGGTAAAGGGTCTGACATTAGGCATATATTTATATGCTTAGATTAATAAATTAGTTTTAACCAAATTTTAAAACTAGGGCTGCTAATGCAAAGTTGATTAAATTAAACTTGGAATGAAATTCACCATGTCTTGCGGTAGAGTAATCCCCTCATTGAGTACATGTAATTACCTCCATACTAGAGTGGGTGAGGAAGTATCCTTAAGGATAGAGCCAAAAGCACTAGATATGCAAACTAAGTCTCCATTTCCTACCTTTAAGGATTTGGGAGCTGCGTGTGCTCTCCTTTGACCTTAGTTGACATTTTGGTTATATGAGTCTATTAGCTCCTTTAAGGGTGTCATATAACCCAACTGCAGCTTGGGTAGACCGTCCTTTTAGTTGAGGACTAATAGAAGCACCGCTTGGAGTCAGGAGACACGATATGAATAACATACTCAAAGATTGTATTATCACCAATAAATTGACAAGATAATTGGTCAGATTCTTGCGGTCTTCACATGTGAAGTTGGTGAAGAGGGGGTTTTGTTTTTACATCTGTATTATGTGAGTTCATATAATGCACATTCAGTGTCATCTCGTGAGATCAATCATCTCTTTATCCATTTATTTCATGCTCACTCCGATCTAATTGATATAGAAGATGAATCTTTGTGGAGAAGTTTGTTCGGACTTTGCGAATCTATTATCGAACTTCTCAAATATCACATCTTTCAAGATCTAAGAAACACACTATTGAGCCATGCTGGGATCAAGGCACCAAGGTTCCGGTCTTAGAGGGCCTACAATGTCTGACAAATTCGATCCGAAAATCGCTGTATCGGCCACTCTCATAACGTGCGACACCCAATCCCAACGGATCAACAACAATTAACTCACAAAGATAAATAGCAATGCAAATATGTGAGCTAAAATTTATTATAACTCCACAAAAATGTGTATAGTGACAAGAATTGTAGAGGTTGAACTCAGGGAGTGAATTTTATAGATTGAAATCTAATATTAATTATTTCTAATTAATATCAAGTCCTTGTTTATTTCCTTTTTGTCTTTATCTCTTTTTATAATTTTATGGGATTTAATTATATTTGATTTTTATGGTTTTTAATTAATTTATTCTATTTCCAAATTTCTAATTTTTATATTTTCTTTTTAATTTTACAGATTTTTATTTTCTTTTTGATTTTTAAAATAAGATATATATTCATATGCAATAATAATATTATTATTATAGATACTTTAAGTAATATATTGACTATATAGTATATATAGGGTTTTATATTTTTAAGTATAATCAAATATAGTCAAAATACATGAAACAAAGTATTTTTGGGATTTTTAGATTTTTTCTATATTTTTGGTAATTTCTATAGAAAATTTTCTAATTTTTATGTATTTTTTATAATTAAATATATCAAAAAATATATAGAATAATTATCTGAGATTGTTTTAGGTTTAATAAATATAAATATATCTTAAATTAACCTAAAACTATTTTTAATATATAGTATATATAATATAGAAAATTTAAATAAAAAGTTGTATTTTTGGATTTTTCAATATTTTTTCTAATTTTATAAGGTTTTTAGAGTTTTGTAATTTTTAAGTTTTACACTTTGTATTTTTTAGTGATTTTTAATATGTGATAGTATCTATAATAATATAGACCATTCCTGCTAAAATTTATTATTGTTCCTATCCAGTTCGAACTATCTATGGGGTGTTAGGCATCAAAATTTGGATATCTGTAGATGAGGAATAATAAAATAATATAATGAACCCTTTTTTATTTGTCTTGTTTTTCTATCTAGTGATAGAAAAAAAACTTAAAAAAATTCATTCTTTTTTCCCTCCATTCAATAAAAAATGAACATGTCCAATAAAATTTTTGTAATTTTTAGGGGTTTTAAAATTTAGAAAAAGAAAAAATACATGCTTCTATATTTTTAACAACTTAGAAAATTGTTTAAAATGCCAAATAAAAATTATGCAAGCACAAGCATCATTTCAAGCACTTATATTAATTTTCCTACAATTTTTGGAGCAATAAAAATATTTAATATACACAAAATAAACAAAAATAAAATATTGCAGTTCAGAGGGAACTACTAAAATATATAGAAACTTTAAATACTTTCAATAATAGGTCCAACAACTACAAAGGCACATGCATAAAATTTACAGGGACTCACATGTAGTTACAGGCGAGGTGAAAGGACTAATTGGTAATTGTAAGGTCTTTTTACAAAATATCCTAAAACTATGACACATACTTTTATTTACAAGACCAAATAGTAAATACAAAATGGCACAGGGTTAGAAGTGCAATATACCTAGGAGCGTTACGTGGTGGGGGTGTGAGGCACTGATGTACAGCTTTGGTCATGCAACGTGTCCCACTTAGGATCGGACGGTCCGGATTAGGCAACAATTCATCTTAAATGAACGACCCAGATTAGATCAGGGTCATGAAGATGATCGGATGACTTTGGGTATTAGAGGAAGAACATGGAAGAACAACTTCCCTGTTCTCCTTCGATTCTTGATTTCTCGTAGCTCGAGCCTCCTTCTTCGATGTTGATCGGTTCTACAACTCCCTAGAATGCTCCCGTGCCAGCAGGACACCTCAGCCAAGTCCAGACCTTGCTGAGAAGAGGTTTGGAGGTAAAGTCTTTCTCAAGTCACCTGAGAGCTTGTTCTTCATCTAATTTGAGTACCAGGTGAGATCTCAGGTGTCGTCTCCTGCTTAAAAAGGGTGGCGGCTTGAGGGGGAATGTCCTCGACCAAAAATAAAGCGGATTACATACAAAAATGAGAGGGATGTAGAGTCTCCGATGAGGGTGGCGGAGCGAGACTCGATTCGTCGATTGAGGCATGATAGGGTTGGATTGAGTGGAGGGTTTTCACGAAGAAACATAAGGGACTGAAGTGGGATGGTCAGCTGGGTCGGAGACAGAAGGATTCATGATGGAATAGGTCACCAGAGCCTAGCTCTAGTGAATTTCGAATTGATTAAACTACACTATATGATGGGAAATAAAGCAAAATTAATGCTACCTCTAAACTAGGAAACGAAAATGCAATGAAAACAACTAACCTAGTAGCTCAACTTGGCCAGAACCAAGAAGTAGGAGTCCTTCACTTGAGATGCTCTGGCGATGGGGATCTCTTCTCAAACCTCCTTTCTCCATGTTGCGAATTGAAAGGCATTGCTTCCTATCATGAAGAGGCACGTCCAGGAATGATCTTTGGGGTTACAAAAGGTCTAGAGAGGATCAAACTCAAAAAGAAGGTGGGGTTGGTTTTTATACAAATGGTGATGTAGGCGACTTGGGAGGAGGATGTCATGTGGAGAAGAAGGGGTTGGTGAAGTGCTAAGGCTCTAGCGTGGGAGAGGGTGATGGGGTCTGTAGAGAGGGAGGAGCTCGAGGGAGAAGGGAAGCATGGAGGCAGGGGAAAATTTGGTGAACAGGGCAACCTCGTGACTCTGACAGTCATCAGAATAAAGAAAGGATAGTTGACCAGGCGGTTAACAAAATCTTGCATCCCATTGGTCCATGTAGGACCTAATGGGACAAAACTGAAAATAAATGTTTTATTAATTCGATAATAAATTAAATGATTTTATTAAATAAAACTCAAAACTTGAAAAATATTTCTAATTTTATTAACTACTTTATGGTGATTTTTTATTTTTACAACCTTATGTATTAGGTGCTAATTTTATGGTAATTTTTACAACCTTATTTCTAAATACATATTTAAATAATTTTATTGTATTTTTATTATTTTATTTACAAACATAAATAATTATATTTATATAAACTATAGGTATAATATACCTATATATTTTAATATATTATGTATTTTAATGTAATTTTAGTGGTTTTATTTTATGTTTATATTTTTCATATTTTTTAAAATAATATTTATAATTATTTAAAATATAAGAAGAGTAAAATATAAAGAATAAAATATATGAATAAATTATACTGAAAAATTGTACAATGGGACCCTAGAAAGTTGGCTTTTGCATCTTAGCTTCATTTTTAATGACACCACCTTCATTAAATAGATAATTTGAGTTTAGTGAATTTTTAGTTCAAATGGAGAAGATAATGATCTAAGAAGTTCATTTTATGCCTTTTTCATCTATGTGTCCTAGTTGCATAATGCATTATTTTTCTTGGCTATTTTTTTTGTAATTTTCTATGTATTTTTATGTACAAGTTTCATGTTGATTATTTATTATTTGAGGTGTATAAAATGAAGAATAAAATCAAGTAAACATAGGTTTTTCAGATCAAAAATTAGGGTTTTCTATATACAATACTGACCCTTATCTCTTCCTACTTTATTCCTTCTTGACCCAATCAAAAGTGACTTGGTCTCGAGGTTTAGGGTCATTTGGTATAATTGATACTTCATTTATTTTCTTTTTCTTTTTATTATTTTATTTAGGATTTAAATAAATAAATAAATAAATAGTTATAAATAATTAGATGTTAATTACAGATGAATAATGAATGCTAATTTGTATAAGTTAGCTATATTTACATGTGTTTTGATAGGGATTTAAATACAAATTGGAAGAATATAGGTAGATGAATGACTATTCATCACTCACTTCCCTAAACATCATCGGATTCAAGATGTCCTTTTTTTGAATCCAAGTTCACAAGTTCACACTTTGAGTGCAGTCAAATCCCGACCGATCCCTTTCTTTCTTCTCTTCTCACCGAGCAAGACTTTCGCCTTAGTGAGATTGACTTGATTTTCACATCATCTTATTCTAATTTTAGTCCTTTTTCGATGAAGGTGATTAAGATTCAGTAGTCCTGATGCCTCCAAATAAGCAACCAGATGAGGAGGATCACAAAGATCCCTTACAGACTATCTTAGCCAAGCTGGCCAGAACTAAGCAACAAAATGCTCTAGTTAGAACACAGAGGGGTTTATTAAATATGGGTGTTGATGTGCCGATGGTATAATATGCGTACAATCTGGACATGTATCATAATTATAATTGATTGAGACCATTGGCTCCTAAGATTGACTTCTAGTTGAAGCCACATTTCCTATAGCTATTGTCCAAGTCAATGGGAATGCATCTGAAGAACCATTCACATTCCTTAAAGATTTTGAGTTGGTCTGTGACAACCTTAGTCACCCTAGGTTTAGTCAAGACTATAAAGGCTGAGATCTATCTCCTTTGCCTTAGGAGATAAGACAGCTTACTTGCTGAAAAAATTGGGGTAGTTATAACCACCTATGCTCCATTCAAGTATTATTCTTGAAGAAGTTCTACCCTCTTGGTAAGACTAATCAGATGAGAACCAGGATCATGATCTTCACCCAGTTGTTAAATCGGTCATTTTATGAGACAAGGGAGACGTTCAAGGATTTAATTCAGAAGTGTCCTTGTCATGGTATGGAGACAACCATCTTGGTTTAGTTTATTTGTAGTGGTGTGAGATTCATGGGTTAGGGAGCACTGCCTATGAGGCAATTACTTATCTAAGGAGCGGATATCAACTGGAAGGTATTCAAGCGGATGACTGACACTAGCCATTCACAGGCCACGAGCAGGGTGTATGTTGACAATACTCTCACACTCTTATCTGGGGGGGGGGGGTAAACAAACTATTATTGATATTGCTGGAGACATGATTCCTAGTATGGGAATCATCATCGACAAGCTTACATTAGTTGAGGAAATAAATAATAGAATAAATGAGGTACACAAGCTCACTGAATTGAATGGTTTCGCCAAGCTGCCAAAGCAGATGGAGGAGTTGTCTGAAAGGGTATCTAAGATTAAGATACTTGCCTTGACTGCATCTTCTACACCTGTGTACCATGTACATCATGTACATGGGCAGTCGATGCATTGGCCTCAGACCACATGGGTAGAACACCATTCTTATACCCATCAGCATCAGATCGTAGATCCATCAACAAAGACAGTTTGTGAGGAGCTTCCTCAGGTGTGGGAGGTGAATGGTATTTGGTATACTCATGATCTTGCCAACATACATGCAAGAATAGAGGATAGTCATCCGTACCAGCATTCTTCTGCATACCCCAACACCAGTTTCACTTCTGCACCTCATCCTTCACACAACCATGCCCAAGAGCACAATATATGAAGCCATTAAGGCAACAACAACATCATCATAAACATTATGGATAGTCAGGACAGCATGGCTCATTTTCGTAGGCATACCCACAACAACAGTATCACCATCCGATCCAGCAAGGAAAATTTTCACAGTCCCATTTTCAGGAGGGCTAGGGTTGGCAGAACCTAGGTCCATATACATCTTCTTCAATCCCTTAGACGTGCAACAATAAATTCTATAAGATATTCGAGCGTATCACAATGAAGTTCAAAAGATGAGGGTTGACCTCAGAAGGATCCCCAGATGGCAAGATGAAAGGTCTACACCCCAACCTCCCTTCCCACCCAGGTTCATGCAAACCCCAAAGCCTGAATAAGATTCAACAACGACTCCGCGATGGGTTATACCACTCAGATTCATCTAGGTCACAATATGAGATCCTTTCATTTGATAATGTTAACCGTATATCACTCAGGAGCGGAAGGACCGTGACCATATCTAATCGAGCACGAGACACATATGAGGACGATGTTGAGGCTCTACTTGAAGAGACCTCAGACAAAGAGGAGAGGCATCACAAGATTCAATAGCATCACCTTCAACCACAACAACAAAAGAAGATGGACAAAACCAAAGGGAATGAGCAAATGAAGAACACCAGGATTTTTGAGTCAAGTGAGTTTTATATGGAGGAGGAGCACCTCAACTCGAGGCGGACACACCAGCAACATTTTTTTACCCATCTTTAGTTCATGATGTTCATTCCAAGTCCTGTAATAAACCTGTTTGTAAGAAGAACTCAGTTTGTTCAAATGGCAAGTCACATTTTCAATTTATGATTATGACTCTTTTTCATCTTCTCATAATTCAAATCCCTTTCCATGTGCTCTTACAACAAGAAAACAGAACATTAAAAAGATTCAGCGAGATGATCATGAAATGTCACGGTTTTGTGAAGAACACATCATGGTTAAGGTGCCATTTGATAAAGATGTGGACACAATCTCACCTTTCAAAAATATCTTAAGGTGTGATGCACATCTACTAGGGTCAATAGGAAGAAGCCAGATATCCATGTTTAAAAACATGCTCTTACCACTGCCACTACTTCTTGTATCAAGAACCGACAGCTTTCGAGAAAGAAGAGAGATATGGGTGCACATTATGTGGTGAGTCATACGGATGAACTTATTATCATTAACCCTGTAGAAGAAGCTAAATTTAGGACCTCTTAAGGATTCTAGTTTGCAGATCCACTAAGAGGGCTAAAGGCGAGGTTAGAAATGTTATCTTATTGATTGTGGGGGAAAGAGTACTTGGTGGACTTTATGATTGGTATGGAATCCCCCAATCATTAGAGAGAGTCCCTATCAACTTAAGACGATCATTCCTTAGGACTGCTGGAGCTTCATTTGATTATTAGTCTAGGAAGATGACTTCTGTTCTTCTGCAGTAGAAGGAGAACTTGAGATGCAGCAAACACGTTGGCAGAGACCTGACTCCCAATTGAACACATAGTTATCTTCTTCTGAGGTCGAGTGCGGAGTAATAGAAATGTTGATTTATATAACCCCCATACAAATGGGTACAAGTGGATCGTACTTAAAAACTGGATCATTGTAAATAATAAACATAAACAAGCACAATGTTATATAACACTTTCAATCACAAGATAATCAATCAAACCAGAAGTGCACAAGGATTTAACATGGAGATCCTCCTGGGTAAAAATCATGAAATGAGCCTCCCAACTCAGGCTTTCAACCTGACCCACATGGGTCTTCCATTAACCTGAGTTGCTTACACAGGCAACCCAACCGTATTACATCCTGAATTGATTTCACGGTCAACTCAACCATTTATATATAAAAAATGCCAACAACCTCAATATCAAAGATAAATATGCAATGAATAATATGAGGTAAAACTAAAATGATCTTAAAGAGCGAGGAGTGTGCTTGTAATAATCAATCACCGAGAATCAGAGTTGTTGGAATGAAGAACACACCAGAAAAATAGCTCTTTGTTCTTCCTCTCAGAGTATAGAGTGGAAAGCAGAGAGTAGATAGCTTGCTTCTCTTAGTGTGTGCTGTAGAATGAGGTATGGAGTCCTATTTCTAGGCTTTAGGGTCCCATAGACGTTGGATGTAAAAAAGTAGCTGTTATGAACAAATCAAGAATGAAATCACCTTTAAAAATCTTCCTAAAATGGAATATGATTGATCAAGATACAATTTGTGATCGATCAGAATCAAATGATTGATCATGTGGATTTAGGTGACCTATCAAAATCAAAAGATGATCGATAAAAAATATAGCCGTTGTAATTCAAATAATGATCGATCATGCAAGGATGATCGATCAGGTATATCCGATCAGTGTAAAGTGGTTGATCGATCAGCTTGATTCTTTGACCCGAAAGTCAAAGTCAAAGGGCTGAAATGCAATATGTAAGATTTGAAATCTTTTATATACTAATACAATTACAAAAAGCAAGGCTCAATAAAAGAATAAGCTTGAGCTCCTCAGCTTGAGCTTATTCCTGGTCCAGTATAGCTTTCCTTCTCTTGACCTAGATACAATTTTTGTACACAAGCTTTGTTATCACTAAAATATGCATGCTCATGTACTAACAAATTCCTCGCTCATGCATTGAACTCATAATCTCCCCCTTTTTGATGATGACAAAATAATTTGTGTTTGCAAAAATAAACAATGTGTATGAGAAAAATAGTTTTTGTAAACAATCTTTTCTTTCTTCTTTTGACATAATAAAAAAGGTCTAAACTGATACAAAAAGTAAAATACTTATTGTTAGATAAAAATATAACTAAAATATCTCTCCCATTTTTATTTGAAAACATTTTTTAAATATGAGCTATCCCTAAACTAGAGCTCCCCTCAATATTTGATTAAAGGCTCCCATGATGAATCTCCATTTCATCGCCTTTATTCTTTCATTTTGACCTTAAATCCCTAGCTAAATAAATGTATATATCATTAATTTATACAAAATAATACTCAATAATTGATTTATATACACTATATAAATACATGAATTTAATCATAAAATAAAAGAATAAAGGAAATGATATAATAAAGAATGAACTATCAAAGACACTGAGTGACTCTAAATACAAAATTAATTTCACTAAAAAATAATGCATAGTATGCTCGGGATACTCAGAATAAAAAGCCGCAAAGAAAAACTTCACAGGCTTGTATCTCATCCGTATGAGTTCAAAATTGATCAAACTTACATTTATTGTTCATAAAATTTAATTATCTATTAGTGAAAGTGTCTTCATTTAATTTGGAGTTGAGATGAAAAAGTTAGATTTCGGGTCCCTATTGGACTATATGCTTGTATATAATATTCAATATATTCATCCTTTACTTTTTTGCATATCTTATACTTTTATATATTTGTAAATATTATAGAAACACATTTCAATAATAAACTTAAAATAAAATCATAAAAAAGACACTAAAATAAATATAGCTATAAAATATATAGGTAAACTATACTTATATAATTTATATACATAATTATTTAAGTAAATAAACAAAATAAGAAAAATACAATAAAAATGTAAATATATACTTAAATAAATTATTTATATATAATCCACATATATATTAATAACATATTAAATACAGAGTAAAAATAAAATGCACTTAATATAGGCAAATATACCTATATATCTACATGTAAATATTAACATCTAATAAATTAACTTGAAAAAATAAATAAAATCAAGATAAAATGCTACAGAAAACAATAAATATTTTCCATGTTTTAACCTAAAATTAATAAAATCATTTATTATTTTATATCCAATTAGTAACGGATTTGATTTCTCGATTTTCATGATTGGTCCATGTGGACCAATCAGGGACCTTGCTTTGTTGACCCTCGGACAACTGGCCCTCTTGGCATATCTGACTTGTCTGAGATTGTGGCCCAGAATCTTCTCCCCCTTTTCCTTCTCGACCCATCACCCTTCCTTCTTCGATTCATCACACAAAACATGACCTATTGAACCTTAATGCACACCTAATCCTTTGATCCATTGTACATAGATCATATTTGTTCCAAACCCTAGGTCAATAAGACCCCTCCACTCTATTTATAAATAAACCCTCTGAGCCCCTTTCCTATTTCTATCCCTCTCTACCCTATGCAACCCCATTCTTCAGATCATTTGGGCTTGCCAGTGACAACAACAAGCTCGCAGGACTGTAAGTCTTCTTACTCAACATTCATTACTCTGATACAAGGGTGAGATTTCCACTCTAGTATCAACTTGCATTGCTTTTCTGCTATCTCCCTCAGTTTTGCATCACTTAGGACTTAAAGAAAAAACAAAAAATCATTAGGCGTGTTATTTTAAAAAATACTCAAAAAAATGAAAACTTAAAAGTTAAAGCAAGGGGAGTGTTTAATAAACTTTGACCAAAATTAAAATTTATAATGGACATTAATTATTTAGTTCATAAAGCCCTCATTATTTTCTAGTACATTCCAGACTGAGTAAGTCACGACCAATAAGGATTAAAGCAAAAAACTGGGCCTGAATATTGCCTTGTTATTGACTCGATTCATGAAGTATTGATGCTTCTGTCGTGCGTGGGCTAGTAGGGCCTTGTTGACGACGGTGTTCTTGTCTCATGTAGAACATCCAACCTGGTCCGAAGTATTGAGCTTAGCCCACGCCCTCATGGGTGTGTCTGTGTCATCGTTCCACATCCGAGTACCCCCCCCCCCCCCCCAGGGGGAAGTATTAGTTTCACCTATTGGCTTCCTCCTCTATTCTTTGGATGAGTAGTGGATCCAGATCCAATAACAAGGATTCTCTTGAAGAAGTACATGATACATGTTACAAATGAAGTGGAAAATATAGGATACGTTTCTGGCAGTACTCACTCTCCTATAGGGCTAGCCTTTAAGGACTTGTTATAAGATTGCTTGAAAACGAACATAATATTGAAAAGATAAAAATAGTCGAACTCTTACGGCTTCATTTGTGTTGAGTTGGTAAACCCATACTTGTATTGTGTTTATTTGAATTTAGAATTTATGTCAAAGATCCAGTCTTGCGCACTTGCGCCCTTTTTCATTTTATTTGTTTTCATTTCTTCTTGCTCCACTCATTTTCAGCCTTCTGCTAATTTCCTATTCATTTCACCCATTGTCATCACAATATTCCATTCCTCATCTAATACACTTCTATCTAATATGTCATCTCATGTATGGTTTAGTCGGGACCCCGCCGACACCCACATCGATTCCATGAACTCGACATCTTCAATAATTCGAGGTGATTCTCAAGAACCTGGTTCGGATCTTGCGAACCGATCTCCAGACTCCTCGAGTTCTTCCTCTATTCAACTAAATCAGGATCACTCTTGTCCTACCATTCAGATCTTGTGGATGGAGATTGATTTCATGTCATATCAAATGCTCCATTCACACACATCTGGAATTGTCTCTAATTCCAGATCATCCTTTCCATCGGGTGCCCTGGTTTGCCAATCTGATCGGGATACATTTTATGATGCAGACCAGGAGCAAACACTAGACCCCATTCAGATACATTCTTATGAGTCTGAATGAGATGGGTTCTCATGGAAAAGGGAAGGGACCAAATCATCTAGACCAAGGACAACCATATCATAATGTAGTGAATGCGCAACTACTCGTATTTATACAATCTATCCTGCAGCAGCTGGCAGATCAAGTACTAGCTCAGGTCGCCTTCCAGGACATGCTGAATGACCTAAGGAGAGAGAGAGAGAGAACATAGGAGGAGGAAGTGATGTTGGACACGGATATGGACACCGTAGAGGGTTGGTAGATGAGCCAAGGAGAGAGGTTGCCAAGCCTACTCTCAAAGAGGCATGCAATCCAGGCTCAGGCAGATGATAGAGTGGATACATATCCCTATAGTCCATGGACATTTCGAGTTAAAGACGTCGTTCTTCGCTCTTCTTCCCTCCTTCCACAAGAATGCCAATGAAGAACCCTTTTTCCATCTCCAACACTTCTCTCGCATTTGTCTCACCACTCAATACCATAACATCCCATTACTTGTATCCAAGATGACCACATTCCCCTTCAACCTTCAGGACGATACTTTATACTAGATTAATCATCTAGGGAAGGTCGTGACGACCTAGGAGGAACTTAAATCCGCGTTCCTCCAGAACTACTATCATTTAGCTCGTCTGCAAGCAAGGATCAACAACTTCTCCCAGGGACCACACGAGTCCATTCATGAAACTTGGGAGAGGTTCCGTGATTTACAGGAGAAGTGCTCCCACCATGACATTCCTCAGACCAGCCTGGTCCAACATTTCTTTGGGGGCTTGACTCCAGAAAGTCAGAGGCTAGTGGATGCCGCATGTGGTGGCTTGCATTTCAATAAGGACGAAGATGCCATCTGTTATATATTTGAAGAAATGGTCAAAGGAGAGGCCACATTATCGTCGTATCATGCATGCCAAAGACAACCATAGATCCACCACAAGCTAGTGAATATGGCGACATCCAGTGAAGTGCACAGGGATGAGAGCTCCAACCTTAGCATTATCGAGAGCCACCTGTCCAATGTTGATATCATTGAGAAGAGATCACATCACCTGGAGAAGTTGTTTATGGTTTAACATAGGCCCCCGCATCTGGATAAGTTGTATCAAATTTCCAAGCAGCTAAAGCTACTAGTCAGTACCATCAATGCGGTGTATGCATGCAACCAACCACAACTCCCACTAGGCTGAAGGAGCCACAATTGCCACAACCTCCTCAGTCGAGTTCGGGGCAGCCTCAGGTCCAACACGTATTTTACGTGCAAGCTCTTGAGCAAACTCCACCATCGCCGTATCAGCAGATTGTTGTGTACGAGCCCTAACCCCATTTTTACGATCCATATTTTCTACCATCGCCATAGATACAAGAGATCAATGGCATATGGAACAATGATGTGCAACTGTCCCATCCAGTCGAACACCAACATGGCTAGTCATCGACTATAAGGCCATACCACCAACCTTCAAGTGGAAGGCTTGTCCAGCACCAGCCTCTACAAAACCAGTCTCCACCATTGATGAATCCACGATTCATCGCCTTTATTCTTTTATTTTAGCCTCTTTTCCTTAGTCAAATACCTGTAAATACCACTAATTTCATAAAATTACCATTCTGCATGCATTTGTTAAAATAGCATTTTTAACACTATTTGTACATAAATAAAAGAATAAAGAAGAAAAGAAAAAGAAAAGGATGTATTTATGCAATAAATACAGACGGACCCGAACCCCGAGAGAAGCTCAAGACTTGACCTGATCGACCAGGAATAAAGTAGGGGGAGATAGGGCCGTTTGTCAAAAAAAACTAAAAAATATTTTGTAAATAATTTTCATGTATATTTGTATAAAACTTATATTATTTTATTTGAACATAATTTGACCTCAAACTAATTACTTTTGTAAATAAAAGTTGTAAATGAAATTGTGTTGTAAATAATAAAAATATTTGTAAAATAAAATATTGTATATATTGCAAATAATTACACCTAGAAAAAGCCGCAAAGTAATAATTGAAACATCAATTCCAGCTCCATACGAGCTTAAATTGAACTAAACTCACTTCCATCATACTCTAAATTAAATTATCTTTCAAATGGTCGTGGTTTCACAATTTTTGGAGTTACGGTTAAAAAGTCGGTTTTCTGGGGTGTTTTGTGCAGTTTTCCCATATACTTGATGTACATATTTATTTATATTTATTTTTATATATAATGTGCACATTTGTAAATATTATTTTCATTAAAATAAAAATAAAAAATAAAATTAAAAAATTTAAAAAATCTTTTATAAAAATTATTTCCTTATTTGTACCTATGTATATTGTATTATGTGTGTATAATATGTGTATACAACTAACTTCCTTAAATAAAAATCACCAAAAAATTAATTATATAATATTATTTAATTAATTTAATTTAATTCCTAAATTCATATTTAATTTATTAGATTTATGTGAATTAAGTGACTTAATAAGTTACCATATATTTTAGATTTGATTCTACACCTTATATGGCCACCATTAAGGTGGCTAATTAATTTTCAATTTATTTATTTATTTTTTAATTTATTTATTCTGAATTTCGTAATTAATTGTTTAATTAATTTATTAATTTAAGTATTTTATTAATCCACCCAATAAACACCTTCCTTATTTGTAGATATTTTCCATTTTTGACCTTTGTCTTCTTTTTAATGGGCTCCTCCTCCCTCATTTCTTCTTTGATCGATCTTTGGTGGAGAGGAGCCCGATCTCCGAGAGGTTTCTTGTTGCAGAAGGGTGCTTAGACTCCGAGCCGTCCGGTGACAGCGTGACAGTCCTCGTCGAGGCCATTATAGCATGTCCGAACCCCGAGGTGAGATCCACTTTATTTCATGTCTTTTCCTAGGTAAATCGTACGTTTAATTTTTGCGTAGATATAGTGATTAGTTTTTAGATTAAAAATCCTAAAATTTTCACCTCACTTTGATACCGCCCCCCGACACCAATTTGCCATCTCATTTTCTGATCTCACCATTTTCAATTTCTACCTCGCACAGTCTCTCACCTCCGACCACGCACGGTGGTCGGAGTCTCGGATCCCTCTCCTGCATCATCGAGATCCGCTCATTCTCACATTCCATATTTTTGTGTATAAAAAAAATTTTAAAATAATTTTTCCTGTTTATCTCACATCTGTTTTTGTAGGAAAATAAAAAAATAATTTTTTATTTGTCTTTTCTCTCTAACCCTTGTTTTGCAGAAATAAATAACAAAAATAAAAATCTAAATATTTGTGTTCATTTCTAACAATTTGTTTTGCAGGAAAACATAAAAAAATATAAAAAAATCTTACTTTTTCTTCGGTTTACATCTCTTGCATTTCTAAATAAAAAAAATAAAAAAATATTTTTATATCTGCCGTTTACAACAAAAAATAGAACAAAAAACAAAACAAAAAATAAAGCAGGTCACGGCGGGTCATCACCCCCGCCGCCCGCACTCATCCCCGCCGCCCACCGAGCGGCTGACTCTCGTGGCCCCGCTCCAGCCAACAGCCGCCGCGGCCCAGAGGCGCCCAACAGCGGGCCCTCCCTCCAATACGCGTGCGGCCGCGCACGCGCTGTGCTGCCACGTGTCCACTCTGCTGCAGGCTTCGCCCCTGCGCGGATCCGTCAACCCAGGCAGCTGCCCCCCAGACACCGATGCGTCGAAGCCCGCCACACCACCGTGCGCTGCTGCCATCCGCATCAGCGGTGCCTGCCAACTGCCACCCGCTCTCCAACGCTGCACGCCGACGCCGTCGTTCCCCTCTAGCCACGCACGCGCCCAAGCGCCCTGCGCCATCGCAGCGCCTCCTGCGCGCGGCGCAACCACCCGCGCCTGGGTGACCCCGAGGCCATCGCCTTCAACTTCACGCGTGGGGTCGCCCGCACTCCTGCTATGCTCGCCCTCGCGAGCGGCCCGACGTCCTCCCTCCGCCGACGCGGGCCGTTGCCTCCCCGCGAGGCGGCGCGCGATCTACCGCTCCGCCAATCAGCCGTCCCCGCGCGCCCCCTCTGCCGAGATCGCCTCCTTGCCAGCTCTACACCGCCCCGCGTGAGCGCGCACAGGCCGTCCTCCGCCATCTCCAGCAAGGGCGGCGGCTCCCTCCCTCCTGCCCTTTTTGTGAAAGAAGGAAATGAAGGAAACCCTAGGGAGAAAAAAAAGAATTTGAAGATAATTGCAAAGTGTTCCTTGGTAGTATCTACAATTGCGAAAAAGCCCCTGCTTCAGAAGGTCATGTGCTGGGGAACATGCTTATTGGGTAACTTGCACGATTTTCCCTCTCATTTTATCTCTGTTGTTTATTTAGTGCAAAAACTCTGAATAATTGCAATTTGGTCCTTTCTTTTTCAGACTTGAACTTTCTTGATCATTTCATTAAAATAAATATTTTTCTTAGTTGAAAAATTCTGAGAAAATTTGTATGTGCTCCTGCTATGCGTGTGAACATGATTTTCATAGTTTTTGTGGATATTTGATATATTTAGAAAATCAAAAACAGTATCTTTTTGCTTGTCGAACTTTGAAAATTCATAAAAAATAGAAAAATTGCCTAAAAATTCTGAAAATTACTGTAGGTGCATTTTGATGTATTTTAATTTTTGACTAATTTTTGTACTTAGATCATTTATAAAAACCAAAAAAATTATGAAAAATGAAAATTCTTAAAAAATTATATAAAATTGTAGAAAATCAAAAAATCTGATTTCAGTTCCTGACTGTAGATATTGTCTTGTAGTTTATATTAAAAATAATCTCCAGGAGTTTTGGGCTTTTAAAAGATTTTTAACTTGAGAAATACTCCTGCTTGTCCACTGTTTGGTTTATTTTCCACTGTTTCATTTTAATAAAATAACAAAAAATCAGAAAAATAAAAAAATACCAAAATATTTTAAAATATATAAAACACAAAAACATTTTCCTTGTAATTTTCTGAGCATTTTTTGTTATTTTGAAAAATACAAAAATAGTGTGGTGTCATGCATTTTCTTTATTCATTTGTGTTTGTTTTAAAAATTAAAAAAAAAATAAAAATTCAAAAACCACTAAAAATTAACTCTGAAAATTTGACTACTTCGTTTTTCAAACGTGCTCCTTGTTCGACCCTGGTCGTTATACCAGGTAAAAAGAATAGCGAAAGCCGCTTAAATTTTTTTCATTGATTTATCTTACTTCGAGTGGTTTTAAATATTTTTTCTTGATTGACCGCGCTTGTGATTTGGTTCAGAACGACCGTTCTTTATTATTTCCTTAACCCGAGTTGCTAGGCGTGTCATCAGAATGGCGCCGTTGCCGGGGAGCACGGCTTTGTAGTCATTTTTCTATTTTGTCTCTCTATATTATAATTGTTTTCTAACCTTCTCTTTCTGATTTTTGTGCGAGGTACTGCTTGGACGACGTTGAGTTTACTTTTTGAGGATCCGCACAGGAGGAAGAGCAGGAGAAGAGAAGAAGACGGTCTTAATATTTTAGAGAACATTTCTTGAGAGATTTGTAATAATTTATAACTTTGGACCTGTGGACTTGGACATTTTCTCGGGGTTTGTTTCGCCGAGCACCGGTGTGCTCGGGGGACCTCACCGCTGTAATCTGTGTTTTCTTGATTTAACTGCCATAACTTGCTATTTGATATCGTGGTTTTAGCCCCTAGACATAGGATTTTCTGGTTGATTGTGACGTAAATTTCGAAGGCCCAACACCTAATAGATTATATGTTCCCATATAACGTTTGGACCTTTCTAAAAACAAAAATCAAAAAGTTCTTCACGATCAATAGAAGTTGCTCGTCTAAGGCCGATTTCCACGTGCATCATATAGTTAGTTTACATTTTGTATTTAATTTATGCGCGGATCATATTGCATGTAGAGTGCTGGAGTAAGGTACACATTTTCTATCTCTACATGCATCATTGTTTTTGACCGTGCATTGGCTTTTTCGACTTCCTCCTCCTATTTTCAACTCAAATTAATCCAAGAGGAAATCGGAAAACTCGTTAGGCGTTATTTTTGAAAAAATCCAAAAAAATATAAAACCAAAAATAAAGAATTGGGACTGCTAATTGAACTTGACCATTAAATTAAACGTAATTGACTACTCCATTGTATTGGGAGAGCAATCCCCTCATTGTTTGCGCTTTTACTCGCTCGCGTACACACTAAGGAGTAGTGCCCAAATCCTATTCAAGCCTCCTATGTGTTTGTACAACTTTTGTTGATCACCTAACTCTAAAATTGAAAAGATAAAAGACCAAATCTCGCGGTCTTCACATTGTGTAGAGTTGGTGAATTGATGGTTTGCTTTGTGTTTTGTATGTCTTTGGTGTGAGTCGGTTACAATCATCTTCGTGAATCATTAGCAGGCACATTTCCTCCCTCCCTTCTATCTCTCTCTCTCTCCCACCATCTCTAACCCTCTCTCTTCTTTCCCACCTTCTATCTCTCTTTCTACTCTCCCACCCTCCCGCCCTTCATTTCCCTCTCTTCATGATGGGTCGCATTTCATTCCAGCCAAATTCTGTGGCTTCTTATCTTCATGCCCATCATTCCCGCCCAATCTCTTGGGAGGTCGGAACCCCGTCCGATTTCCCATCTTCTCCCTACCCACCCTCCCATTTGGGACATGCTGTGAGTGAAGCCCGAAGAGACCAGATTGACCAAATACGAGACCCGGGCATACACATGCTGAAATGAGAGTGCATCCCATAGGCGATCATATGGTGCAGTTGCGAGCTTTAGATGACTTCTATCCTAGTATGATGGATGAGATCATAGATCAGGAAGCACACTCTGCTTCTATTTTGAGACCATTCGTTCTGGATTTAGAGTTAATTAATCTACTGCCCAAGTTTTTAGGGGATGTGCATGAGGAACCGTATTTACATATCAAAGATTTGAGGATATTTGTGGATCACGATCATATTCTGATAACTTCTGAGGAAATGATGTTGATTACCTTCCCATTTACACTTCAGAGTAGAGCCAAGAGTTGGCACAGACGATTGGGAAGGAAGATTGCTACATGGGGAGATTCATGATCGTTGTTTTTGTAGAAATTTTTCCCCCAGCGTAGAGCAGAGATGATGCGGTCGTGTATTCGTGATTTTTTAGTCAACCCCCAGAATCCATTGATAGATTCATGGTTGAGGTTACGAGAACTTTTGAGGCGATTTCCTGATCATGGATTTTCGATGACTGACCTTATCCATATCGCCATGAGGGGGAGGACCGAAGAGCAGATTTCATATGTCATTACATCGTGTGGCGGTTCACACCACAGTCCTGACCTGGATTTAGTTGAGACCATCTTGGGAACACTTTCTGATCTTTCATATACACGAGATGATTTATTCATGACAACACACGAGGGGGAGATGACAACAGTTGAGTGTGTGATACATAATGCCGATCTTGACATCACACACCAATTAGAGGATATGGATGCTACTACTTCTCAATTGATGGATGTGTTGCCTATTTTTGTGAGTTCCCAGAGCCGGACATTGGTTGAGGACCAAATGGATTTACAATCAGATTTTGAGCCAGTCTCACTCTGTCACGTAGAAGATTCTTCGATTCTAGATCTGCTAGGATCCCAAGAGATAGAGGAGGAACCCACATCTCAGCCATCCTTGGAATCTTTTCAGTATCCATACACAGTTGATTCAGTGTCTTGTCTTCATGAGATCTTCTCAGATTCGAAGATACATTTGGATTCATCTCAGCAGAGAGAGTTTGATGAGGGACCGATTTTGGATTTTACAGACCTTGATAATCCCATATTTGAGCCTTGTGTCCTCCCATTTGATGAGGTCGATACATTTTTGGAGGACATGACATTTGACAGCATAGATCCCCAATTTCCTGATGATTCGGCATTACTCCCCGAGGGTTATCTACGGGAGGATGCCATGGACAATGTGTACTCGGTCTCACTTTCTGAGAATGCATCCGATCTGTCGGATCACGAGACCGAGTATTTTGATATTTCTGATAATGAGTTTGATGTTTCTCTCCTCAACGACCCTCGCAAGGATGACCCGATCTTTGAGGTATTCGATGATGCCATTGATTTGTCTACATTATATGCATCGGATATCAGCCTTTATAGTGAGTCTCCTGATCATGACCTTCCATATCTATTCGAGACGGTGATTGACGTGGATGATTCTGACAGATCCTTCCTTCTCCACGTTCGACTTCTTCGGCTCCATACATTCACTTCATTCAGATCTTGAGCCGACGATTTCTTTTGTGCTCCCGGAGCCCGACTTCATCTGCCCATATCTTTACCCGGTAGCAAACACCCGCCTGACTGATTACCTGGGTGTTATCATTTACTCTCTTGACCCTCCTGACTCCGTTGTTGTTCTCCCACCGAGACGACAACAATAGTACAGTATTCGCATTACAGATGCCATTCTGAACCTTGATACGACGTTATCCTAACATTTGCGCCCAGCTAGGGGCGTAAACTCTAGCGCTTATTGAGAGGCACCTCAACATTGATTACTTGCAGTTGTATAGATCATCTGTCCATATCATACATTCTTTCTGTCTCACACACCATATCCATCTCATGATCATTCCATACTTAGGGTGTACTTTACCCTAAGTATAGGGGGTGTTAGACTTGTGATTATTCATTTGATTCTTTTTACCTCTGTTTTGTTGCCTATACTTAGGGACATTTTACCCTAAGTATAGGGGTCCCTAAGTATAGGGGAGGTAGACTCTGTACATTCTACTCCTCGGTCTTTCCTTTGTGTACAGTCTGCTATACTTAGGACTACTTGATCCTAAGTACAGGGAGATCACCGACTTCTATTGTTTATTCGACGTTGTAGTATACTATTCTTTTCACTTTTCTATGCGCAGCACGAGTTATGTCTTTATTTTCAGCTCTTTGATCACTATGAGGACATAGTTCGAGCTAAGTATAGGGGGTGTCGTATATATTGTATATATACTTTAGCCATAACTCGTACTTTCATAATTTTTATGGCTAAAATACTGTGTAAATACTAAAAAAAACTAACTAACTAACTAATAAAAAGATGCAAATATTTCCTCAAAATTCTTTTTGTATATACTGATTAATAAATCAGGTTAAAATAATTTGAAAAATATTTTGAAAGTAGTTTGAAAATTTATTTGAAAAATCTTTTGGAAACTATTTGAAAAATGTTTGAAAATTATTTTCAACCTTTGTAAAAATATCGTGGTCTGTAAAAAATTTTCTCTTTGTGTGAAATAAAGTTATTTTGTAAAAATTATTTGCAAATATTTGGAAAAATTGTGTGAAAAAATTATTTTGAAAATTTATATATACTGTTTGAAAAATGTTTGCAAAATAGTTTTCAAATGTGTGTAAATGTTTGTAAAATTATGTGAAAAATTATTTTGGACTATAGTTTTCAAACTTCTTTGTAAAATTATTTTCAAATAAATTTAATGAATATATGCATCATAAAAAATGAATAAAACAAAATTTTAAAAAAATCCAACTTTGTATATACCTGTATAAATTACTCAAGTTGTAAATCCTTTCATCCTATTCTTGTAAATAATTAACCCACTCTTGTGTAAATATATATCTCAACCCTAACTTTTAAAAAAAATTAAATTTTTTTTTGTATATACTTGTATATATTACTAGCTTTTTGCAAAAAAAAATTTGCATGTGCATCATTTTTTCAAAAATCCATAAAAATTTTAAAATTTTGAAAATTATTTCACAAAGATTTTTGTTTTCTTTTCTTTGCATTGTACGTATTTTATTGCATCCGCATGAGCATTTTTCAGGATGATTTTGACATTTAGACTAAGTATGGAATAAATTTGAAGAATGGAGCTTAGTTGGACCTTAATCCAATTAAATTTAGAGGAATCTTATAAGATTTGGAGTTAATACTTTTCAGGTCCTAGTGACTTAATTCTTTGAGTCCATAAGACTATGTTCACATGTCATCTTGATAAGTCTAAGTAGAATATTTAACAACACACGCATGATTCTTTCAGACCGTGGCTTACCTTGGAAAAGCTCTTCATGGATGAGGTAGTGAGGGGGCAGAATCTTTTGGCTTGGGGTAGCATATGAGGGTAGTACATCTAGGCGGAACCTCTCGTCCTCCTCTAGGGAGGGAAGTGCGTCTCAACCTAGTCTGGTGATGTTGAGGTCTAAAGACAAGAGCTGTGGGGTTGCAATAATGCTTCAAAAGAGGAATAGTCTACTAGCTCAAGAAGAAAAACTCCTTATGTACATGCTGCACCTTGTATATATTGTCAAAAAAAAGAAAAAAAATGCAAAATCTCCAAAAGTGGACAGGCCTGATAGAAAAATAAAATGTCTACCGGATGGATATACAAAAAAAAGAATAAGAGAGTCAAAGTCATACATTTGTGAGCTTGCAGCAGGTGACATGGCTACACTGGTCATGCATCCAAGGATAGGTAAGTACACTGGTTACCGTCCATTCTTTTCTCCATCCCCTCTTCTTGAGCTGGTTGTACTTGAACTTAGAAGGGAATATCCCCGCTCCTCGAGGAAAGAGTTGCCAGACCGAGTTATCAGAGTTACCTTGTTTAGAGAGTTTGTTTCTTTGCTACTTTTGAGATGAGGAGCTATATTTCACTTACACGTACAAGTAAGAATTCATAGTCATAAGAATTTGTGTATGTAGGCTTGTTCTGATCTGACTGTTGAGGAGACCTGAATAGGAGTCTTATGGAAGTTAGAGGTTGTTAGGTTTTAAATCCATTTCCCATTAAGGTTCCGACACAAAAATAATCCAAAGGTCCGACAGAGCTCCATACTACATTTTTATGAAGATAAGTTTAAAAGTCAATGTTGTTCTAACTTCTTTCCTTTTTCTTTTCTTTATTTTTATTTTCACTTATTTTCCAAATAAGTGTTTGCTAAGGGACTAGCAAAGGTAAAATATTGGGGAATGATGAATCCACGATTCATCGCCTTTATTCTTTTATTTTAGCCTCTTTTCCTTAGTCAAATACCTGTAAATACCACTAATTCCATAAAATTACCATTCTGCATGCATTTGTTAAAATTACGTTTTTAACACTGTTTGTACATAAATAAAAGGATAAAGAAGAAAAGAAAAAGAAAAGGATGTATTTATGCAATAAATATAGACTGACCCGAACCCCGAGAGAAGGTCAAGACTTGACCTGATCGATCAGGAATAAAGTAGGGGGAGATAGGGCTGTTTGTCAAAAAAAACCAAAAAATATTTGTAAATATTTTTCATGTATATTTGATAAAACTTATATTATTTTATTTGTACATAATTTGACCTCAAACTAATTACTTTTGTAAATAAAAGTTGTAAATGAAATTGTGTTGTAAATAATAAAAATATTTGTAAAATAAAATATTGTATATATTGCAAATAATTACACCTAGAAAAAGCCGCAAAGTTATAATTGAAACATCAATTCCGGCTCCATACGGGCTCAAATTGAACCAAACTCACTTCCATCATACTCTAAATTAAATTATCTTTCAAATGGCTTGGTTTCATAATTTTTGGAGTTACAGTTAGAAAGTCGGTTTTCTGGGGCGTTTTGTGCAGTTTTCCCATATACTTGTACATATTTATTTATATTTATTTTTATATATAATATGCACATTTGTAAATATTATTTTCATTAAAATAAAATTAAAAATTTAAAAATAATAAAATTAAAAAAATCTTTTATAAAAATTATTTCCTTATTTGTACCTATGTACATTGTATTATGTGTGTATAATATGTGTATACAACTAACTTCCTTAAATAAAAACTACCAAAAAATTAATTATATAATATTATTTAATTAATTTATCTAATTCCGAAATTCATATTTAATTTATTAGATTTATGTGAATTAAGTGACTTAATAAGTTACCATATATTTTAGATTTGATTCCACACCTTATATGGCCACCATTAAGGTGGCTAATAAATTTTCAATTTATTTATTTATTTATTCTGAATTTCGTAATTAATTATTTAATTAATTTATTAATTTTAGTATTTTATTAATCCACCCAATAAACACCTTCCTTATTTGTAGATATTTTCCATTTTTGACTTTCGTCTTCTTTTTAATGGGCTCCTCCTCCCTCATTTCTTCTTTGATCGATCTTTGGTGGAGAGGAGCCCGATCTCCGAGAGGTTTCTTGTTGCAAAAGAGTGCTTAGCCTCCGAGTCGTCCGGTGACAGCGTGACAGTCCTCGTCGAGGCCATTATAGCATGTCCGAACCCCGAGGTGAGATCCATTTTATTTCCTGTCTTTTCCTAGGTAAATCGTACGTTTAATTTTTGCGTAGATATAGTCATTAGTTTTTAGATTATAAATCCTAAGATTTTCACCGCACTTTGATCCACCCCGTGACACCGATTTGCCATCTCATTTTCTGATCTCACCATTTTCAATTTCTACCTCGCACAGTCTCTCACCTCCGACCACGCACGGTGGTCGGAGTCTCAGATCCCTCTCCCGCATCACCGAGATCCTCTCATTCTCACATTCCATATTTTTGTGTATAAATAAAAAAATTATAAAATAATTTTTCCTGTTTATCTCACATCTGTTTTTGCAGGAAAATAAAAAAATAATTTTTTTGTTTGTCTTTTCTCTCTAACCCTTGTTTTGCAGGAATAAATAACAAAAATAAAAATCTAAATATTTGTGTTCATTTCTAACATTTTGTTTTGCAGGAAAACATAAAAAAATATAAAAAATCTTACTTTTCCTTCAGTTTACATCTCCTGCATTTCTAAATAAGAAAATAAAAAAAGATTTTTATTTCTGCTGTTTACAACAAAAAAATAGAACAAAAAAAACAAAAAATATAAAGCAGGTCACGGCGGGTCGTCACTCCCGCCGCCCGCACTCATCCCCGCCACCCACCAAGCGGCTGACCCCCGCGGCCCCGCTCCAGCCAACAGCCGTCGCGGCCCAGAGGCGCCCAGCAGCGGGCCCTCCCTCCAACACACGTGCGGCCGCGCGCGCGCTGTGTTGCCACGCGTCCACTCCGCTGCAGGCTTCGCCCCCGCGTGGATCCGTCAACCCAGGCAGCTGCTCCTCGGTCACCGACGCATCGAAGCCCGCCGCGCCTCCGTGCGTTGCTCCCATCCACGTCAGCGGCGCCCGCCAACCGGCACCCGCTCTCCAACGCTGCACGCCGACGCCGTCGTTCCCCTCCAGCCATGCGCGCGCCCAAGCGCCCCGCGCCACCGCAGCGCCTCCTGCGTGCGGCACAACCACCCGCGCTTGGGCGACCCCGCGGCCACCGTCTTCAACCTCACGCACGGGGCCACCTGCACTCCTGCTTTGCTCGCCCTCGCGAGCGGCCCGGTGCCCTCCCTCCACCGACGCGGGCCATTGTCTCCCCACGAGACGGCGTGTGATCTACCGCTCCGCCGATCAGTCGTCTCCGTGCGCCCCCTCCGCCGAGATCGCCTCCTTGCCAGCTCTACACCGCCCCGCGTGAGCGCGCGCGGGCCGTCCTACGCCATCTCCAGCAAGGGCGGGGGCTCCCTCCCTCCTGCCCTTTTTGTGAAAGTAGGAAACGAAGGAAACCCTAGGGAGAAATAAAAAAGGATTTGAAGATAATTGCAAAGTGTTCCTTGGTAGTATCTACAATTGCGAAAAAGCCCCTGCTTCAGAAGGTCATGTGCTAGGCACATGCTTATTGAGTAACTTGCACAATTTTCCCTCTCATTTTATCTCTGTTGTTTATTCAGTGTAAAAACTCTGAATAATTGCAATTTGGTCCTTTCTTTTCCAGACTTGAACTTTCTTGATCATTTCATTAAAATAAATATTTTTCTTAGTTGAAAAATTCTGAGAAAATTTGTATGTGCTCCTACTATGCGTGTGACTATGGTATAAATTTTTCATAGCTTTTTGTGGATATTTGATATATTTAAAAAATCAAAAACATTATCTTTTTGCTTGTCGAACTTTGAAAATTCATAAAAAATAGAAAAATTGCCTAAAAATTCCAAAAACTTACTGTAGGTGCATTTTGATGTATTTTAATTTTTGACTAAGTTTTGTACTTAGATCATTTATAAAAACCAAAAAAATTTGCAAAAAACGAAAATTCTTTAAAAAAATTATATAAATTTGTAGAAAAATCAAAAAAATCTGATGTCAGTAACTGACTGTAGATATTCTCTTGTAGTTTATATTAAAAATAACCTCCAGGAATTTTGAGCTTTTAAAAGATTTTTAACTTGAAAAATACTCCTGCTTGTCCACTGTTTGATTTATTTTCCACTGTTTCATTTTATAAAATAACAAAAAATAAAAAAAAATCCGAAAAATTACCAAAAATATTTTAAAATATATAAAACACAAAAACATTTTCCTTGTAATTTTCTGAGCATTTTTTGTTATTTTGAAAAATACAAAAATAGTGTGGTGTCATGCATTTTCTTTATTCATTTGTGTTTGTTTTAAAAAAATAAAAAAAATAAAATTCAATAACCACTAAAAATTAACTCTAAATATTTGACTACTTAGTTTTTCAAACGTGCTCTTTATGTTCGACCCTGGTCGCTATACCAAGTAAAAAGAATAGCAAAAGCCGCTTAAATTGTTTTGATTGATTTATCTTATTTCGAGTGGTTTTAAATATTTTTTCTCGATTGATCATGCTTGTGATTTGGGTCACAATGACCGTTCTTTATTATTTCCTTAACCCGAGTTGCTAGGCGTGTCATCAGAATGCTCAGAACCACTAGTACCAGAACTACCAACAACATCATCAATATGCTCGACTGTTCTTTATTATTTCCACCATATCCGACCAAATGAAGACAAAATCAGAACTACCAACAACCTATTTACCGCTAGTACCAGCAACATCATCAATATGTGGCTGCTCATCAGAACCAATACCTCCCTCCTCCTCAACTTCGTCAACAACAACTCCCTCCTCGCCATAATTCTCAATTTTCCCATTCTTCACAGTATCACTCTTAGCCTGGTCAACACACTCAATCATTTGATGCAGCTCATGTGAACCCAACGATCGACTCATTAACCCAACTTGTCAAAAGCCTAACATACATGAGTCAAGAGCTTGACGATCTCATCGCTACAAAACTTCCATTCTAGCATAGGTTGAGGCCAACCCCAATAATTTAAAGAGGAAAGAGAAGGTAGCTTGTGATATCTAGTTCGGTCCCATAGAGTCAGGTATTTCATATTTTATGTTGTCTCATGCAGTGACTCTAAGGAGCAATAGGACATTGCAACCGTCTACAACCACCAAGAGGAAGAATAAAGCAACTTCTGACGAGTCGTCTTCTGCATCAGTCGGTCCAACAGAAGAGTCAGGTAAGGAAGAAGATATAGGTCCAGCACTAGTCCACCACCACCAAGAGGAAAAAGAATAAAAATTCAACAAAATAAAAATTTCCAAATTGAAAAGAAGATCCACCGACAAGTTGCGCCATCCCTGGAGGAGCCAGCACCAGCAGCATTTCCAGCACTATTCAACGAAGCTGAAGCTCATGCAGATGCAATTTTGCCTATTTTGCATGGTGGCCCACCTTTTGGCTAGCCATTTATACATAATGATGTAATTATGAACAATTCATTTTCTTATGTGAATATTCATTTTCCATATGCAATGAAAAATGCCAAAAAAATTAGAAATTCGAAAAATGCATTGTTTGACCCTAGTATGGTTGAAATTGTTGAAAATCTTATATTGAAAATGCCACTGATGAAGGCCATGGAATACATGCAGCTATGAAGAAAGATTTGAAATAGGCATGTACCTCTAAGTGTTAGAGCCGCAACAGATGCAACCGGGGATAAAAACACATCCTAACCATGGCCACTGTGAATGCTATTAGTGATTTCCCACACAAAAATATTACAAGGAAGCACCTCTCATTAGATGCCAGATTTTTGATCAAGTTTTCGAGCAAAATCTGCTTGATAGCAGCTCTTTGATAAACCTTATGCCCTTCTCATTACTTGTAGAATTTGGGCTTGGACCGCTGCAGCCTACTCGTATGATCCTACAGTTTGCAGATCAATCCATCAAGCGACCCAAGGGTTTATTAGAAGACATTATCTAGAGTCTGCATGACATGCACTTCCCTGTGGATTTTATCATCCTAGACATGGCCTCTCCCTCATAGTTGCTCGAGACTCCCATCATCCTAGGCCGACCATTCTCTTGAACTGCAGAATCAGTCATCAATTACAGGTCTGGGAAGATCACATTTTGCTCCTGCACTTACAAGGTTAGTATGGACATGATTAACGAGCCAAAAGTCGCATCTTATGAAGGAAAGCCCTCAACAACTGAAGATTGTGACATTGTTGACATCAGTGATCAACAAATTTCTTTGAATGATATTCTGACACAGGAAATCCTCTCCTCAGAGGAGGACTTAGAAAGCACACTTGACCCTTGCTCGCTTGTCAACTATGAGACAAATATAGATTCAGAATCGGTGATTAGCTTATTTGAAGAAGATTCATGCAAGATCGAACATGAAATACTCATTGTAGATGAGTTCGGCACATTTTTATCGGAGGCAACAGTAGTAGAGGTGGACAACACTTAGTGAATTCAATAGATCACCCATATACTAGCATAGTTTTCGAAGTGTCCGCGGAGCAGACTCAACAATTTCCTATACTCAAATAGCTCCCGGGAGGTCTGAAGTATGCATTCCATGCGGGTGATGCAAACATGTATCCGGTTATCATCAACAGCAGGCTGACTCCGGATAAGGAATTTCGACTTCTTAAGGTTCTAGGAAAGAACCGTAAGACACTTGGTTGGAATTTTTCGGATCTCTAAGGGATAAATCCAGCCTTGTGTTCACACACATATATATATATATATATATATATAGAGAGAGAGAGAGAGAGAGAGAGAGGGAGCAGGCTAACTCTGGATAAGGAATTTTGACTTATTAAGGTTCTAGGAAAGAACCGTAAGACACTTGGTTGGAAGGTTTCGGATCTCTAAGGGATAAATCCAGCCTTGTGTTCATATATATATATATATATATATATATATATATATATCGAAGATGTCTTCAAATCATCCCACGAATTTCAGTGCATATTAAACCCTAACTTGGGGAAGTGATGATGAAGGAAATCACGAAATGGTGTAAAGCAGGTTTTATTTATCCCATCTCTGACTCAAAATGGGTGAGCCCCATGCATGTAGTTCCAAAGAAATCATGGCTCGTGTGGTTAAGAATGAGCAAGGAGAGGAGATCTCTATCCGAGTACCAATATCTTGGTGTGTGTTGACTACCGTTGCCTGAATTCAGTTACAAAGAAGGACCACTTCCCGCTTCCATTCATCGATCAAGTTCTTGAAAGGCCAGATGGGAACGAATTCTTATGCTTCTTAGATGGGTACTATGAGTACAACTAGGTGGTGATTGCTCCTGAAGGCGAAGATAAGACAAAATTCACATGCCCATTAGGCACATGCTTTCAGAAGACTTCCCTTCAGATTGTGCAACGCCCTGCCACATTCCAAAGGTGTATGCTTGCTCTTTTCGTCGATATGGTCGAGAGTTTTCTCGAAGTTTTCATGGACGATTTCTCAGTCTACAATGACAACTTTGATTTTTGTCTTCAGCACCTAGACCGTGTACTACAGAAATGTCGTGAAGTGAATTCAACTTTATCATGGGAAAAGAGTCACTTCATGGTCACATAAGGAATTGTGCTGCACCACATCATTTCCAAGCGAGGCATGGAAGTCTACCCAACGAAGGTGGATATCATCACTAAATTAGATCTACCTCAGAATGTGAATAATGTGAGGTCATTTCTGGGGCATGTTGAGTTCTATAGAAGATTCATCAAGGACTTCAACAGACTTGCTCAACCTCTTACATATCTTCTCTGCAAGGAGATTGAGTTTATTGTTGATCAAAAGGTTCTCCAACCATTCTATCATTTGAAAGAGTTCATCACTCAGGCTCTGGTCCTACAACCACCCGATTGGTCTCTTCCCTTTGAGATCATGACAGATGCATCAGATTTCATAGTTAAGGTTGTCTTAGGATAAAGAAGAGATAAGTTGCCCTATGCCAACACTATGCCAACAAGACACTCGATGAAGCATAAAGAAATTATATAGTTACAAAGAAATAATTACCGACAGTTGTTTTTGCTTTAGAAAAGTTTAGAGCCTACCTTCTTGGATAAAAAGTTATTGTGTTTACTGACTACTCTACTATCCAATACCTACAACAGAAGAAGGATGCCAAATCCTGCTTACTTAGATGGATCCTTCTCCTTCAGAAATTTGACTTGGAAATTAGAGATAAACCTGGAGTTCAAAATGTGGTAGTAGATCACTTATCCAGAATTGAATTCCAAGATACTTAGTCGAGTAGTGCACTGATCACAAAGACCTTCCCTGATGAATCCATCCTCGACATTGGCTCTCTCCCTTGGTATGCTGATATTGTAAACTACCTCATCTCTGTGGTAGTTCCACAAGATCGGATGAGAATCAAGAAGGACAAGTTCATGTCTGATATCCATTTCTACTGGTGGGAGGACCCATAGTTGTTTAGGGAAGGAGCATACTATATATGGTGTCGGTGTATTCCCTAGGAGGAGCACACAAGTGTTCTCAAGCACTTCCATAAGCTCGAATATGGTAGACACCATTTTGGAAGTCGAATGACAACGGAGATATTGCAGTGTAGCCATTGGTGGCCCACACTATTCAAGGATGCCAATAAATATGTCAAAGCCTGCACTGATTGTTAGAAATCGGGAAAAACCTTGGGTGTCAAATATTCTATGCCCCTCAAATTTCAAATATCTGATGTGTTCAATGCGTGGGATATTGATTTCATGGGCTCATTTCCTAATAGTGAGGGTGACGAATACATCCTACTTGTTGTGGACTATGTAAGTCATTGGGTAGAAGTTATCCCTGCTCGAGCCGCAGACAACCGCACAATATGCTAGTTTCTACAAAGAACATCATTTCATGTTTTGGGGTACCGAACATCCTGATATCAGAAGGGGGTAGCCACTTTATTAATAAAGAGGTTAAGAAACTAGTGATGGAGTATGGCATCGATCACCGAGTCTCATCTCCTTATCATCCTCAATCAAATGACCTGGCTGAATTATCAAATAGAGAAATCAAGATGATTCTGCAGAAGCTTGTGAGATCAGACCGAAAGAATTGGTCACAACTTCTAGATTCAATTCTCTGGGCATATAGAATTGCTTAGAAGTCTCCCTTGGGAATTTCATCCTACCATCTTGTCTATGGAAAGCCTTGCCATCTGCCCGTGGAACTCATTCACAAATCTCTTTGGGAAATAAACATCTACACCCTCAACTCACAGAAAGGTGGTCAATAAAGAAAACTAGATATGAACAAGCTCCTGGAATTCTGAGATTATGCGCAAGAAAACAACTTGATGTACAAAGATAAGATCATGTGCTGGCATGACAAACACATCAGACGAAATACCTTAGAACCTAGATAAAAAGTATGGTTGCTCAACCCAGAGTTGAATATTTTCCCAAGGAAATTGAAAAGTAAATGGACAAGGCCTTAAAGAGTTAAAATTGTACGTGACAATGGAAGTGTGTTGATATCAGAACTGTCATATGACGTATAGTTTTTCATCGTCAACTGTCAGTTTGCTGAAGCCTTATTTAGAGCTCGACACATTCATGCCCGTTGTCGATTTTGTTCAACTAATTTTTGATGAAGACCTTACAGCTTCACATCATTAGTGGAGACAGTGCCTCTCAAAATATTTTTGATTAATTTTCTTATTTTCTTCTTTTCATTTCTATTCATCCAATTCTTTCATTCTTTCATATAATGCTCATCCCATTCATATGTGTTATACCTAGGATATGCTTCACCCTAAGTATAGGGGGGATGAGTGCATTCGGGTCATTCATTATTCATTCTCTTGCTTTTCTCTTAACTTTTGATGCTATGTTTATACTTAAGGATTTCACCCTAAGTATGGGGGGGGGATGACCCCACTAATTTCGTAAATTTGGATCCATGATCATCCTCATTTGTATACACTTTGCTATACTTAGGATCATTTGATCCGAAGTATAGGGAGGATGATTGACTTCTCATTCTTTATTTAGTCGTTGTAGTAATAGAATTTCCTAAACACAAGTTACGTTTTCCCTTTTCTCATTGATCACTATGAGGATATAACTCAAGCTAAGTATAGGGTGTGTGGGGGGGGTTGTTTATACATTGCATATACTTTATCCATAACTCGTACTTTTGTATTTTTTTAATAATATGGCTAATATACTATATGGGTAAGGATATACAATTAATTAATTATAAAGAATACATTAATAATATATATATATATATTCTTTTTTTAAATATAATTAAAAAAACTGGCTTAAAAATGTTTTGCAAAATGTTTTACAAAATGATTGGAAAATTTATTGAAAAAACTTTTGAAAATCGTTTGGAAAATCTTTGTGAAATGTTTTCAGATCTTTGTAAAAATATTTTATAAATAGTTGCAAAATTTTGTTTATTTATTTAAATAAAGTTTTGAAAAATCATTTTTCAAAGAATTTGGAAAATGGTTGTAAAAATATTTTGAAAAAACTATAAATACTATTTGAAGGATCTTTACAAAATGATTTTCAAAATTTATAAATGTTTGTAGAGTTTGTAAAAATTACTTGAAAAATAAGTTTTCAAAATATTTGTGAAAATTGTTCCAAAATATTTTGAGAACCTTGTACATAATTTTTTCAAATAAATTCTTTACAAGTCTTGTATATAAACATCTGTAAATAATAACAAACCCTTAGCCTATAAAGTCTTAGTATAGATTCTTCAACTATTGTAAATATGCATGCACTCCCACATAAATATCTATAAATACTTCTTCCACTAACTTTTATTAAATATCCCTAAAAATTTCAAAATTTCAAAACCCATAAAAATTTGCAAAATATTTTCAAAAATTGCATAAAAATTAAAAAAATTCAAAAATCCACAAAAATTCAAATCAGAAAATTTCTTCACAAAAATTTTCTTGCATTCTACATAAAATTTGCATTTTTCGAAATGATCAAGATAATTGGATAAGTCCAAATAAAGTTTACAGATGGATATTGGTATAGACCTTAAACCACTTAATTTCAGAGAAACCCATTAAGGACTGGAATTGAGATACTTCAGATCACCATGACTTAATTCTTTAGGTTCCATGAGATTATGTTCATGAGTCGATTCAATGGGTCTAAATAGAACCCTTCATGTCATCCTTGAGATCGTGGTTTAACTAGAAACCTCACACTTAATGTAGGTCAACTCAACTGGATCGTTGAAAAATCTTAGAGTCCAAGTCAGAACGATACTAAATTACTTCGTCAGGGGTGGCTTAGAAACCATTCTTGGAGACAGTCAAAACCGATACTCAACCCACTTCTTCTGGTAGCTAAGACATCTGACGATGGGAAACTGGATTGAAATAATGCTTCGGATGAGGAATGATCTACTAGCACAACTTTTTCCAAGACCCCAAAATATAGGCAGACCAAAGATTCTATATCCGTTGGGGAAAAACAAGAATGCAGAGCAATGCAAAGTAAAGAAAAATACAAAAAGAAGCCTACACCAAAAATTCCACAAAAATATCGAGCTTCCAGAAAAAGCCTTCTTCTTGGTGAAGACTCAGTTTACACTAGCTGAACTTCCCAAGGAAATGCGACTACACCGGTCCATTTTCAATTCTTTTCCCATTTTTCTAGCTTCTCCCCCTTTCAGTTGTGAACTATCATGCACCTGACCTTAGAAGGGAATATCTTTCTCCCCGAGGATTAGTTTCTAGAGTCGATAGTTTAGTGATTTGTTTGGGAGGAGCTAACACAATTCAGTCACCTGGTACTTGTCATTTCAAGGTTACAAGAGTATGCGACTGAAATGATAGTTCTGACCAGACTGTGAATTAGATTGAATTGAATAGAGGATTATGGAACCTAAGGGCTGTTGTGCCACACTTCCTATATGGCTCCGAACACACTAAGAATTCAAATATTTTAACTAAGCTCCAAACTTTGGTTTTATAAGGATAAGTTTAAAAGTCAAAAGTTCCAAGGTTCTTTCTTGATATTTTCTTTATTTTCTATTTCTGCACTTATTAATACACATGTTTGCTAGGGATCCTTTATTCTTTCATTTTGGTCTTATCCCTAGCTGAATACATGTATATAACATTAATTTAAACAAAATAATACTCGATAGTGGATCTTTATACACGGTATAAATACATGAATTTAATCTCAAAATAAAAGAATAAAGGAAATAAAAGAAAAAGAATGGAGTGTCAAAGACACCGAGTGACCCTAGACCTTGAGATCCAGTCATTATGATGACTTTGTCGATAAGGAATAAAATAGGGGGAGATAGGGCAGACTAATTGTACAACAAATACTACTAAAACCCTATTGTTATTCATCAATAAACCCATTCTTGGCCCTATTTTATTGTTTATTATTTAAACCTCAAATAAAGAAACCCTCAATGTGAATTTTTTACATAAGAATGCATAGAAAACTACAAAATTAATTTTACTAAAAAAGAATGCACAATATGCTTGGGACATTCAGAATAAAAAGCCGCAAAGAAAACTTCACAGACCTGTATCTCCTGCATATGTGCTCAAAATTGACCAAATTTACTTTATTGTTAATAAAAATTTAATTATCTATTTAATGAAGGTGTTTTCATTTAATTTGGAGTTGAGATGAAAAAGTTGGCTTTTGGGTCCCTATGTATATAATATTCAATATATTCATCCTTTACATTTTTTATATCTTATAGTTTTATATATTTGTAACTATTACAAAAACACATTTCAATAATAAACTTAAAAAATCATTAAAAATACATTAAAATAAATAAAGCTATAAAATATATAGGTAAACTATGCCTATATAATTTATGTACATAATTATTTAAGTAAATAAACAAAGTAAGAAAAATACAATAAAAGTATGTAAATATATAATTAAATAAGTTATAAATATATAAAATACCTATATATATTAACCAAATATTAAATATAAAGTAAAAAATAAAATACACTAAATATAGACATATATCCATATATATTTACATGTAAATATTAACATCTAATAAATTAAGTTGAAAAAATAATGACAAAATACTAAAATAATAAAAAAAATTATGTTTTAACCTAAGATTATTAAAGTTATTTATTATTTTATATCCAATTAAGTGATTTGATTCCTTAATTTTCCTGATTGGTCCGCGTGGACCCATCAAGGACCTTGCTTTATTGACCCCTGGTCAAGTGGCCCTCTTTGCGTCTCTGAATTGTCAGAGACTGCGACTCGCCATCTTCTCCCCTTTTTACCGCTCGATCCATCACCCTTGTTTCTTTGATTTATCATGCAAACCTGACAGATTGAGCCCTAATTCACGCCTAATCCTTTGAGTCATTTCCCAGAGACCAGATTTATCCCAAACCCTAGGTTAATAAGGCCCCTCCACTCTGTTTATAAATAAACCCTCTGAGCCCCTTTCCGATTTTGATCTCTCTCTACCCTCTATAACCCCATTATTCAGATCGTTTGAGCTCGTCGATGACAATAGCAAGCTTGCTGGAGCTTTGGCGTGGAGAAAGAGCGGTCGGAGGTGGTGATCCTGCTCGTCAGAGTAGCCGTCGGTGATGCTTCGTTCGCTCCTAAAATAGTTAGGTAAAAGCTGCGTTCCTTCTGTATTTTCATTGCATTTATTCCCAGTAGATTAGTTATAGCTTTAGTTTCGTTCAATATCCTTTAGTTTCATTTAATTTTAAGATATAAAATCACTGGAGCACTAGGATCCTGCCCCAAATCTATCGTGTGTCCACTGTTTCGACCCACCATTTTCATCCCATCATCTGTCCCACTCATTTATCCAACGACTCCAACTATTTCTCCTTCTATCCTGCATGGTTGAAGACTGCCTGAGCTCACTCCACCGCCCTTTGCTAGAGCTCGATCATTCCATTCACCCTCTCATTGTCTCGTAGAACTTTGTGCAAGTATCGGAGCTTCAAAGTACCTGGGGCTCCATCCCGAAGCTCAAACGAGGATATCCAAGAGCTTGGACCTCCAGGACCCTTCCGATGGGGCCTTGACTTCATCAAACCATCTTGCAGGAACAACTTGCTCTCAGGAAGCTAAAGCGCCCATCGACGAAGGAAGAGGATACCAAAGCACACCAGGATCCAAGGTTAAAGTTTGGGATAGAGTACCTTCTTCTCCGTTCTTCCAGATGGCCTTCCTGCCGTCTGACTAAGACAATGTATCTAATCTGGGCCCTTCATTTCAGTCGAAGCGGTACCACCTTCCAACTGTAGATCGGGACACATAGCGCAAGGAAAAGCACCTGACCGGGTGACTTAAATGGGTAAATATCTTAGGCCACCCTCACTCCTTTTTGTATTTATCAGTTTTTCCTATAAATATTAAAGTAGTTTAAAGTTTTGTGTAAATATTGCAAGGACCTCCCATACGTTATTGAATATTACAGTTAGGTTTAGTGCCAACTCACCTCACGTGGCGGCCCACGTGAGGTGAGAAAATTGCAAGGAATCCCTACCGAGTTCTTTTATTTATGTTTAGTCCTAATAAATTGTAAATATGTGTTAACTTTTTGGTATTTTTGTACACAACCCCCTCTATTTTATTTTTATTGCATAAAGACCCTCGCTAGACTGTATATTATTTTATTATTATTTTATTTTTGTTTAAGTAGATCTCGTTCTTATAAAATCGTGGGAAAATTGTAGTACATGCTTAATATTATGCTTATTCACGCCATTTTTTATTTTAGCATTTTGATGCATTTTTCAATTTAAAAAAATCATCAAGGAGCTATTTATTCTCTGTTTAGATATAAAAATATAAAAAATTATAAAACCTCTGCAAAAGTTTCAAAAAATATATTATATATTACCATATATTATAACCCCAGACCAAAAATCATAAAAAAAATAAAATAAAAAAGCTTAAAATTAAAAAAACCCTTCTAACCATATAAAAATTTGCAAAAATTCTACAAAATCTAAAAAATAGTTTTTTGATGTATACTTTTATCTATCTTATATAATATATAATAAAATTAGTTTTTAGTATTTTTGACCTATTTATGTATTTTTAAAACCCAAAACAATCAAACCTATTATTATATTCCCCATTTTTGCTTTATTTTGGACTTTAAAAATACCTGAAAATTAGCTAAAATTACATACAAAATTCACAAATATAAAGCAAAATTAGAAAAACACAAAACATTTTATTTTATAAATCTCGAGTATATATAATTATACTTATAAATATATAACCCTATATATACTATTTATACTATATATACTTATTATTATTTATAAATGCATATAAATATATTTAATTAAAAGGACTAATCTTACTTGTATTTTTTGTATTTTTTATATATTTGTTATCTATATATCATATATATAATTTATATTATACATATTATTATATATAGATAGATACATATACTTATTATATCTTAAAAACAAAAGAAATAAAAAATAAAAAAAATCTAAAAAGAATAAAAATTCAAAATTCAAGAACATAAAAAATACATAAAAATTGAATTTAATTTAAAACACACAAAAAATAAAAAAATGCAAAAAAGTAAAAAAAAACCCTTATTGTTTAAGTTTTATTATTTGACACTAAATCCCTATCCCCATTACTATTTGTGGTTCGACACTTTGCACTTATTCATTATACACATATTTTATAGAGTTAAAATAATAATAAATTTTGACTCACACATTTGCATTGATTATTCATACATTGTGGGTTGATTGTTTGTTTGAATTGGTTTATTGAGATTCGGGTATTGCAAGAGCGACCAAAACAACAATTGCTTACTCTGACTTGTCATACACCACATGCCCTCCAAGATCAGGCGTTAGGATCCTCGTTCTTTGCTTAAAGTCTCCCCCCTAAAGATAAAAGTCGCGGGCTCATCGCTAATATATGATATGCATGATCAACTAAATAAAAAGATAAGAAGTCACCTAGGGTCCTTGGCGGTGGACTTCTCCAGTCTTGTTATCTTCTCCATGGTAGTGGCATCCATCCATGTTTCTGAAAGTTGTTCGACCTTAACTGGATCCTCCTTTGTTGATGTGATCTCCTCTATCTCTTTTGACCTATGATACCTAAAATATTTTGATCTGATATCCTTTCTTTTTTGTGTACTTCCGTGTTAGATTGCAATGTTTCCAAACCCATTTTTATGAAAAGAATTAGAGCTAGAATCATAATTTCTACTTTTTCTTTTACTTTTACAGAAGAATGTACAAAAGTAAATTTTTTTAAGCTCGTCAATTCTTTTTCTAAACTTGTAATTTTAATTTTATAACTACCTAGATCTTGTTTTAGCAGTGTGTTCTCTTTTTTAAAACACCAAAGTCGTTAAGCAAATGAGATTTACTTCTACTAACTTCTTGTTAACTTTTTCAAGCTTCTTATTTTCTCTAAAAATATTTTGAGAGGCACTATAAAATTCTAAATAAGAAAGTTCATTTACCTCTATCTCTAACTCAGAGTCAGATTCGACTATCCCAATGAATCCCAAGCATGCACTTTATTCTTTGCTGCTACTTGAGTCATCATCCCATGAGGCTTGCATAACTTTCTTATTGGATTTCTTCTCAAACTTATTTTCAAGTATGAAGTTCTCTTACAGTTTAGGGCAATCCTTCTTCATGTGCCCTACCTTGTTTCATTGGAAGCATTTGTTTTCTCTGTCTCTACTTCTCTTCTTCTTGAGAAAGTTCTAGAATTGCCGGGTCATGAATGCGATATCGTCATCACTTTCAAACCTTCTTGGATTTCCTTATTGGCTACTAGGGCACGACTCTTTTGTGGGTTTTCTCCTTTTCTATTATCCAACTTTGTTTCATAGGAGAGAAGATTACCTATAAAGTCTTCCAATGAGGTCATGCGAATTACGTGGATTCTTCAAGTGCAGTGACCTTGTGTTCCCATTCATCTTATAGAGAGGTGATGATCTTGCTTGGGAGTTCTCCATCTAGAAATATTCTCCCCAAGTTTGTTAACTAGTTCATGCTAGATATGAACCACACATTCATCTCATTTGTATTCTCCCCTTTCTGCATTTTGAACGTCTCGTAATTCAAATTTAAAATTCGAAAACAAGATTCCTTTACCTTAGTTGTGCGTTTGTGAGTTGTCTCCAGGCACTTCCATATATCTTAGGATGTCTTCAAGTGAGAAACTATTTTAAACTCATCTTCCGACAAAGCATGGTATGTGGAGTTCATCACTTTTGAATTCAGAGTCAAGTGAGATAGCTCAACAGTAGTGTAGCATGTCTCCTTCTCCTCTATAAATCTTAACTCCTTTCCTCGTCATATTCTAGATAGTGAAATCTCATGACTATAAGAAGATCATCATCTTCATCTTCCAGACTGAGCAATTCATCCCGTTAAAGAGGGGTGGACGAACTATGGACCTTCCTTCCAGATGTTATCCTGAAATGCTAGCCATAGGTGTGTTAGAGAATAACTTCCTTTACATGAACGATGCACCGGTACCAAATGTTGGCTTATCTAACCTTGCACGGACAATGACTGATGGGTGTCGGTGGATCGTACTTAAGACACGGATCGCTGTAAATAATAAACTTAAACAAGCACATCATTACACATCACTTTTAATCACACAATAATCAATCAAACCGCAAGTGAAAAAGGATTTAACATGGAAATCCTTTGGGATAAAAACCATAACTTGTGTCTCCCAACTCAGGCTTTCAACCTGACCCACATGGGTCTTCCGCTAACCTGAGTTTCTTGCATAGGCAACCCAACCATATTACAACCTGAGTTATTTACACAGTCAACTATGTGAGTCTGACACAAGAACGGGGGTGTGTGAATTGTGTAATAAAAAATTATCTAATAATTATATTCAAATAAAAAATAACTCATAAACCACAGAGATAGAAGATTAACAAATCACAAACAATGATTTTTACGTGGAAACCCAATCAAGTGAAAACCAAGACCTAAAACCATGTTCTAGGATTTCCTCTTCACTCTCTTGGCGAAGTCTATTTCCACTATTCTAGCACAACCTCTTGCACAACATGTACCCTTCCTTGACAACTCCCAAAGGAAGATGTTATCTCTCATAGAGACAAGAATCCACAACTCAAATACCTATACAAAAAATGCTAAATAGAATATAGTTAAGTAATGGAACTTGAATTCATAAGCTTACAAACTTGAAGCATAGAATATGCTCGAGAATGATGATGATGATGATGATGATGATGATGATGATGATCGTAATAGAGCACAAAGAGCAATAACAACTTTAGTAGCAAGAAGCTTTAGATTGAAGAGAGCTTGAGAGTGTATAAATGCTGTAAGAAATTGAATATCACATAAAACGACCACTCTTTCTTTTCTTTTGAGAGCAGAAGATGTTTCTCTTGATTCTGTGTCTCAAATAATGAGCCATATGGTCCCTTATATAGGGTTGACCTCAAAATATCCATTGGTATCCAAAAGTGGAAAGTCTGATGGTTTGATTTCCAAAATCCATGAATTGATCAACCATAAAAATAAGTGATAGATCATGGGTGATCGATCATATTTTACCATTTGTCCGGCATTCAAAAAGTAATCGATCGTAAGAAATGAGATGGTCAATCAAGGGTTATCAATCGTGGATGTCAAGGTCATCGATCATATGTCCAAAATAGAAAATGTGAAATTGAGGATTCTGGCTTAAGTTTTCTTGCTGATCAAGAATATGCAAAACTATATGATTGTATTTAGCATCAAATAAACCTATGTAATATTTCACATTATCCTCCAAAGTCTTCAAAACTTAAGCTTTTGTAATTGAGTCTTTCTTTGATTCGTTCATCATTATGATTTCGAATCATTAACCTTCTAGCTGAGTCTTTTAGAATCACTTTTGTCTTTGAAGCTACTTCTTGCTTTTCTACACTTTTCATAAAATAACTTCTAGGAGCTTATACCCGCAAAGTAACAAAGCTATAAAACAAATATGCATTTAGTCATTAGTAAAATCCAAGTCGCTAATAATCTCTTATTTTTTGTTAATGACAAAACTTTTGTTTTTCCAACTTTTCGATAAAAAAGATTTTATCTGAATCAAATTTTTAGCTCCCCTTTTTTGCTTTCAAACTCCAATCTTCACTACTTTATGCTTTCAGGAATCCTCTTCCCTTTTATCATTATCCTTCTATGGCCAAATTTCAATTTGTGAAAATATATTATTAGTAAACTTCTCCCCTTCTTTAAAGAGTCAATGTTCCCTTTTTCCCCTCCCCTTCTTCTTGAGACCAAGGGATTACTTAGCTCCCTTTTTTGTAATAGTTTGTTTGAAAGGGTAGTTTTTAGGAGATGTCACTAGGTTGGAATAAACCTAAGTGTCTTATGAGATAGAAAAATCTATAGAGATTTAAGGGTTTGGTAAATATATCAGCAAGTTGATCTTCTGTATTTACAAAGTATAAGATAATTTCTACTTTTAGAAAAGAATCTCTTAGGAAGTGATGTCTAATGTTATTGTGTTTAGTCTTAGAGTGTAATACATGATTCTTAAAAGGATTTATAGCACTTATATTATCACAAAGGATTTTAATTTTTTGAAACTTTAAACCAAAATCATTTAAGGTCTGCTTAATCAACAACACTTGCGAATATGCAAGAGAGGCAAATATGTATTTATCTTCTGTCATTGATAGGACTACACAATTTCACTTCTTAGAGAATCAAGACATTATTACATTTTCAAGGAAATGACATGTCACACTAGAACTCTTTCTATCAATTCTACTATCATAATCAACATCACTATAAGATTGTAAATCAAGACATGATGATCTAGGTTAAAATAAGACAATAAGTATCTTTCAATTATTTTAATATCATTTTTACAACTTTTAAGTGATTTTCTGTTGGGGTCGAATAGAACCTAGCAAACAGAAAAGTATTAAAAAGTATGTCTGGTCTACCTGCAGTAAAATACGACAATGAATCAATCATACCTCTGTATTGAGTCGCATCAATATCCTTACCCTTTTCATCTGCATCAAGCCAAGATTGAACTTCCATTGGTGTTGTCTTCCCTTTTGTACTCTCCATCCCTAATCTTTTTAGAAGATCCTGAGTGTACATCATTTGACTTATGAAGTTCCTTTGAGGCAACTGTTCAATCTGCATGCCTAGAAAGAAATTGAGTTATCCCATGAGACTAATTTCAAACTCCTCATGCATCAAATTAATAAAATCTCTGAACAAATATTCATTAGTAGCTCCTAAAATAATATCATCAACATATATATGAACTATTAAGAGATGATTTGATTTCTAGTAAATAAAGATGAGTCTACTTTTCCAATTTCAAAGTTAGCAAATAATAGAGAAGATTTCAATCTATTATACCATGCTCTTTGTGCTTGTTTAAGTCCAGATAAAGCTTTGTTCAGTTTATAAACAAACTCAGGTTTATCTTTATCAGCAAAACTAGGTGGTTATTTACCAAAAACTTCATTTTTTAGATAACCATTAAGAAAAGCACTTTTTACATCCATTTCATAAAGTTTTATATCTAAGTGCGCAAGATAAGCTAGTAGCATCCTAATTGATTCTAGTCTGGCTACATGCATATAGGTTTCATCAAAGTCTGTACCTTCTTGTTGATTGTATCCTTGTGCAACTAGTCTGGCTTCGTTTCTAATACCTTCCTCATTTGATTTATTTCTGTAAATCCATTTAGTTCTAATTGTTGAGTTGCCTTTTCCCAATCGAGATAACTACGTTCTTCACTTCTCCCTTAGGTCTCTTCACTGAACGATCTGCGAATTGGAGTAAAGCTCTAGATTTGCGAAGTGGTCCCAACTCCAATTTCTGATATAATACTAAGGGAAGTAAGTAGATCGAAGAACCGTTATCTAAGAGTGTGCGTGCAAACGCAATATCGTCAATACGACTCTCCACGTAGTGATCACCCATGTCTCTCTTTTTCTTTGGCAAAGTCTGATTCTTGAGACTATAGGTTGTGGCTACTGATAAGACATGTATCTTTATATTTCGGTTATCTTTCTTCCTGCTAACCCTTGTAGGTGTGCATCTCACCTTAAGGTATTTTTGGAATGCAGGATGGTTAGCCACATATTCATCAAATGGCAGCTTAACTGTGATGTTTTCTTTACAAAACCGTGCCATATCGGGGTCATCTTTTTGAATCTTTTTGATGCGCTTTCCTGCCGTAAGAGCACAGGGGAAAGGGATTGAAGCTAGAGAAACAGAGGATGAAGAGTCTGAATCATGAACTGAAAGATCATTCTTTGCATTAACGGAAACAGAGTTCTTCATACAAGAATCTTTTTGATGCAACATGGACTCAAAATCTAGACTATCTACTAAAGGTTGTGGAATAGAAGATGGAGTGGTACTCGCCATAACCGGAGATGCAAGGTCCTCCGTATACTCAGAAGAATATACATGCTGACGATGCTGCATACACGCTCTCCTCCTCATCTCGGCTCCCTGAGTGGAAATCCTCGAATGGTGCTGATGGGGCTCCGAAATATGATGCCTCTCCTCCTCGTCCTCTGAAGACTCCTCAGGTAGAGCTCCAGAGATGCCCCTCCTCGTGTCCCTCGCCCGGTCAGGTACGACCACGGTCCTTCCGCTCCTGAGTGACATGTGGTTAGCCTCTTCACATGAAAGAATCTCATGTTCAGATTTAGGGGATGCTGAATAGTATACCTGACAAAAGTGATGCTGAGAACTAAAATGGTTCAGGCTATTGGGGTTAGCCTGAACTTGGGCTGGGATAGAGGTAGAGGGTGCAGTCTGCTCGTCTCGCCATCTGGACAGGCGGTTGACATCCACCCGTAAGTCCTGAATCTCGTTCCTGTAGGAATGTAGATCGTCAAGTATCTGCTGCTGAATATCCACGGGACTAGACGATGAATGAAGTGGATAAGACTGGGAAGAAGAACGGGAAGACTGGCCCTGCTGGCCAGTGTACTGCCTCTGCTGCTGCCACTGGGGTTGCAGACCCTGCTGGCCCGTCTGGTAATGGCCCTGTCGGCCATACTGCTGGTACTGCTGCTGCTGCTGTCGGGGTGGCTGGAATCTAGGGCTTTGCTATGAAGGAGGTGGTGCGGAGGTGAATGTAGTGTTGTGAAAGGTCGGGGGACACTGATAGGTCTGTCGGTCTCCCGTACTTCCCTGCCTAGCAGGGTCCTGAGTATACCATATCCCATTCACCTCCCAAACTGGTGGAGGCTCCTCCTGGACTGTCTCTGCTAATGGAGGTGGCTGCTGGAAAGAGTGGGTGTAGGATTGATCCTGCTCCCACGGCTGGGGTTGCCCTGACACCAACTGCTCCTGAACATGGTGAACTCAGTATACGGGAGAAGAGGGTGCAGTCATGGAAGGTATCCGTATCTTAGATACCTTCTCAGTCAACTCCTCCATCTGTTTTGGAAGTTTGGATACGCTCCGGTCTAACTCATCAATCCTCCTGTCGATCCTCTCGACTACAGTAAGCTTGTCAGCAAGGAGTCCCATGCTAGGGATCACGTCCTGAGAGAGATCGACTATAGCTGCTTTTCCCCCTCCAGATGAGAGTGAACTGGGGGATGGTGTATAGGCCCTGTTGGCCATCTGTGAGTGGTTAGTTTCAGCCATCTGCTCGAATACCCTCCAGACGGTATCCGCTCCTCGTGATGTATAGTTGCCTCCACAGGCAGCGCTCACTAAACCCTGCATCTCAGGGTTGAGACCAGTGAAGAAGGATTGGACCAAGATGTTATCATCTAAATTGTGACAGGGACACTTCTGCAGGATGTCCTTGAATCTTTCCCAAGCATCACAGAAGGCTTCATGGGGTAACTGGGAAAAACTCGTAATTCTTGTCCTCATCATGTTAGTTCTACTCAAAAGGTAGAACTTCTTTAGGAATAGGTCCTTGAACTGGGCATAAACGGTGACGATGATTCCAAGATTCTTTACCCAGTAATCGGCTTTTCCACCCAAGGCAAATGGAAGGGCTTTGAGCCTAATATAATCCTGGCTAACATTATTATGTTTGAGGTTAGCACAGATGAGCTCAAAGTCCCTTAGGAATGCATATGGCTCCTCAGAAGCATTCCCATCAAAATGTGGCAGTAAGTTCAGAAAATGCGGCTTCAATTCAAAGTCAACAGTGGGTTCGGCCAGACTCAAGTAGTTATGAATTTGACATTGTCTGGGGTTATACGCCGCATCCATTGGTAGTTGGACCCCAACATTTAACTGTCCTAACTGAGCTCTCAGTAATGCATGTTGCTGCTCAGATGCAGCTAATCAGGCAAGTATCATTCTCATTGGGTCTTCATGGTTCTCTTCTTCCTCTTCTTTCTTCTTTGGCATTTTACTTGAATCTTCTTTATGTCCTGAATCAGCAAGGTGTTCTGGATTAGAAGAGGATTTATGAATCAAGATATTCTCACCGAGGCGATGGTCTTCCTCGGTGAGGTGGGAAGAGAGAAATGGAATGGTTTGAGAGTAACCATCCCGAGAGTGAGTGATCCTGGGCTCAAGAGGGTCATGAGTCTAGGTTGGTCCAAGTTGCGCTTGGACCTTTGAAGATGTACTTTTTGAAGGGTTCAACGAGAGATTCGCAAAGTCCGAATAAATATCCCCCCAATCAGTCATCTTCGATGTCAAAAGAACCGATTAGATCATGATAGTCAATGAGGCACTAGTTCTACGGTGCACGTAAATGTGCGGAGTGAACTCACACAATACAAACGCAATTCAAACCCTCAATTTCACCATCTCAACACGTGATGGCCGTAAGAGTTCGGTCGAATTATCTGGTCAATTTTAGTTGGTGAGAATACAATCTTGGAAAGATTAACGAGCTGTTAGGTGCCGGTATTTTCCTACAGACTGGCCCGATTCTTACGACTAGTTTGACCTACTTTCAGCCAGTATAGGAGTAAGTACGGACCGTATAAATACGGCTACCCGTTCCTTGAGGACTAAGGCATCCTCTAAACCTCCCACTCTGCTAAGGAAGTCCGGACCGTTTACGGCTACCCGTATTCCTCACTGAAGAGTAGCTAATCGCCTAAAAAGAAAGAACCAGTAGTAAGTAAGAAATCCAGACTTGGCTCTATCCTAGGGTCGTCTCTCTCTCACTTACAAGTAAAACAAACAATGAGGGCTTTATGCACCCGAGAACAAGGGTTCTTTTTATTCCAATTAATTAAATCGACCTGCTCAATTCAGTCCCAATTTTAGAGTTAGGTTATCACTTGAATTTTATGTGAACACACAAGCATGTCTACCGTTCAGTCCCAATTTCCTTTTGACCTTAAGTTGTAAAACAAGAGGGGAATCGGAAATCAGAATGCAAACGAGAAACAATGATGCATGCCAAGAAGAAGGTATACTTACAGTGAATCCCAGCACTCTTCATGCGTTATGCAGAACAGAATTTATAAATATTACACTAAATGCATGCAGATCGAGAAAACCACACCTAAACAGTATACTATTAGCGGGGAAGAATTGATTGAATTTGAGCTAAGTAGTACGTGTCTATGTGCGTCTCATTATGAATCTTATAAGATATGTGAATCTTCTAAGATATGTGTGGCCTAATTTATGATGGACACAAACAAATTTGATTCTATACTACCGTGTGCCTAATCCTTAAGTTCGCCACTCAAGTCGAGACCCCACCCTCACCAGAGAGTGAAACATGTCTCGACACACCACAAATATTGTCCAAGTCTTTTTACACATGCGAGCTCTCAAACAAGAGCCACTATAAAGAAGAAAACTACCTAAATAATTACAATAAAATAATTACAAAAATTTACAAAATTTCTCTCAAAAAATAAATTGTTTTTCCTAGCCCTTCAGCAGTTGGCGCACGTCGCGTCCGTCGACCTACGATGTACTCCAAGTCCACCGGGCCCTCGCAAGGAAAATGAGATTTATATTAGAGAGATAAACAACAAAATATATACAAGAATATGAAGATAAATAATTGCAAAAAAATAGAATAAATACAAGTGGCTCGGGGGTCAGACTACCTGAGTAGAGAAAATCTAAATCCAAATTTTTAAATTAGTCCCTAAACCGTTTGCCTCCCCGGCAACGGCGCCATCTAACGAGTCGCTAAATACGATAAATAATTCGGTCACGTTGTAGCACGTGTACTTAGCGATTCAGTCAGAACCGAGAGAAGATCTCCGTGAAGAGTGTCTCGGCTTTAATTTATATCCCGGGCAAGTCCGGGGTCGAACTCAGGGAGGCAAAGGAACAACTTGGGTTTAATTTGAAATTTAAGATCTAGATTTCCACGCGGTTTTTTTATAGATTTTTTTAATGCAAAAACAAAGGTGAAAGGCAAATGCAAGTGAATTACGACCCTAAGAAAGCATACAACAAGGCCAAATTAATTTTAATATCAAAATTATCCAATTTAGCCAAATTATATTTTTCCTAAAATCCTAATCCAGTGGTGAATGCAAAACACATTTTTTGTATTTTTAGGAATTAAAATGCAACAACTAAAAATGCACACTTTTTATGGGTTTTTTCACAATTTTTCACACAAACAGTAAGCAAAAATTATGAAAAAATTACTGGAATGAAAACATCATGCAAAGAAGCTACAGTAATATTTTTGGATTTTTTTGACAAATTATGAATTTTTTATGGATTTTTTTTGTGAAATCAGAGTGACAGCGAGTAAATAATTTCTAGTAAATCCACATTATCAAATTAATCAGAGTGCGAATTATCTCAGAAAGATATTTAGATAAGAAATCCAAGAGAGTTGAAATTTCGCAAAAAAAATGTATGTAGATTTAATTAAAAATCAAATACTAAAATCACTCTACAAATTATTTCGGGCACATGACAACTCCATTTTAGATGAAATTTGGACAGTAAGTTAATCACTTATCAAGGCATCATTGCTAATGTTTGTGGAATTTTTAGAGCAACGGTGTGTGAGATATAAATTTAAGATCACTGATTGGGTAAAATAGACAATATTTTCAGTTAAACAATTTTAATTAATTACTCAAATATCATAAAAATATAAACAAAGATCCACAATGTAGAGAATTAGTTGCTCAACATGAAAGCATTTTTCATTGAATATAAAGATGCAAAACAGGTGTCCAAATCAACATACAAACATAGGGGTAAAGGTGCAAACTCAGAAAACAATATTTACATCAGAAACTAAGCACATGGATCTTCTTGTAATTACATAAACTTAATAAGAAATCCATGCAATTTTTACATAAAATAATAATAAAAAAAGATGAACCTTTCTTCTTCCTGTGAATAGGCGGTAGGATGAACACAACAAGGGGTCGGCGCCACCGCACGCGCGCGGCCGCGAGGAGGGTGTTCCGACGGCGTGGGGATGGCCGGCGGCGAGCTGAGGTGCGGCTTGACGTCCAAGAGGAGGGATAGGACGGTGGCGCGCCGCTGAACGGCTGCATGGGCGTAGTGGCTCGCAACTGAGGCGCGGCGGTCCGCGCTGGGGTGAAGGCAGGGCGGCGGAGGCCTCGCGGGTGGGGTGCCGCTCGCGCACCGGCGGAGTAGGCCGCGCGACGACACTGGCTGGAAGAGAGAGGGGCGGCCGGCGTCGCTTGGAGGAAAGGGGAGGAGCGGCGGGCCGTGGCCTACGGCTCCTCCTCTGTCTTTTTTTTAAATTTTTTTTAATTTTTTTATGATTTCTTTTTCTATTGTAATAAAAACTTCTTTTTTTGTTTAAATTTTTTTATTTTTTTTGTTTTGATAATCAGGGTATGCAAATGGAGAAGGAGGAGTGATGACAATAAAAATAAAGGAGAAAGAGATGATAGTGGTGATGATGATGGTAATGTGACGATATATATAAAAAATGCAAAAAAACAACAACTATGATAAAATGAAGGGAGAAAAATACTTATGATGATACGGTCGCCTATGGAATGCTCACGAGAGCACGGTCTTCGCTCCAATCGCCGGCGTGCGATGAGCTCGAGCAGCGCGCGGTTGCGGCTGCGATGTTGGCCAAAAAGCCAACGGATCTCACCAGAGAGAGGGCCGTCGTCGCTCGACCGCGGTTGCGTCGCTGTCACCGATTCAACTATGGGAACTAGGCTCTCCTCACATAAAGATGGATCAAAGGCAAAAATGAGGAGAATGACATGTATATAAAGAGAATGGAATGAGAGGTTATTAAAGTGGTGGAGTTGAATGGGAGGTTGTATTATTAATGGAGTTGAATGGGAAGTTGGAAAAAATGGTGGAATAATGGAGTTGAATTGGTGGTTATTGTAGAGAATGGAAATTAAATAATAAAAAAACAAATAAATAAAGTAGGCTACTTTAAATATAATAAAATAAAAAGAGAAGAGAAATAGTGGAGAATTTACAAGGGAAGACAAACAACATGTACATTTTTTTACTTTTCTAATATGTAATTTTTTTATCTTTTTAATAAGAGATATTTACAACGGAAAAATACAATAAAATACCACGATTAAAATACAACACAATTAGGATTTTTTTATATTTTTACTAATTAAGAAAGATACAATAAAAATTGAAGTAAGAATGAATATATACATGATATACAATGTACATCTAGGTCCCAAAACACAACTTTTGCAAATGAGCTCGTATTTTAATGAAACCACTTCCGTTGGACAGATAATTTTCTAACTTGAACTTTAAAATGAGTTTGGTGAATTTGGAGTTCAGACGGAGTGGGAATTTGGCTTGGAAGTTGGACTTTACGTCTTTTTCTCATTGGGATCTAGGAGCATTTATTTGAGATAAAATTTATTTTATATTTTTGAATTTTTATATACATTTTTATAAACAAGTTAGAGAAATAATTAGGCAAAAAGGAGTTGGAATTAAATTATTAAAAATACATGAAGTTTTGGGCTATTTACATGTATAAAACTCCTTTGATTTTGCGGCTTTTTATGGGTAATTTATTTTGTACAATCTAATACACAATAATTAATGTATTTTATTTACAAGAGTCATTTTGTTAATTTATTGATTTTATGGACATTTATTAGAGACTTTACTCAGAGATTTTGCTAAGATCAAGATATTGCGATGATGAATCGTGGATTCATCACCTGGGTATAAGTTCCCAAACTTTATTTCTTGTGAATTGATTAAGTTCTTCTTGCATTGCTATTATCCATAAATCACCTTTTAGTGCATCTTCTGTATTATTAGGCTTAATTTGTGATACATAATCATCAAGTACAAAGTTAATGCTAAGTTGAGAGATCTAATATTAATTTTACCTTATATTTCTCTAATTACTTAAGTTTTAGGGTGTTCCTTGTTAGAGATCCATTCTATAGGAAGATTATGTGTATTGGTGTCTTTTGTCTTAGTTATATCAATGGATGTTTGTTCTTCATCTTTAATAACATTTTCTTGAATGTTTATTTCTTGTGGATTTTCATCGAATTTTATGTGCATTGATTCTTTCATAACTAGTGTATTCTTATTAAAAACCTTATAGGCTTTGTTACAGTTTGAGTAACCAATGAATATACATTATTCACTATTTGCATCAAACTTATCTAAGTTATTTTTTGTGTTTAGTGTAAAATATTTACTTCCAAATACTTTAAAGTGACTTATCTTGGAAAATTTACCTTTGTAAAGTTCTTAACTTGTATTCTTAAGGATTGGTTGTATTAATACTATGTTTAGTACATAGCAGACAATATTAGTAGCTTCTACCCATAAGTATTTAGGTTGACCGGATTTTATTAATAAGGTTCTAACATATTCTTGTAAAGTTCTATTCTTTTTTCTACAACTCAATTTATTGAGGTGTTCTTGGAAAAGATCATTCGTGTTTTATTCCATGTTTTTCACAAAATTTACTGAATTGTTCATTTTCAAACTCTCCTCCATGATCTGTGCGAATTTTAAGGATTTCTTCCTTAATTTATTTTTGAACTATTTTTGAAAAGTTTATAAAAGATTCTATATTTTGATCTTTTGTTTTTAAGAAGATGGTACAAGTGAACCTAGAGTAGTCATCTACTATGACAAGACATTATTTACTGCCACTAAGACTTTCTACTCTTGTTGATCTAAATAAATCTAAGTGAAGTAGTTCTGAGGATCTAGATGTTGACCCTAAGTTCTTGCTCTTGAATGAGCTTTTATGAAGTTTTCCTAATGAGCAAGTATCACAGAGTATTTTGGGGTTTATCCTGTTGAATGACAGTCCACTTGCTAAGTTATTCTTAATCAACTTGTTTAAGTACTTAGGGTGCAAGTGACCTAATCTTCTGTACCAAAGATTAATCTCATTATTACCTGCAACTAAGCAATCATAAGTATTATCTTTGTTAAACTCAACAACATATATATCTTTAAACCTTTTTTTCAATTAACAATGGTTAATTACTACACTCATCTACAATTTTAAAGTAGTGTGATGAAAATAAAACATTAAAACATTTATCACAAACTAAAGGTAAATGGTCAAAAGTAGCTTTACCCTTACCAAATTGACCAATACCTATGATACGACCCTTGTGGTTGTTTCCAAATGTGACTGAACTTCCTTCTTTGTGTTCCAAGATGGTAAACAACTTCTTATCTCTGATCATATCCTTTGAACATCTTGAATCCATGATCCATCAGCTTCCTCCATCTTTTTCATATTACAGTTGAGGATGATGTCATTATTGATCTAATGGGCTTTGTGGCTTTTATTCCAGATTGAGATAGAGTGTACATCCACTACTTCTAATTTACACTCTCTCCACCTATAAAATAAGCTTTGAGAAGCTCTTTTAGTACCCATCTTTTGGGTCCTCGGGAGTTAGACTTTTTCTCTCCAAATTGACTAAGCAAAGTGCTATGAGACAATGAACTACCAGTAATTACTATGCTATTTTTATCTCCAAATTTTTTTTAGAACGAAGCCTTCTATCTAAGTTCTCTTTTCCATTAGTAAATCTAGAAAAAACATTTACAAGCTTATCATAGTTAATTCAAGAGTATTAATTTCTTTTTCAAGAATAGTAATATTTACTTTTAAACATGATGATTCTTCAATAAAGATTTCTTTTTCAAGAACTAGCTTATTAATCTTCTTTATTGGCTTTTGATTTTCTAATTTAGACTTTTCTAGTACAACAAAATGCATCTAAAAGTTCAGTATAAGATTCTTGAGTTACATCATCTTCTAGAGTCATCAATCCAAGCCATCATCTTCTACATTTTATCTAAGTTACTGGCCTTGAGTTAAGCTATTCGGATTGGCATGAACCTGGGCGGGAATTGGGGTCTTTGGCACCATTTGTTGATCATGGGTATGAGAAACACGATTCAGATTGGTTCTCATATCCAGATAGTCATTCTGGATATGTTGGACCCTATCAGACAGGGTCTGGATCGCCAAGGTGAGGGACTCCAATTCGGTGGGCTGGGCTGGTTGATGCTGAGCGAATGAGGTTCTGTATTGGCCCTGCTGGCCATGCTGATACTGCTGCTACTGATGGGATGGTGATGGGCCCCGCTGGCCCGAGTGGAACGTGCGTTTCTGTTGGTGCTGCTGAGGCTGGTACCCTCGTTCGGACCTGGACTGAACAAAGCGCGGTGCGGGGACGGAGCTGGTTTCCTGGTAAGCTGGGGAAGGTCGGTGAGGCTGACCGTTCCCCATCCCCGATTGTCTGCCGATGGGGTCATGGTTGTACAACAGCCCGTTGATCTCGAACACCTGCGTAGGCTCCTCGTATCCGGTTTCCACTTGTGGGGGTGCATGATGGTCCTACTGGGTGTAAGTATGCTCCTCTACCCAGCCACTCTGAGGCCCCGGTGCATGTTCTTGTACAAGATGGACTCGGTGTACAGGTACAAGTGGTGCAGAAGGGGCAGGTAGCTTTATATTAGCTACCCTTTTAGTAAGTTCCTCCACTTGCTTCGGCAAACGCGAGAGAGACTCAAGGTCAGTGACCCTCTTGTGGATCTGCTCGACCATGGTTAACTTATCAGCTATCATCCCCATACTGGGAATGAGGTCCTCTGTCAGATCCGCTACATTCCTCCTAGTTGTCTTGTTGGATAGAATTGAGGGAGACAACTGATAGGCCCTGGTGGCATGCGACCTGCCTGTTTTCGCCATCTGCTTTAAGATTTTCCATACAGCATTTTCATTCTTGTTCAGATAACTTCCTCCACAGGTGGCACTGACTAACCCCTGCATCTCCGGAGTCATGCCACAGAACAAGGTCTGGACTAAGATCGCCTTAGAAATGCCATGGCAGGGACATTTCTGAATTAGGTCATTAAACCTATCCCAGGCTTCATGGAATGGTTCACTGGGTCCCTGGGAGAAACTAGCGATCTTTGTTCTCATTTGATTAGTCCTACTGAGGGGGTAGAACTTCTTCAGGAATAGGTCCTTGAACTGCATCCAGGTTGTACATATCACCCCAAGATTTTTCAACCACTGTGCTGCCTTATCTCCCAAGGCAAATGGGGTGGCCTTCAACTGAATATAATCCTGCCCAACCCTAGGATGACAAAAGTTGTTGCAAACCAACTCGAAGTTTCTGAGGAAGGCATATGGTTCTTCATTGACATTTTGATGAATCCCATATTCATCGTGCTAAAATTGGTCATTTAGGTTTTGTTCCCCATTATTCGCTTGTAATTAATCATTAATAGAGCATTATTATCTATCATGCATGTGTAATTAATATCGGCATTTCATCATGCATAATTGCATTAAAAATCCCAAGTGTAAAATAGTCCAAAAAGCTGCTAACTTCTCACATTTTTAGAAAATTCATCCTAACTCCGATTGACCCAAAATCAACTCTATTGTGTAGATATTTTTACTATTTTTGACCCGAGTTTTTATGTTCATAATTAACTCTTTTAATTTTATTTTATTTTCATTTATGTTCTTTGATAAAAGTTTTATTAAGCAACATAAAAATTCAAATCCAGATCAAAACTGAAATCAAAGAAACTGACCGAGTCCAAGTGTCCGTTGTCGGTCTGTACAAAAGTTGTGTAATTCTAACTTCTATTTTATTTTCCTATTTTCTTATTTATTAAAAATCCAAAAAAATTAGATTAGTGTGTAATTAATTTTATTGTATTTTATAATATTTTTCCTATAATTTTTATCCTCTCTAAAACCACCAAAAAAATATAAAATCCAAAAAAAATCGGTTTGAAATACACATGGAGAACCACCAAAAATGCCACTTCACTCAGATGACCTCTTTTGCTCACGAGTCCTTCATGAAAGTTGTAGATCTCATCGAGACGAACAACTTTTGTGAAGGAAAATTTTCGATCCGAGGTCCCTTGCTATTTCTTTTTTAATTTTCTTCATTTTTAATTTAAATTTTTTTTGGGGCGCCACGTGGCAGCCCCTGGGCGTGCCACGTGGCACCCCACTCTCTCTCCAATGCCGCCCCCTAGGTCACGTGCCCAGCACGTGACCCACCTTCTTCCTCCTCCAACAACGGCTCCACACCCCCACCGCCGTTACCCCTTCCATAACCACCACCACCGCCAACAATTCCTCCATAACCACCGGCAATTTGCAACGCCCCCACGAGCCGCTAGCCGTTACACCCTCTAGCTCCCTACAAAAACCCCGCGACACCCACCTTCGCCATCATCCGCCCTTCCTCCATTTTGGCCGGTGACAACGGCTTACGGCGTGATCCAGCCACCACCTGGTGTGCTGCTCCGAGCTTCCATGCTCGCGTTCGCTCCGGTAGCCTCTAGTAGCCGTAGTGACCCCAGCATAGGTACCCCTCTCCATCGCTTTCCTCCTCATGATCCCTACCCTCTTCGACCTTGCAAAGGTCGGAACCCATCTCCTATCCCAACACGCGTAGACCCCCATACCTCCTTCCTTCGATTTTTCTCCTGCTTCTAACTATGCAGGTACATCGCCTTTGAGCTCGCTTCCGACGCCCCTCAGCTCCTTGGACTGTCGTGTGTCGACTGGCCAAGGAGCCATCAACCACCATCGCCTCCATCGCCCGCACAAGCTCCGCCTGAGCTCCACCTCCGCTCCGCCGCGGAGATCAGCTCCGCCCGCGCCCTCCGCCGCTCGGCCGTGTGTCGGCCGAGCTCCTGCGAGCCCCAGCAGCCACGACCGCTCTCGCCATCGGCTTTGTCTCTCCTTCGCCCCGACGAGGGCCCCGCTCGCTCATCGCCGCCATCTTCCACGCGAGCCCTTCGCTCCACCTCCGATCGCCGCCTCCCGCGCGGCGCCTCTGCGTCGAGCTCCTTTGCAGCCTCCAGCTGCCGTTGGATTGGGCGTGACCCTTGATCCGACGGCCCAAAGGCCGCCCACGTCTTCCCCTTCAGCTGTCGTTAGATCGGGCATCGACCCGTAATCCAACGGCCTCGATCACGCCACGACAACCCCCCCGAGCCTCGGCCCCAGCCTCGAGGCTCGGGGCCCCCGAAGCGCCGCAGATCGCCACGTCGGCTCGGTCCACCGAGCCTAAGCCCCGTCCCCCGAACCTCAGGCTCAGGGCTCCCGTGCCTCAGCCTCGCCTCCAGGCCTCCTAGCGCATGTGCAAGGCACGTGCGTCCAAGGAGAAATTGCAATGAAGCCCCTGCGTATTTCCAAAATTACATATCTACCCCCGCTTGGGTAAATTGCAGAGGAGCCCCTCCGGATTTGCAAAATTACAGATATGTCCCGTAGGGACCTTTTTGAGGAAGAAAATTTATTTTATTTACAGTTTAGTCCCTGCAAGGTTCACTTTAGCATATCTTTCTCATACGGAATCCGATTTTAGCGTATAATATGTCGTTTTGAAGCTATTTTCATGCTCTACAACTTAGCATAGTTGTGATCAGATCTGAAGTGGTTTATTGATAATTATTCTTCGAGTATCTAATTTGACATGCATGCTCAATTTTAACATAGTTGTGCTAAAGAGAAATTGATGATATTTATGTAGGGACTCCGCTGAGAAAAGCTTGGGAAATAATTCCCGATGCATGATTTAATAAATATTTATTGAGGATCTAATCTGTATAGGAGTTTCAGAAAGGAATATTGATAAATTATTTTCCCTGTATGTTTCGAACATGATGGTTATCGATTGAGGATTAATTTACAGGGAAATTAAAAGGAATTTTTAACAAAGACCAGATTCCCCAGATTATTTATTTACGCTCTAATTACTTCTCTTGAACCATAGTTTTTGATCTGTGATAAATTTTGAGGTTATCAATCAACATATTTTGGAGCAGAAGTCTAAATCCCAGATCCTATGCTGAATTGTCGTCCTTGCATTTGCATCTCATAGCATTGTACATTTTCTCAACACATAAATTAACAGAACATTAATTAATTATTTAATTTGATTTAAGGCCATGCAACCAAAAATCGATGTTCCCTGTGTTCGACCTTGGTAAACTTACCAAGTAAAAATATTCCACAACATTCAAAGATTGTGGTATTTTGATCGACCGATTTCGCCTCCTATACTACAATTCATTCTTATTAAAGAGGCGGATTTCACGTTCATCAAATGGCGTCGTTGTCGGGGAACGATGAATTTTTAGGGTTTTGAATCATTTTTTATAATTAATTTTTGTGAAATTATTTTTTGTGTCATTTCTCTGCATTTTATTATGCATTTCTCTCTTACTCCGAATACTAACCGCAACTTCTCTCTTCGCAGACTTCTGGAAGCTGGATTTTGATAATAAATCAAGGACTTGCGAAGAAGACTAATTTTTATTTCAATTTTTGTAAGAGAGAGCTTAGCATAGAATTAATTTTCCGCAATATTCTAAGGGTCCCTCTCTTTGAACCCTTGTAATAATTCAGACTGAACAATTTCTGTGGTGGATCGGGTCTGTTTCAACCCCTTCTGTGTGGTTGGGACCCGACTTGAGTGGCGTAGGACTTAGGCACATATACGTTAATTTTTCTATCATTTATTGTGCTCGTAATCTTTAGGGCACACTTTTCACTAATTAAACGCATTGTAGATCGTTCAACATTAGCCAATAATTTAAATCAATTCTTCCCGCTAATAGAACTATCTGTTTAGGGCGTTTTTCCATCTGTGCATATCATTTAGTGTAAAGTTTAATTCCTTGTCTTGCATCCCCCATGAAGAACGTGAGGATTCACTGTAAGTCTTTCGCTTAAGCATGCATAATTGATTTACGTTTGCATTGGCTTTTTCGATTTCCTTTCTCAACTAAGGATTTAAAGGAATTGGGACTACTCGTTAGGCGTGAATTTTTGTGCTCACATAAACTACAGCGATAACCTAAATCTAAAATTGGGACTGCTAATCAAGGCGACTGCAAATAAACTGACTAAAAATTACCCTGTGTTTGGTGGAGAGAAACCCACTCATTGTTTGTGTAAGGACAAGATCGCACACCTTAGGTTAGAGCCAAAAAACGGAAATACTTCATTCAGACTACTGATTTTAAAATCAATTAGCTACTTTTCAGTGAGGGTCTCGGGTAGCCGTTTACGGTCCGACTTCCCTTAGTAGAGTAGGTGGTTTAGAGGACACCGCAGAAAGCTCCGTCCTCAAGTAACACGGGTAGCCGTTTAAACAGTCCGTACTTACACCTATACTGGCTGAAAGTAGGTGCAACTAGTTGTATGAACTCGGGACAGTCTTTGTGAAATATTTTGGCACCTAACAGCTCCGCTTAATTTTCAAGATTGTTTTATCATTAAATTAAAACTGAAAAGATAAGCGGCCTAACCCTGACGTGCCTTCATCTGTGTTGAGTGGTGAACTTGAGAATTGGCTTGTGTTTGCTTTGTGTCTGCTTCCTTGTGAAGACTCTCTCCATCCTCCTTGTCTTAGAAGTTTCATCTTTTCACTCCTCCGCTAAGGAATCTCTTATCGTTAGAAAAAATCTTATTTAATTCCAACACTTATCTCTGAACTCTTCCTTTCTGAAGGTGAATCATAATGCCTCCAAAGAAGAACCCTGGGGATGATGAGAACGACAATGACCCTATCCGGGCACTCTTGGCCAGGATAACAGCTGCCGAACAAACCAATGAACTACTTAGGACACAGTTGGAAATAATGCAACAAGGCAAGGCTGCTATGGAAGACACGTATCTCCCGGAATTAGATGAATACTATAATTGGTTGAGACCTGTCCCCCCTGAGGATGCGTTCGAACACAAACCGCATTTCCTTGCACTGTTGCCGAAGTTCGAAGGAAATAATCACGAAGAACCATATATCTTCCTCCGCGACTTCGAGCTAGTCTGTGCTAACCTCTGCCATCCTAGAGTTAGCCAAGACTACATAAGGTTGAGAGCTGTCCCCTTCGCCTTAACTAATAATGCGGCCTACTGGCTGAAAAATCCAGGGGAAATAGTCACGACATGGGCCACATTCAAGACTCTGTTCTTAAAGAAATTCTACCCAGCCAGTAGAATCAATCATATGAGGATCAAGCTCACAAGTTTTACCCAACACCCGAGCGAACCATTTCATGAAACCTGGGAAAGATTCATTGACTTAGTACAGAAATGCCCATGACACGGGATAAGTAAAATGATGCTGGTCCAAAATCTTGTCAGCGGGCTGAACCCAGAGACTCAAGGGTTGGTGAGTGCATCTTGCGGAGGAAGCTACATGGGATGCCACGAGGACACCATCTACAAGGTGTTTGAGAGACTTGCTGAATCTAGTCATGCACAAACCACCAACCGGACTTACATAGCCGACTCCAAAAAGATGGTGAATAATCTGACAACCGATCAAAGTACTGATATGGGAATAATAGATGATAAGTTGACTATGGTTGAACAGATTTATAAGAAGGTGGGCGAACTCCATAAATCATCTGATATGGAGAAATTGGCTAAATTGCCTAAGCAAATGGAGGAATTGGCTGACAGGGTATCTAAGATACCAACCCTGACTTCACCCCCCGCACCCATACACCAAACTCACTACATTCAAGGACAAGGGGTAGGGAAACAGAGCCACTGGGGTGGAGACCAAGTCTTGTCCCATCAAACTGAAGAAACCTCTGCTCAAACCGTTTACGAGGAACCTCCACAAGTCATGGAGATAAAACGGAGTCTGGTATAACCTGGAATCGGTCAACCACCCAGACCAAAACTCTACTCCGAACCCTCGTCCACCACATGCCCGCCCCACCTACCAGCCTCAACCGCAGCAGAGGCAGGAATATCGCACGGGTTATCAGAACCCGCAACCTCAGCCACAGCAGAACCAACGCCAAAGCCAACAAGGCCAGTATCAGCGACCTCAGGCAAGGCAGGGCCAAGGGTCCTCCTCTTCTGCTGTCTCTCCAGAACTCCGGCGAGTGCTGGATGAGCTTCATGATATGAGAGTCGACATAAATCGACTCTCTCGTTGGAGAGATGAGGTGACTGCACCCCAGACCGTGATTCCAGCCCAAGTCCAGGCTAACCCAAATAGCCTTGGACACAATCAGGTATTAATCTCTGACTATTCCGTACCTGAACTTGAGCCCTCCTCAAATAATAACTCTTATCATATCTCTCTTAGGAGCGGAAGGACTGTAACCATGCCTGATCGAGCGATGGAACACGAAGACATAGCCCTAGTGTCCACCAATTCACACAACCCTGGGGGACTTGACAAAGGAAGACAGGAGGAGAAAGAACAAGTCCCACCCACACCACCCAGATATAATGAAGAGTCTGAGTCTGAGTCAGACAGAGAAATGCCACCAAGACACCAGCCACATCTGACCACAAATTTCCCTGTTTTTAGTCCGAGTCCGAGTCCTGTAAAAAAATTTTCATTCAATAAAAGTGATGTTGTTGATCACAACAAATCCATCCCTTTCCCCCGTGCTCTTACGGCATGAAAGAAGAAAACATAAAAAAACCAAAAAAAATGATGAAGAGATGGCCCAAATCTGTAAGGAAAATATTAAGATCACTCTGTCCCTAGATGAGATGATAGAAAGAGACTCGGCTTTTCGAAAATACCTTAAGGTGAGATGCACACCAACAAGGGTTAGCAAACAGCCTCCTAGCCAAACAAAGAAACATATACTCTCAGTTGCCACATCTCGTCTTACAAAAAATGAGCTGCCAAGGAAGAAAAGAGACATGGGTGCTCACTTTGTCACTAGCCACATCAAGGAAATCAAGTTTTCAAGAACATTATTAGACAATAGATCATCTATCAATCTCATGCCCACAACCCTATCTGAGTATCTAAATCTAGGTCCTCTTAAGCAATCTACATCTATACTTCAATTTGCGGATACATCAACAAAGAGACCTAGGGGAGAGATTCGAAATGTTGTCATCAACATAAAGGGACAAAACTACCCAGTGGATTTCACAATACTTGACATGGATGTCCCTAGAAATTGGAAAGATTCCCAGATGATACTAGGGCAACCCTTCCTTAGGACCGCAGGAGCTATATTTGATTACACAACCGGGAGAATCCAGTTTGGAAAAGTTGAACTTAAAATGAAGCAAACTAGGTTTCAAAGACCTGACACTGAGTCGAACACTGAGTCTGAAAAATCAGAACCCGATACTGAATATACAGTAGCAACAGTTGGGCCCTGGAGTCAAAACCCAACCGCTATAATAGACTCAACCTCGTCTGAGGGGGAAATTGTTGATGATTTAGTCTGCCAGCTCATTCATGCATCTACCTATACTCTCGGAGACTCAGAGGACCCTCTAGACATGTCAGTCCATTATCCTTATGGACAATCCTTGAATAAGGAACACAGATCAGATGTGGTGCTTGCCACACCACATTCCATCATTAGCAATCCGATCCTAGAAACAACCACAATGGTGGCCAATATGGATACACTACAAGCATCTACATCACAACAAGAGGCATAGCTGAGGGGACCAGATTCGAGCAACATCATTGACCTTCCTGAACTCAAACCATTGCCCCCTACACTTAAGTATGCCTTCCTTGCAGGAGAAAAGGGTCAGTTTCCGGTCATTATCAATCACATCTGACCGAAGAGCAGGAAATCCGTCTGCTTAATGTTTTGGAGAAAAATCGCAAGGCTATAGGCTGGAGATTGTCTGATCTCCCAGGGATAAACCCAGCCCTGTGCTCACACCATATTTACTTGGAAGATAATGCTAAACCATCCCGTGAATGCCAACGTAGATTGAATCCAAACTTACGGGAAGTGGTTAAGACTGAGATCGAAAAATGGTGTAAAGCTGTGTTCATATATCCCATCTCCGACTCCAAATGGGTGTCACCTTTGCATGTAGTCCCGAAAAAGTCGGGACTTCATATTATCACCAATGAGGAGGGAGAAGAGATCACGACACGGGTACCTACGTCGTGGCGTGTCTGTGTGGATTACAGGCGCCTGAATACCGCAACGAAGAAGGATCACTTTCTGATGCCTTTTATTGATCAAATCCTGGAGAGATTGGCAAGGAGAGAATACTTCTGTTTCTTAGACGGGTACTCGGGCTACAATCAGGTAGCCATCGCCCTCGAGGACCAGGAAAAGACTACTTTTACATGTCCTTTCGGCACATACGCATTCAAGCGAATGCCTTTTGGGCTTTGCAATGCCCCCGGCACCTTTCAGCGATGCATGATTGCAATTTTTACCGACATGGTTGGGGATTTCCTGGAGGTATTCATGGATGACTTCTCGGTCCATGGTGATTCATTCGATGATTGTCTAGTGCACCTGGACCGAGTCCTCCAAAAGTGTAGGGAAGTGAATCTGGTGCTCTATTGGGAAAAAAGCCATTTCATGGTGAAAGAGGACATTGTATTGGGGCATGTCATCTCCAAGAAGGGAATGGAGGTTGACCCTGCCAAAGTTGATCTAATTAAAAAGCTTGAGCCACCTACAAATGTGAAATAAGTACGGTCTTTTCTAGGGCACGTCGGATTTTACAGGAGATTTATCAAAGATTTTTCAAAAATTGCCCGACCGCTAACTGACCTTCTAGGGAAAGACACCGAATTCATGGTAGATCATAAATGTCTAGAAGCCTTCGAATTACTCAAGAGAAGGATCATTGAGACTCCCGTCCTACAAGCCCCCGACTGGTCTCTTCCCTTCGAGATCATGACAGGCGCATCCAATTTTGCTGTAGGGGTTGTATTAGGACAACGAAAAGATGGAATCCCGTATGCTATTCACTACGCAAGCAAAGTTTTAGACCCTGCTCAGAAAAATTGCACTGTGACCGAAAAGGAAATGCTTGCTGTGGTTTTTGCCTTGGAAAAATTTCGATCTATACTTCTAGGATCTAAGGTGACAGTTTACACAGACCACTCTGCCATTCGATACTTAATGGCCAAAAAGGATGCAAAAGCACGACTTCTGAGATGGATTCTACTGCTTTAAGAATTTGATTTGGAGATTAAAGACAAACCTGGTGTTAAAAATGTCATGGCTGATCATTTATCATGGATCGAACATAACAAAATTTCGGAATCTGAATCCATCCGTGAAACCTTCCCAGACAAGTCATTTTCTGCTATTGACTCACTTCCATGGTATGTAGACATGGTGAATTATCTTGTTACCAAGGAAGTTCCTCAAGGTTGACCTAGAAACAAAATCGATCGACTCATATCTGAAGCGAGACACTATCATTGGGAAGATCCGTTCCTTTTCTTTGAAGGAGCGGATTGCATATGGAGAAGATGTATTCCTCAAGAGGAATACCAAAGTATCCTCAATCTATGCCACACATTGGAGGCGGGAGGACATCACTCAGGGAAGAGGACCGCTGAGAAGATATTGCAATGTGGATTTTACTAGCCGACCTTGTTTAAAGATGCTTACAATTTCGTCAGGTCGTGCCCGGTCTGTCAGAGAATGGGAGGAACCATTGGTTCCAAAGATGTCATGCCTATGCAACCAGTGATCATCTGTGATGTATTCGACACATGGGGCATTGACTTTATGGGCCCATTCCCCAATAGTCAAGGATTTGAATATATTCTTCTCGCGATTGATTATTTACCTAGATGGGTGGAGGCTATCCCTACTTGAGCTGCAGATAGCAAAACTGTTTGCAAGTTTTTGAAAGATCATATTATTTCGAGGTTTGGAATTCCAAAAGTTTTAATATCTGATGGGGGAAGCCACTTTGTCAACCGGGAGGTGAAGAAATTGACTAAGGAATACGACATCGAGCATCGTGTTGCTACTCCTTACCATCTACAATCCAATGGCATGGCCGAGGTGTCAAACAGGGAAGTTAAAGAAATTTTATAGAAGTTGGTCCGCCCTGACAGGAAGAACTGGTCCCAACTACTGGACCAAGTTCTATGGGCCTACCGGACGGCTTATAAGACCCCATTGGGCACCTTCCCGTTTAGAATGGTATATGGAAAACCATTCCATTTGCCCGTCGAACTCATACATAAATCAGAATGGGCAATCAAAAAGATTAATTCAAATTGTCACCAAGGAAAGAAGAACTGAGAGATGGATTTGAATGAACTATCTGAAATCCGAAATCATGCTTATGAAAACAACACCATTTACAAGGACAAAGTAAAGAGATGGCATGACAAGAACATTCGAACAAAGATCTTTATCCCAGGGCAGAAAGTTTGGTTATTTAATGCGAAATTGAAAATTTTCTAAGGTAAATTGAAATCAAAATGGACGGGACCCTTCATTGTAAGAGAGGTACACAATAATGGGAGTGTTGAGATCTCAGAGACCGCAGATAGTACGCAAACATCTTTAGTCAACGGTCAGCTGCTTAAACATTTTGTCGAATCCAATGAGCAATTAGTACAAGTTGAACAGATCTCCTTCACTCAGGGCATAGATTTTGATGAAAGATTTGATCTGCCCAGATAGACCACCTCTCTGGAACCTACACTCTTCTGTATATCCATCTACCAGCTCTCGATCCCCCGATACTTAGGGGACCGATTTCATTGTTTATACATCGCTTCTCTTCTTTTGTTTTTGGTCCATCTATACTTAGTACGAGCTATGTCTACATTTCAGTTTGTGCCATGAGGACATAGCACAAGCTTAGTATAGGGGGGTGTGTTTGTATATATTTTATCTACTTTATCCATAGCTCATACTTTAATCATTTTTATCTAACATTGGGGATGGGTACAAGTAGTGTGTATAATACTTGTCTTAAAAAACAAAAAAAAAACAAAAAACAAAAAAAATATCTTTTTGCAAAAAAAAGAAGAAAAAGAAAGAAAAAAATCATCACTCATGGTCTTGCATTTCATCAAGCATTTCATGCATTCCTTGGTTGATATATTCCTGACACATTCACCATCACTCAAGGCTTGAGGATTTTTTAGGACACTTGATTTCTGTGATCTTGAGATTCTGAGTTAGCCTGCTTTAGTCATTAGGGTTTTGAACTTAATAATCCACACTTCCCTAGTTTGAAAGATTTGAGCGCTATATTGCACTCTTCATCTCTACATTCAAAAAGAATATGATCAGCACAATCACTCCCACAACTGCATGATTGATGAGATGAGTTGAGATATCACTTGAAGAACTAGGACTAGAGATTTGAGTTTAGACCCGATCTGATGAGGTTCGAGGATGGGATAAAGTTAATGAAGGCTGCAGAAAACCTGATTGTCAGCAAACCCTAGCCAGTTTGTGAACAAGATTCATATGCTATCTCTTTGATAAATGACCTAAGTGCCAGGGTGTGATGAAACTTAATGAAAATTGTTGATCAGTGTGCGCCAACTTTTGGTAAAAGCAGTGGAGCTAGCCAACAAAAGAAAAGAAAAAGAAATGTTAAAGAAAAGCTCTATCATCCAAAGTCAAATTCCAAATGAGCTTCCACCAATGGCGAGCGCTCCCAAACATTTTCAAAGTGTCCACTTGGGCCAAGCGCTAATTAGGAACAAGGAGTCGGGCTGACACCATAAAAGGACCCTGCATCGTAAGCGATACAAGTCTGAGTGTCGAAGGTATCTTAGATACTCAAAAGAGACACACCCCGGTGTACTCCTAGAAAAACAAGTGCAGACGACTCCAAATTCTCTTGACGGACACATTGATCAACAAAATAAAAATATACTTGTGTTGAGTAATAAGGCACTCGAGAGGCACCTTGTTCCAATGTGAGGGAGAGAAAATCAGACACAATCCTATGCCCTCCATCATCTGGCCGTCCATCTACACTTTCAAGTCTGACAAACTAATGAGACGGTTGACTGAAGCAAGAATAGACTTATTCCCTAGTGTTGAGGATTAGGTCTAGAGGAGGATCTTTGGGACTGGAACTTTGAGTGATGCCCCGACTCAACTCTCATGAAATGCAGTACACTTAAGTTCATATCCTTATATTTTATGTACAAACAAAGAGTCTGAAAATTAGAGAAGTTGGATTCCTTTTGATTAAAGCTTGGTTGAGCCCTGAATATTAGGGTCACTCAAATTAAGGGTATTCTATGAATTAAGCCTTGAAAATTCACATGCACAGTCAGGGATGTATTCAACTAAGTCATTCATTCATGCTCGGGGACAAGCATGGTCTAAGTATAGGGGTATGATGAGTCCCATATTCATCGTGCTAAAATAGGTCATTTAGGCTCTATTCCCCATCTTCGCTTGTAATTAATCATTAATAGAGCATTATTATCTATCATGCATGTGTAATTAATATCGGCATTTCATCATATGCATAATTGCATTAAAAATCCCAAGTGTAAAATAGTCCAAAAAGTAGCTAACTTCTCACATTTGTAGATAATTCATCCTAACTCCGATTGACCCAAAACCAACTCCATTGTGTAGATATTACTAACTACATTAAATAAAAAATAAAAAAAATTACTAACCCCAATAAGTGTCAAATAATCCCAAAGTCTAATTTCACATCTGACAGACATTGAGCATATCTCCCACATACAGTGTCCGATTTTGGTCTACTCACTTTTAAAGTACTCCATTTTCAAATACCTTCAAAACAAGACCAATTTCATAAAATTCGGAGCTCATGTGAAAGTTGGGTTTTGGGCCTCTTTTGCGTAGTTTGACTTTTTGCTATTTTTGACCCGAGTTTTTATGTTCATAATTAACTATTTTAATTTTATTTCTTTTTTATTTATGTTCTTTGATGAAAGTTTTATTAAGCGACACAAAAATCCAAATCCAGATCAAAACTGAAATCAAAGAAACTGACCGAGTCCAAGTGTCCGTTATCGGTCTGTACAAAAGTTGTGTGATTTTGACTTCTATTTTATTTTCCTATTTTTTATTTATTAAAATCCAAAAAAATAGATTAGTGTGTAACTAATTTTATTGTATTTTATCATATTTTTCCTATAATTTTTATCCTCTCTAAAACCACCAAACAAATACAAAATCCCAAAAAATCGGTTTTCTATACACATGGAGAACCACCAAAAATACCACTTCACTCAGATGACCCTTTTTGCTCACGGAACCTTCATGAAAGTTGTAGATCTCGTCGAGACGAACAACTTTTGTGAAAGAAATTTTTCGATCCGAGGCCGCTTGCTATTTCTTTTCTAAGTTTCTTCATCTTTAATTTTGAAATTTTTTGGGGTGCCACGTGGCAGCCCCTGGGCATGCCACGTGGCACCCCACTCTATCTCCACTGCCGCCCCCCCAGGTCACGTCCCCAGCACGTGATCCACCTTCTTCCTCCTCCAACAATGGATCCACACCCCCGCCGCCGTTACCCCTTCCATAACCGCCACCACCGTCATCAATTCCTCCATAACCACCGGCGTTTTGCAATGCCCCCACGACCCGCTAGCCGTTACACCCTCCAGCTCCCTACAAAAACCCCGCGACACCCACCTTCGCCATCATCCGCTCTTCCTCCATTTTGGCTGGTGACAGCGGCTCACGGCGTGATCCAGCCACCACATGGTGTGTTGCTCCGAGCTTCCACGCTCGCGTTCGCTCCGGCAGCCTCTAGTAGCCGCCGTGACCCCAGCACAGGTACCCCTCTCCATCGCTTTCCTCCTCCTGATCCCTACCCTCTTCGACCTTGCAAAGGTCGGAACCCATCTCCTATCCCAATACGCGTAGACCCCCATACCTCCTTCCTTCGATTTTTCTCCTGCTTCTAACTCTGCAGGTACATCGCCTTCAAGCTCGCTTTCGAAGCCCCTCTGCTCCTCCGCCGGTTGTGTGTCGACCGGCCAAGGAGCCGTCAACCGCCATCGCCTCCATTGCCCGCACCAGCTCCGCCTGAGCTCCACCTCCGCTCCGCCGCGGAGATCAGCTTCACCCGCGCCCTCCGCCGCTCGGCCGTGTGTCGGTCGAGCTCCTCCGAGCCCCAGCAGCCACGTCCTCTCTCACCATCGGCTTCATCTCTCCTCCGCCCCAACGAGGGCCCCGCTCGCTCATCGCCGCCATCTTCCACGCGAGCCCTTCGCTCCACCTCCGATCGCCGCCGCCCGCGCGGCGCCTCCGCGTCGAGCTCCTTCGCAGCCTCCAGCTGCCGTCGGATCGGGCGTAGCCCTTGATCCGACGGCCCAAAGGTCGCCCGCGTCTTCCCCTTCAGCTGTCGTTGGATCGGGCATCGGCCAGTAATCCAACGGCCTCGATCACGCCACGATAGCCCCCCCCCCCCCCGAGCCTCGGCCCCATCCTCGAGGCTCGGGGCCCCCGAAGCGCCGCAGATTGCCACGTCGCCTCGGTCCACCGAGCCTAAGCCCCGTCCCCCGAACATCAGGCTCTGGGCTCCCGCACCGCAGCCTCGCCTCCAAGCCTCCTGGCGCACGTGCAAGGCACGTGCATCCTGCTGGACATGCGAGCCCACGGCGAGCCATTATGCAATAAATGTTATTGCAATTCACTCCTTAATCTGAAATAAAGAGTACATAGTTTGCATAATAGGTCCCTTAGTGCAATTAGGGTTATGTACCATGGCCATCTTAATGATCATAAAGCTGTTGATTCAATTATTGAATCATAGAGGCTGGTGCTTAGATGAATATCTAATGAGTTAGATTGAGGACTCATCAAGCATCGTCAAATGATTATTAAGAGATGATCTCCAGCCTGAGTAGGAGATGGCAATCCTTTCTCAGTTAGGCTGATATCTGACCGACTTCTTGATGCAGATCCTCTGCATAGGAATAGAGATTCGGAGGTGTCAGATTAGTTAAGTCAAAGAGTTGACTTAACGAGATCGAGATAACCAAAGTCCTATATTGTATGCTGTCACGATACAGGCACGCATCCTCTGACCGGAGACAGATGTGTTACTATATATTTGAGTATGTACATTTGGCAGACCAATAGGTTGATGACCTAATCAAGGTCTATACACCAGCGCGCTGGTGTGCATATAAGGGCATATGAGTAATACGATCTCTCAAAGGGATCATACAGGTTCAGTTACTGAACCGGAAGACATGAGCTCACTCATGAGATATTGGGAAGAATCAAATTCCATGCGCATGGTCGTCTTGCTTTGGAAGCTTGACTGAATTTGTAGGTTTGATATATACTTTTGGAAAGTATATGATCAAGACCTAGGTATGATATATGCTTTTGGAAAGTATATGATCGATACCGACTCCCAATGATCGAATGAGAAACTTACTAATAAAACCCTGAAGTAGACAGTGTAAAGTTGATCTAATACTTCGGGTTTACTCAGAGTCTTCCAGTATGCAGGATGTACAGGTATTAGGAATACCTGAGGGTGATGTGATCATAAACGATTGTATAACCATGACGCTTCCATTCCTAGGGAGTGATGAAACGGGTCTGGATTTTAGTGACTCCTCTCAGTAGAGAAGTAATCTCATCTTAGTCCAAATGTTGGACATTGATCTGAATGTGATTCAGATTCAATGAGAATATTAGATTTACGGTCTTGATTTAATCAAGCATCTATGGGAGGCCCGAGATCTGGATTTGAGATGTGATCTCAATATCCATGTCACTATACGTGGAACAGTACAATCGCCCTGTCCTTATCTCCAAGTATTCGCAGAGAAAGCGCATTATCCTTGAAAGAGTTCATGGATAATTCTATTGTTGATATATGTATCCGAGCATTGAGAAAATGGATAATTAAATGTGATTTAGTTATCATGAATAATATGAATTTGATTCATATTATAAGGAGAGTTATCTTATATAATTAAATGTGATTTGATTATCAAAGATGTAAATAATGTGAATGTGATTCATATTATTTGAGCACAAGAGAATAAGTTATCCAATATAATTAAATGTGATTTAATTATTATGGATAAGAATAATGTGGATAGCAATATCCAATTATTCATAATATATTATAAATGTGATTTATAATGTATTAGAGAGAGTTAAATATAATTTATATTAGTAGATTAATTATTGATGTGTATTGGATACACATTGTCTAATTAATTGAAAATGTAAATTACATTTTGTTTTGGGTTGTGAATATGATTCACAATATTCCAATGTCAAGATTGCAATATTCCCAAAATTAATTGAGATCTATTTTGGTGAATAAAAATCCCAACAAATAGTTGTTGGAAAATAAGTAGAGAGAAAATCAAGGAGATGTGCCATCTCATGGGAATCCATGAGATTGCCCTCCCTCCAAAGGGAAGGTTGATCTCCTTTATTCTCTCTCTCCTTATTTGATTGATTTAATTTGGTGTTAATATATATTTGATATATTTCATCAAATTTAAATCACAAGTTGTAGGCTTTTACCAACAACAATCTTGACCATTGGATTGACATAAATCAATCTCATCCATTGATTTTATATGTCACATGGATTGAGATCCATGGATCCCAAAACCCTATAAATAGAGAGGCATACCATGCTCTCTATTTTACACACAACATGTGCTGTAGTAGAACATCTCTCTCTCTCTCTCTTTCTCTCTAGAGGTCAGCCCTCTCTCTTCCTCTCATGGCCGTCCACCATGGATGCCATGGAGAAGTTCTCCATCGCCGTAGCATCGTCGTTATGCTGCCCGTTCGTCTGCTCGTGGATCTCCGTCTCCTTCGGTGCGTCTCGCTCGTGAAGAAGATGTCGGATCTCGTGTGTCGAGATCAGGAGATCCGCCGCTTGGATCATCAACATGGATTGCGAGAAGCACGCGGTTCATCCCCGCGCTCGCAAGCGTCTCCTCCGTCGAATCGGACTTGAGACAGGAGGTCTCTTCGTTTAGAGACTCGATCGCAACCACGCTTCAAGAGGTAATCCTATTACTTGTTTGTGGTTTAGACGAAACGATTCGAGAAGTGTTCTTGGATCATGTGGTTTCGTCGTATAAAATTATTTTAAATTCCGCTGCATCGAGCAACTAGTCCGACTAGTCGCTCTTCGTCGTATTCGATACGACGCTCACGCTTCTGTGATGCGCTTGAGGATCAAACCATATCCTTCAAGTGGTATCAGAGCCAGGTTGATGGTTTCGAATAGTGATTCGCTAACCGAGGACGATTTGGGTTCATTAAGGTCGCGAAAGTTTTCATCGCATTTGATTTCGCAGATCTGTTTAGTAAAGAAATTCGGCACTGTTTAAATTGTTTAAACACGATTTTTATAGGGATTATGTTCCCCATTAAATAAGGAAACCATAGGATCTGAGTTTGCGTAAATCGGATTTCGTATGCTCGAGATATGGTCGTTTTAATGAACATGTATGCACTGTTGCGGGAACTGTGAATCTGAACGTGATTAAAATGTTAATTACTGTTTAGACTTGCCTCGAAATGCGTGAAACATCACTTAGGTTCTGTTCAAAATCAAATTAGCAAACTTTAGAAATTGACTTTGCTAAATTTGGATTTAATATGATTGAGATATGCCAATTTTAGTAAGTAGGGGTCACTGCTGAAATTGCTTTCCTAATCTAGAACCAAGTGATTGTCAATTAGTGAAATTAATTGTTAATTTCGTGAAATAATCTTGAAAAATATTTGTGAAATATTGAAACATGATTATTTGCCTAATTGACTTGGCCCCAACCAATTAGTTGATTAGATTTGATCTAAACCATAATTGGAATTACAATCATCAAACTTCTTGCTTGAATAGGACTTAGGAATTTGCCTAGCAAATTTCCTTAAAATCAAAATTGTTTTGATTACTATATGGTATAATTTCGGTTGAAGAACCGATGATCATCTCAAGTACAAAATAATCAATTTGGCATTATCCTTTCCCGAGGTGGATATGGTGTCTAGTCGGGGATCGCTGGTCAGCGGGTTGCAACGTATGTGGTCCGCCCCACTCCCGTCGGTACTGGCCATGACAGCGGGTAGGGCCGGGATAATGTCCGAGGGATTATGATGTATTTTTATAATTATTAAAATACGAATTAATACGTACTTTGAGAATAATACCATATATATATATTCAAGCATAAAATTAAGTTTGATTGATTAAATTGGATTGATAATTAATTTAATATGATTAAGTTAATTATATCCAATTAAGAATACTCTAATATGATTAGAGTTAATAATTCCCTTGGAAGAATTAATTATATGAATACGATTCATAGTAATTAATTAAATTTGAATAAGAGGTGGAGGATCACATAAGTGACATCCATGGTCTCCCGTCAAGGCGAAGGGTTTCCGTCACCAGGGATTGTATATAGGAGACGCCTGTACGTAGTGACAGCTCCTATATACAAGAGCATCTGGATCGGACTCTTTGCTTCTCGAAAGAGTAAGGTCGTATGCGTAGTGACCCCAATATCGGATCCTCATATTATTGGGGCGATATTGGATTGCGCATAGCGAGTTCTATTCCTGTTGATGGTTGGTTCAATTAACGACGGGTCAACATCGCCTTAGGGGTGGTGGGCCCGGATGTTAAAGACCGAATTGGGAAATGCAAGTTGGACTTGCAAGGCGGAATGTGTTCCCGCTTCTCTTTATTGGAGTTGCAGTTTCTCATATTATTGGGATGTAACAAAGATAAAGAGGAGATCCCAGATCTTGCTGAGATATAATGGTAAGTATATCTCTTACATTGAAAGTGATTAAGGGAATGAACTTTCATTGTTGACATGGCAAGACAACTTTGATATAAAAACTCCTAAATCAAAGTATAATATGTGCCCTTATGCAAATTACTTATTTCAGATAATCCTTCATTAAACCCACTCAATGTTATACTCATTAATAACCAGTAGAATATCATGGATTGGACCCTTGATCCAGATATTGTACTTGCGATTGGACACATAATGTATGTGGTTGCAATGTGCAAGATTCCTCATAATAATGAGAAGTGATAATTAAATAAGACAATAGGACTAAAACCCTAGGGTTTGTATGTCTCTATAAGTCTTGATCTTATCGAATGTACTTTTGAAGTGACATGTCGATGATGATCGTAATTATCAAATTAATCCTTATAAAATCAATAAAGATATTCTGGCATATATATGTGCTCTTGACATTTAATCATGAATGACATGGTTCTCTACATCATGTAGAATGGTAGCTCTATTAGAGATAATGTATTCAAATTGTTTGAATACCTACCTGAACCGATGCTTCAAAGAGTTTAGATGGATGTAGATGATGAGTGTCATCATTCTACTGTCTATACTCTAGTCATTCATGAAGCTTCATAATATTCATATTATATGAACTTAAATGAAGCTTGTATAAATGTTGAAATACTCTTATATTGAAATTTTTTATTTTAACATAAGAGATCCTTGGTCTTGAGCAAAGGTTGCTTATAGACAAAGGGAGCGCAGTGGAAGCATGGGTTGGACCCAAGTAAGAGGTATAGTCAAAGAGTTGACTGTACTTCTGTGACTTCCATATGACATCCAAAGAGTTGGATGAATGCCAATACTGCAATAAGTTGATGTGTTGATAGTATGACTATCAAGTCTGTCTAGAATCCTCAGAAAAGGACTCGGATAGAGCATCAGTATAATCTACATATAATCATTGAAATTGACTTACTTATTTGATAAGGTAAAGTCTAATAATTGTATCTCAATCTTCTAATAACACTTGCAATTGGTTGCATATATATTAGAATATTAGAAATTTGATCTTAAGGTTTATTGATCATCCATGTTGAAAGTAATGCAAGTGTTGCAACAGTTTCCATGAGATCAATAGACTTCATATTTTCAGTGGGAGCCCTTAGTCTTAGAGAATGTCTCTATGACCTAGATATTAGAATACACTCATTGTTTATTTCTAATTGTTGGATATGAACATGAATTCTGTAATAAATCTATCATAAAGAGTTATGATGGAAATATTTCAGATAGTAATCTAAAATCTAGTGGACTCTATTAAATTAGAAAATTATTGAATGGTTCATTAAGATTTCTAATACTGAAAATTAAACCTTTAAAAAATCAATAGGAAGATAAAGATCATTTGACAATGATCTGGCATCAAATTTTGGACATATATCTGTTGATGAAATCAATGGACTGGTAAGACATGAAACTTTAGATTGTCTGAAGATTCAAATCTCACATACTTGTGAATATTGTATTCAAAGTAAAAATGTCCAATACACCCTTCCTTGGGAAAGGCGTAAGGTGTCAAGGTATTAAGGATCTCATACATATTGATGTATGCAGATCGTCTATATCATAGTAAACATTATGGATATGTGATATCTGTTAATGATTATGTATGATATGAGATTTCTTCTCTTCACCTAAGAAACCTTTGAAATGTTCAAAGATTTCGTAATTTTGGTTAGAACCAAAGTTTGAGGGAAGATGAAATGAATTTGATCTAACCAAGGTAGCCTGTACCTATTAGATGAATTCAAGAAATACCTTATGGAGATATGAATATCATTCCTGTCTCAATCCTCCTAATGAACCTTAACTCAATAGAGTTGTAGGGAGATACAATTGATCATGTGTGACATGATTTGATCAATGATTAATCATAGCATAATTATCTCTTAGTTTCCAGGTATATATATGTGGTAGAGACTGCATTATATATCCTTAATAAGGTTCCATGTGATTAAGCTGGAATCTGGCACTAGAGAGTGCTCCTTCATTAGGAAAATAAAGGATGGTATTGGATACCTACTTTATGACCTTGAGATTCTTAAAAGATCTAATCTTTGAGAATATGATTCTTATAGGATGACTCTCTTGAGAATCAAGATGAAAATGAAATGAAGGAACTCATTTAATCTTGAAAAGATAATGAGGCTCCTGATATTGGAAACTGAAAGGACAATTAAAGATGAAACACTAATACCTCTTCAAATAAGTTTGAGGATGGATTCCATGTGTCAGTTAAATCTGACGATGATCGGATTTCATGTGATGAAGCTCCTGAGGATCATGACATGGAAAGATGGATGTTGGCAATAAAAGTCTAATGTAGACTTCATATACAAGTGTTGTATATGGACCCTCGAGGATCCACCTATATGGGTCAGACCCATTAAGGTGTAAATGGATCTTCAAGAGAAAGAGGGAACCTGATGAGAAGGTAGAGACCTTCAAAAGCACGGTTCGTAGCCATGAGCTACACACCGAAGAGAAGACATCGCTTGAGATGATACTTCCTCTCCAGTGACCTTGCTTTAACCCATCAGAATATTGCTAACCATAGCTACACAACTTGACTAAGACATCTTCATGATGTAAGTCAAGATTGCATTCCTCTATGAATACCTCTCTGAGGATATTCATATGAAGTAGCCCCAAGGCTTCATGGTTGAGGAAAGCAAGGTGTGCTAGCTGAAGAACTCCATCTTTGGACTCCAATAAGCTTCCTGTAGTTGGAAAATAAGATTTAATGAAATTATAAATGTTATGATTTCAGATAAAATCTTGATGAACCATGTGAAGCTTAGTGGGAGTACCATTGTGTTCATCGTGCTTAATGTAGATATTATTCTAATCATATAAGAATAAATGATAAGTGTTTTATAATTTGGTTGTTCCATACCTTGAGATACGATTTCAAGGATACCTCTTATATCTTAATTCTGAAGTCGTTCAGAAGCAAAGAGAAGAGGGTATTGGTACTGTCACATTAGTAATACACCTTGGACTTATTCCATTTTCTGGACAATTCCAAGAAAAGCTTCCTTCCCTTAAGATGTGGTAGTGACCTGTCTAGAGGGATAGCACCTCAAAGAGTTGAGGAAGTGAATGCTAGAACTGCTTGCACTTGTGCATCAGTTATGAGAAGCTGAATGTATTCTAGATGTGTACAAGAAACAGATGTCTACCATGCAGTGGGAGTAGTAAACTGTTACTAATCCCGCTATGGAGATAAAACACTTGATTGCAGTAATAATAATATCTTCAAAGATGATGAAACTTGGAGATAGTGATCTCAAAGTCTTGTCTTCAAAAGTTTAAGATCTTGTAGATAGTGATCTATAAGGGCCTTAACTGTAGATACCTTAGGAGACAGAGATCTCCAGGAATGAAGGTATTCTAATAAGGATTATGGAAATACTGGTTATGATAATTAATAAGATGTAGTGTCAAGGACACTATAACCAACAAAATTGAGTATCGGTTGCATGAGATGCAACATTCGAATTGGATGCGAGCACTGTTACTAGGAGATATGCAAGTACCGTAAAAGGACTTGGCGTAGTCTCTTGGGAACAGAGTGACTGATCAGCTTACCTAGCTATTTTCTAAATAGCCTATGATTGTCACATGAGTGTGGGTTTAAAATGATTAGCCCATTAATGGCTCTTTGGGCTAGTGAGAGATTGTTGGACATGCGAGCCCACGGCGAGCCATTATGCAATAAATGTTATTGCAATTCACTCCTTAATCTGAAATAAAGAGTACATAGTTTGCATAATAGGTCCCTTAGTGCAATTAGGGTTATGTACCATGGCCATCTTAATGATCATAAAGCTGTTGATTCAATTATTGAATCATAGAGGCTGGTGCTTAGATGAATATCTAATGAGTTAGATTGAGGACTCATCAAGCACCGTCAAATGATTATTAAGAGATGATCTCCAGCCTGAGTAGGAGATGGAAATCCTTTCTCAGTTAGGTTGATATCTGACTGACTTCTTGATGCAGGTCCTCTGCATAGGAATAGAGATTCGGAGGTGTCAGATTAGTTAAGTCAAAGAGTTGACTTAACGAGATCGAGATAACCAAAGTCCTATATTGTATGCTGTCACGATACAGGCACGCATCCTCTGACCGGAGACAGATGTGTTACTATATGTTTGAGTATGTACATTTGGCAGACCAATAGGTTGATGACCTAATCAAGGTCTATACACCGGCGCGCTGGTGTGCATATAAGGGCATATGAGTAATACGATCTCTCAAAGGGATCATACAGGTTCAGTTAGTGAACCGGAAGACATGAGCTCACTCATGAGATATTGGGAAGAATCAAATTCCATGCGCATGGTCGTCTTGCTTTGGAAGCTTGACTGAATTTGTAGGTTTGATATATACTTTTGGAAAGTATATGATCAAGACCTAGGTATGATATATGCTTTTGGAAAGTATATGATCGATACCGACTCCAATGATCGAATGAGAACTTACTGATAAAACCCTGAAGTAGACAGTGTAAAGTTGATCTAATACTTCGGGTTTACTCAGAGTCTTCCAGTATGCAGGATGTACAGGTATTAGGAATACCTGAGGGTGATGTGATCATAAACGATTGTATAACCATGACGCTTCCATTCCTAGGGAGTGATGAATCGGGTCTGGATTTTAGTGACTCCTCTCAGTAGAGAAGTAATCTCATCTTAGTCCAAATGTTGGACATTGATCTGAATGTGATTCAGATTCAATGAGAAGATTAGATTTACGGTCTTGATTTAATCAAGCATCTATGGGAGGCCCGAGATCTGGATTTGAGATGTGATCTCAATATCCATGTCACTATACGTGGAACAGTACAATCACCCTGTCCTTATCTCCAAGTATTCGCAGAGAAAGCGCATTATCCTTGAAAGAGTTCATGGATAATTCTATTGTTGATATATGTATCCGAGCATTGAGAAAATGGATAACTAAATGTGATTTAGTTATCATGAATAATATGAATTTGATTCATATTATAAGGAGAGTTATCTTAGATAATTAAATGTGATTTGATTATCAAAGATGTAAATAATGTGAATGTGATTCATATTATTTGAGCACAAGAGAAATAAGTTATCCAATATAATTAATGTGATTTAATTATTATGGATAAGAATAATGTGGATAGCAATATCCAATTATTCATAATATATTATAAATGTGATTTATAATGTATTAGAGAGAGTTAAATATAATTTATATTAGTAGATTAATTATTGATGTGTATTGGATACACATTGTCTAATTAATTGAAAATGTAAATTACATTTTGTTTTGGGTTGTGAATATGATTCACAATATTCCAATGTCAAGATTGCAATATTCCCAAAATTAATTGAGATTTATTTTGGTGAATAAAAATCCCAACAAATAGTTGTTGGAAATAAGTAGAGAGAAAATCAAGGAGATGTGCCATCTCATGGGAATCCATGAGATTGCCCTCCCTCCAAAGGGGAAGGTTGATCTCCTTTATTCTCTCTCTCCTTATTTGATTGATTTAATTTGGTGTTAATATATATTTGATATATTTCATCAAATTTAAATCACAAGTTGTAGGCTTTTACCAACAACAATCTTGACCATTGGATTGACATAAATCAATCTCATCCATTGATTTTATATGTCACATGGATTGAGATCCATGGATCCCAAAACCCTATAAATAGAGAGGCATACCATGTTCTCTATTTTACACACAACATGTGCTGTAGTAGAACATCTCTCTCTCTCTCTTTCTCTCTAGAGGTCAGCCCTCTCTCTTCCTCTCATGGCCGTCCACCATGGATGCCATGGAGAAGTTCTCCATCGCCGTAGCATCGTCGTTATGTTGCCCGTTCGTCTGCTCGTGGATCTCCGTCTCCTTCGGTGCGTCTCGCTCTTGAAGAAGACGTCGGATCTCGTGTGTCGAGATCAGGAGATCCGCCGCTTGGATCATCAACATGGATTGCGAGAAGCACGCGGTTCATCCCCACGCTCGCAAGCGTCTCCTCCGTCGAATCGGACTTGAGACAGGAGGTCTCTTCGTTTAGAGACTCGATTGCAACCACGCTTCAAGAGGTAATCCTATTACTTGTTTGTGGTTTAGACGAAACGATTCGAGAAGTGTTCTTGGATCATGTGGTTTCGTCGTATAAAATTTTTTTAAATTCCGCTGCATCGAGCAACTAGTCCGACTAGTCGCTCTTCGTCGTATTAGATACGACGCTCACGCTTCTGTGATGCGCTTGAGGATCAAACCATATCCTTCACATCCAAGGAGAAATTGCAATGAAGCCCCCGCGTGTTTCCAAAATTACAAATCTACCCCCACCTGGGTAAATTGCAGAGGAGCCCCTCCGGATTTGCTAAATTACAGATAAGTCCCGCAGGGGCCTTTTTGAAGAAGAAAAGATTATTTTATTTACAGTTTTAGTCCCTGCAAAGATCACTTTAGCATATTTTCTCATACGGACTCTGATTTTAGCTTATAATATGTTATTTTGAAGCTATTTTCATGCTCTACAACTTAGCATAGTTGTGATCAGATCTGAAGAGGTTTATTGATAATTATTCTTTGAGGAACTAATTTGACATGCAGGCTCAATTTTTAACGTCGTTGTGCTGTAGAGAAATTGATGATATTTATGCAGGGACTCCGTTGAGAAAAGCTTGGGAAATAAATCCTGATGCATAATTTAATAATTATTTTATTGAGGATCTAATTTGTGCAGGAGTTTCAGAAAGGAATATTGATAAATTATTTTCCCTGTATGTTTCGAACAGGATGGTTATCGATTGAGGATTAATTTACAGGGAAATTAAAAGGAATTTTTAACAGAGCCCATATTCCCCAGATTATTTATTTATGCTCTGATTACTTCTCTTGAACCATAGTTTTTGATCTGTGATAAATTTTGAGGTTATCAATCAACATATTTTGGAGCAGAAGTCTAAATCCCAGATCCTGTGCTGAATTGTCTTCCTTGCATTTGCATCTCATAGCATTGTACATTTTCTCAACACAGACTTTAACCGAACAATTAATTAATTATTTAATTTGATTTAAGACCGCACAACCAAAAATCACCGTTCCCTATGTTTCGACCTTGGTAAACTTACCAAGTAAAAATATTCCACAACATTCAAAGATTGTGTTATTTTGATCGACTGATTTTGCCTCTTATACTACAATTCATTCTTATTAAAGAGGCGGATTTCACGTTCATCACATTTCATTAAACTTCGGTAGCAGGCTAAGGAAGTGGGGCTTGAGCTCGAATGCTTCGGGGAACCGTAGGTGCCAACCAACTGTGCATCTCATTTTCTGATGGGTTATAGGCATCTACCATTGGTCGCTCGATTCCTCCTGCCGCAATGATCTGTCCCATTCTTGCTGTAAGATCTGCATTCTATTGTTCGGCTGTGGCGAGGCGATTAAGGATTTGTCGCAACAGGTCCTCATCCGATGGCTGCTTAGGTGGCATCTTGTCCTCTAGTCCTGGGTATGTAACATGGTATGTGTTAGAGGACAAATCAAGGAAGGGATTCTTACTGAGGCGATGGTCTTCCTCGGTAAGTTCATAGGAGAGGAAAGGGTTGGTTTGAGAGTAACCACCCTGGGTGTGAGGGATCCAGAACTCAAGAGGGTCATGAGTTCTGGGTGGTCCAAGTGCGCTTGGGCCAGTGAAGATGAGTTTCGTGGGGGGCTCAGAGAGAGATTGGAGAGTAAGGAGTCGATATCCTCCCAGTCACTCATCTTGGATTGGCTAGGAAGAGTCGGGAGTTCTAAGTGAAGATCGGATTTTACTCCTACCTGAAGCAAGCAATTCAATCCAAGACCCTGGATTCACACTCAACACAATGAAGGACCCGAAATCGAGTCCAATTAATCTTGTTAATTTTAAGTGTGATTTTTCAAGCAAGATAGCAAGGAGTTACGCGACCTATAGGGAAGTCGGTTCAGAGCCGGATGCGTCTTCCCTGTTTAACCTGTCGCCTAAGATACCGCCGGTCCTTCCTTTCTTCGTTCCTATCTCAAGTTGATGGATTCAAAGACCTGTCCCTATCTACCTGCAAGCAGGCGGAGGCTGACAAGGCCGGAACTTCATTCCGGGGGGTTACTGGAAACTTGTCGCGAAGTACTGCAATTTCGCCCCTATCTACCTGAGACAGGTGGAGGCTACTTGGTACTAGTCAGTGAATCTTAATAATTCAACTTGTGATATTTACTAGGATTAGTTGGATCATGATATGGAAGGCGGGGATTTTGGCTCTACCTTAAGGTGTTCACGCACACTCAAGTACCCTTACTCAGCTTGAAAACAAGGTCGGGGATTAGTCTCCCGCAAGCAAATTTTCCAATTTTATTTTTTTGGTCAATAATGTTAGCAGTCCCAGTTTCAAGTTAAGTTGCCACTTGTTAGTCCAACCACACAAATGCCTATCGTCCAGTCCCAATTTCCATTTAACTTAAGTTTGAAAAACAGAGAGGGGGAAATTGAGAAAAGCCAATGCACAAAAAACAATGATGCGTATGCTGAGTGAAGAATACTTAGAGTGATCCCTTCGCTTTTATGCAGGATGCAAAATAAAATTGAAATCTTTTTACACTATATGCAAATGCAAACGGCAAAATCCGCTCCTAGACAAGCAGTTCTATTAGCGAGTGAAGCACATGTTGAGTTGACTAGATCTGCGGTCTAGGTACGTCTTTTAAGTGTATTGTGTGGTCCTAAAGATTTACGAGCACAAGCAAATCCTAGAGTGGCTCGAGGAGCCGATAGTGCAAGCCTAATCTACAATTCAATCCACACAGCATATGGGGACACAGTTCCACTATCTTTACACATGCGAGAACCCAAACGGGAAACGCTGGAAGTAATGCAAAAAAAAAGAAATAAAAATACAAGTCCTCTCAAGTCACTCAAACAAATTAAAATGCAGGTTCCGTGAAGCATCTTTGACTCCTCACATTCCTCGCACAAAAATAAGTTGAGGTCAGATAGAGAACGACAAAAATACAAAAATTAAAAGACAGGAAATTATTCACAAGAAAACCAAGGGTCAGACTACCTGGGGACAGAAAATCAAATACTCAGAAATTACTGTAAATTAACCTAAGCCGTGCCTCCTCAGCAACGACGCCATTTTAAACACGCTCTCACTACCCTTTGTTAATTTAATCAAATTAATGGTCAAATTAATCGTTATGTTGTTCATTGCAGACGGATAATAAGAGCAGATCAAAAATCACTTTTAATTAAATTCAATTAATTTCGAGCGACAATATTTTTTTTACTTGGGCAAGCCCAAGGTCGAACTCAGGGAGGCAGGTGTCTCCTTAGGTAGATTTTAAGCAAATTCCAAGGTTTGATTTTCAGGAGAGATTTTTTTGGTCTTTTTCAATATATTTTATGCAGGGAAGAAAAGACATATGCACAATCAGGCCAGTTTACAAGTTAATTCAGATAAGTGATCAAATCAAGTCCAAAAGTTATGAAACTTGGCCCTATACTAATTTTTTTGAATTTTTCTGACTCTAAATAAATTTAGTGTGAATTAAAAATGAATGCAAGGTGATTTTGACTAAATTAATTTTAATAAATATCAAATCACAATATTTTTGGAAATAAAAATTATCCTAGATAGATCTGAAGGTAAGGAATCCAGAAAAATTAATAAACCTATATTTCTATGTGAAATGAAACTATTAAAAATTAATTAATAAAATGACTAAATGATTTATTCAGACCTCAGGATGCATGCAAATAAGATGAATTTTTTACACAATGTGAATTTAATTATCCTAGGTCTAATGTGAATATTTTGGTGATTTTTGGAGTCACAGAGAAATCACTACAAATTAAAAGGCATAAATGGGCAAAATATGACAAAATTCAACCAATTAATTAATAATAAAATCTGATGCTTTTAAAAATATGCCAAGTATCACATATGGAAGAGGACAAAATAAGCTACACAATGCAATTTTCAAAATTGAAAAATGAATTAAAATGAGTGCCTAAATATGCGTGCAAACACAAGGATGTAAATGCAATACACAAATAAAATTGATAAAAATGAAATATGCTGACAAGGACGTTTATACAATTACCCGAACTAGCAGGGGCATGGGTGCATTTTTTTCCGAATGCACGTGCCCAGCACGTGATCTCCAGAACCTCAAGGTCGTGGTTACAATTTCCTCAAAGAGCACATGCTTTGGCTGACGAGGGGACGGATGGAATTTTACGGAGCACTGGGGGTCTGTCTGCAATGTTTCCCTCGCTCACGTGCTTTCCACGTGAGAATGAAATAAAGTTGAGGCTTCTTCGTGGTTCTGCTCGAGCAAAGGACGACGGCCGTAAGGGAGTGTGCCTAGCGGCCTGGCGGTGTGAGCTCGCAGCCAAGGAAGAGGTGGCATGCGCTGGAGGCGGCTGGCGGGCGCTGGTCACTGCGCAGGGGCTGAAAGGCGGTGAGCAACGGGCCTGCGCATACGGTCGAGTGACGGCGGAGGCTCAGGGGCAGAGGCACTGAAGCACGGGGCCCGGTGGTGTCCGATCAGTGGAGGAGGCGTAGCAGTTCACTAGAGATATGGCCGAGGGCACTGTCACTGCTAGACAGTGGCGGAGGAGCACAGAGCACGGGAGGCGTTGTGGCACGTTGTAGGAGGTCGTCCTGCCGCTGGAACTGGCGAAGTTGGCGAGGCACAAGGGAAGAAACACGACGGAGGGGCGCCTGACCTGCGACTGGGGTTGATAGCACGATCGAGGGTCGGTGGCCGAAGAGCAGGCAGCGCTACGGAGCTCAAGCGTCATGCGACACACGCCCGACGACCAAGGAGGAGGTGCGAGCGGTGGTGAAGGCGGCTGGGGCGTGAAGGAGGAGGCCAGGGGATGCGTCAAGTAGAGGAGGAAGAAGAGAGGAGGAGAGAGAGACATTGGGGGAGGGCAAGAACATGGGATTTCACAAAATCCCCTGTTTTGCCATGCATTTCTTTAGCAGCCTTATATGAGAGACGAATTGATTCATGAAACTTCGTCAAAAAATTCAACAAAAATCTCCACCCTGTTCCCAGTATGCGATTTATCCGGAGAGGAAGAAGAAAATAAAGAAGTTACCTATAGATGGAATGGGCGCCTGTGAAGAAGCTCGAGGATGAGCTAGGGTTATTGCTCAAGGTTGCGGCGCACGAACCGAGCTCGGCAAGCTTCGAGGTGAAACTTGCGTCAGCAAAGACGAGGCTCCGTCGGATCTCGCCTAGGAAGGGGGAGGTCGTCGCTCAAGGGAGGTCACTAGATGTCACATGGTATTAGCTCCCAAGCTCTCTCTCTTTCTTGTAATGTGATGGCGGATAGATGACCAGTGGAGGGTGGTCGCCCTTTTAAAGCCGACGTGAGAAGGCGAGGGTGAGCGGAGTTGGAGTTTGTGGGGTGAAAAGTGGGAAAGTGGAGGTAGTGTGCGAGGTGAGTGAGGTGCATGGAGGAGGCGAGGGGAATTGGAGACCGTGGAGGAGATTGGTTGTGCAAGTTGGAGGTGATGGTGCTTGTACAGCAAGAAATGGAGGGGGCGTAGACTACCTGGGTCCAGGACGTGGAATGGAAGAAAGAGTAGACAGAGAGAAAGAGAGAGGAGAGAGAGAGAGAGAGAGAAGAGAAGACTCTTGGCCGTTGATGAAATACCCTTTCATCCAACGGCCCCGTGATTAAGGAGGGAGGTGGCATAAGTGGGTGAATGGGAGTTGACACGTGGTGGCTCCAGGAGCTGCCACGTGTTGCTCCCAGAAAAATCCGCAACTAAATGCAAAGAAAAATCAGAAAAGAAATAATAAAAAGGTTAAATCAAATAGTGGTCAACACAAAAGTTGCTTATCTCGATGAGATCTACAACTTTTGTGAAGGGACAAAAATTAAATAAAGTCATCTGTACAAAATGTCTTTTTGGGTTGTACCTTATAGTCATAAAATACCACATTTATCTTTTGTATTTTTTTCATTTTTAAAGAGAGAAAATCAAAATAAAGTTAGAAAAAATATCAAAGGAATATTACAACTTAATCTATTTTTTTGGATTTTTAATAATTAAGAAAATAAAAGGATAAAATGAAGGGCAAAAACGGTCACTATGTACAATATACAAAAGGGGCCCAAAAACCCAAGTTTTGCATACGAGCTCCGATTTTAATGAAATTGGTCTCGTTTTGAAGGTCTCTGAATGTATATTACTTAAAAGTGAGTAGACCTAATTCAGAGGTTGTATGAGAGAGATATGCACATTTTAAGGTTCATGGTTTCAAACTTGGATTGGGGTTTTATTGGTCAATTTTACAAGTTAGTGATTTTGGCATTCTTCTTTATATTATTAACACATTATAAGGAAGGTGTTATTTGATTTTTGGAGGGGATATAAAATACAAATAATTAGGTGAATTATTGGTGGATATTTTACAAGTGGATTTTATAAATGGATTGGCTTCTTATTTAATGCAAATATGAATGCTAAAATGTATGTATTGTGGATTGATGCATGAATGCTAGTTATGCGAAATAAAGGGAAATTGCTGCTAAATACCTGGGGACAAAGCTGTATTTTCAACTTTAAGAGTGATGAATCACAGATTCATCAACCCCCTATACTTAAACCTTGCTCGTCCCCGAGCAACTTAAATGAAATGCAAGAGTGAAATGATTTTGGGTTCCATACCAAGGTCATGAGAAAAAGTTGAAAATGGAGCTTGACTCGACCTTTGGATTAATTGTGTGGCGGAACCTTATTGGGATCTGAACTTAAAACCTAACAGACTTCAAGTTCCACAAGTCTTCTATTCAAGACGCCTCAATATTCAGGTCAGAACAAATCCTCAAACGTAAATTTCTGATGACTATGATTCTTACTTGTACTATGTAAGTGAGATGTAACTCTCCACATCAGAATGGCTCAGAAACAGCCTCCTCTAACAAGGTAACTCAAATACCTGTCCAGTAAGTCTTTCCTCAAGGAGCGGGGTATTCCCTTCTAAGTTCAAGTGCAACTAGCTCAAGAGGAGGGGTAGAGAAAAGAATGGATGGTAGCCAGTGTAGCTACCTATCCCGGGATGCCTGATCAGTGTAGCCAAGTCATCCAGCTGCATTTCTTTGCTAATATACATACTCTCCGACAGGTATTTTTATTTTCACTTGGACCTGCCTATTTTTTCTTGGAGTTCTTGCATTTTTTCTTTTTCTCTTTCTTTTTCTTTTTTTTGAACTATATACAAGGTGCAACATGTACATCAGGAGTTTTCCTCTTGAGCCAGTAGACTATCCCTCTTTTGAAGCATTATTGCAACCACAGCATCCTGTCCTTAGATGTCAACACCACGAGACTAGTTAAGATGCACTACCCTCCCTAGAGGGAGGACGGATGTTTCCACCTGTGTGCTACTCCAAACTAAAGGATTCTACCTTCTCACCACATCATCAATGAAGAGCTACGTGCATTGTGCATGTCCAAGTTAGGTCACTGTCTAAAAGAATCATGCGTGTGCACGAGATATTCTACTTAGACTGATTAAGATGACATGTGAACATAGACTTGCGTACTCAAAGAATTAAGTCACTTGACCTGAGAAATCTTAACTCCAATTCCTATAAGGTTCCTCTGAAAATTAGGTGGATTAAGGTCAAATCAAGTCCATCCTCAATTCTACTCATAACTTGGTTCAGAACCCACTAGCTTTTTCACCTTGCATATGTAAGATATGCAGATGAGATGTAGATGACATGCTATGTAGATGAATGAAATGCAAGACTCTCTTTTTTTGAATTCAAGGATGATATGCAAGAGTAAATAAGAAGCCTATTTTTTTATTGTTTTTATTTTATTTTTATTTTTTTTCAAAACTTTGGTATACCTCCTATGTTACAAAAATTTATAAGTATTATACAGATTATACAAGTGTATTTATAAAAAAATTTCTCCCTAATTTTACCCAGCCCGTAATTATTGTGTAATATATACAAAGATATGTGAAAGTACGAGCTATGGGTAAAGTATATATGTAATATATACATCGCCCCCTATACTTAGCGTGTGCTATGTCCTCAAAGCATGGAAAGCGAGGAAAACGAGGAAAAAGACACAGCTCGTGCTAAGCGTAAAAGAGCCAAAAGTACGAAAATGTATAGAAGTCATCCTACCCCCCTATACTTAGGCTCTGGCAGCCTAAGTGTAGAAGAAGAACAAAAATGGGGCGGACGAGGTCAAGAGGAGAAATGGATGAATATACACAAGGCGGGTATCAGTTTCCCCTATACTTAGGCTCAGGTCAACCTAAGTGTAGGACTGGAGTGAGTATGAGGACCAATGTGATCGGGAGGATGTACAACGGACAGACTCAGGTGACTCATCCCCCCTATACTTAGGATCTGGTCATCCTTAGTATAGTCCTAGGTGGAGATAGATGAAGTTGGGATGAGTTATTAGAGTCGCGGGAGGGAGGGGGCAGAATGTACAAGAATGATGGATATATACAAAGATCATGGACTGAATCTTTCAAGATGCTGCTGATGGCTGGAGCTTATTGCTGCAAGGTCTCCTGCACGGCTCGATGTGTATCTGTTGAATCTGTCTCGCACATGAATACAATCTCCTCAACATGGACTAACTGCTCATTGGATTCGACGAAGCGCTTCAACAGTTGTCCATTCACTAGGAATGTCAGTGCGTCATCTGCGAGATCTGAGATCTCGACACATCCACTATTATGCACCGCACGAACAATGAATGGGCCCGTCCACTTGGACTTCAACTTGCCTTGGAAGATCTTCAGCCTTGCATTAAACAACCATACCTTCTGTCCAGGAACAAAGGTCTTTCATCTGATATATCTATCGTGCCAACGCTTAACCTTGTCCTTGTACACCAAACTGTTGTCATATGTGCGGTTTCGGATTTCCACAAGCTCATTCAGATCCATTTCTCTCTGCTTCTGCCCAAGGTTTGTGTTCCAATTGACCTTCTTGATTGCCCATTCTGATTTATGCACTAACTCTGCGGACAAATGGCACGATTTTCTGAATACCATTCAGAATGGGGAGGTTCCTAACGGTGTCTTGTAAGCTGTCCTATAAGCCCATAGGACTTGATCCAAGATCTGAGACCAGTCCTTCCTGTATGGGCGGACAAGCTTTTGCAATATAATTTTCACCTCTCTATTCGACACCTCAGCCATACCATTAGTTTGTGGGTGGTAAGGACTAGCGACACGGTGTTTGATGCCGTAGTCCTTCAAGAGTTTCTTCACCTCTCGGTTTACAAAGTGGCTACCCCCATCTGATATAATCATTTTGGGGATCCCGAACCTAGAGATGATATGCTCTCTGATGAATTTACAGACAGTCCTGCTGTCTACGGCTCGAGTCGGGATAACCTCCACCCACATAGATAGGTAGTCTGCCACAAGAAGGATGTACTCGAATCCATGGCTAACAGGGAATGGGCCCATGAAATCGATGCCCCTGGCATCAAAGACATCACAAATGATGGCAGGCTGCATCGGCATCTCATCCTTGGAACCAACGGTTCCTCCCATTCCCTGGCATACTGGGCACAACTTCGCAAAAGTGATGGCATCGTGAAACATAGTCGGCCAGTAAAAGCCACACTGAAGTACCTTCCATGTGGTCCTCTTCCCAGAGTAGTGTCCTCCTACCTCCAAACAGTGGCATAAAGAAAGGACACTCTGATATTCCTCCTGAGGAATACACCGCCTCCAGACACAATCCGGTCCTTCAAAGAAAAGGATCGGATCCTCCCAATGGTAGTGTCTAGCATCCGATTTCAGTCGGTCGATGTGGCTCTTAGGCCAACCTTCGAGAACCTTCTTGGAGACAAGATAATTCACGATATTGGCATACCACGAGAGCGAGTCGACAACAAAAATCGACTCTTCAGGGAAGGAGTCTCGAATTGGTGGATCCTCGGAAGTATCAAGATCTTCGAGATGAGAAAGATGATTGGCTACTACGTTCTTCTTTCCAGGTTTATCACGAAATATCCAAATCAAATTCCTGGATAAGCAAAATCCACCGAAAAAGACGCGCCTTTGTATCCTTCTTATCCATCAAGTATCGTAGCACCGTGTGGTCAGTGAACACAATTACCTTGGATCCAATTAAGTGAGATCTGAACGTGTCCAAGGCAAACACTACCGCAAGCATCTCCTTTTCCGAAACTCTATAGTTACGCTGAGCGGTATCAAGCACTTTACTTGCGTAGTGGATTGCAAACGGGATGCAATCCCTCCTTTGTCCTAACACAACCCCAACAGCAAAGTCTGAGGCATCCGTCATGATCTCAAAAGGTAGAGACCAATCTGGGGCTTGTAGGATAGATGTGTCCATGATCATTCCTTGCAATAGATTAAAGGCCTCAAGACATTTGTGATCAACAATAAACTCCATGTCTTTGCCTAAAAGCTCAGTTAGCGGTCGGGCAATCTTAGAAAAATCCTTGATGAATCTCCGATAGAATCCGACACTGCCTGAGGAACGACCGCAACTGCTTAACATTGGTTGGTGGCTGGAGTCATCTGATCACATCCACCTTGGCAGGAGGAACGACCGCAACTGCTTAATATTGGTTGGTGGCTGGAGTCATCTGATCACATCCACCTTGGCAGGGTCAACCTCCATTCCTCTCTTGGAGATGACATGCCCCAACACAATGCCCTCCGTCACCATGAAGTGACTTTTCTACCAGGAGGAGCACCAGATTAACCTCCACAACAACGTTTGAGGACTTGGGTCCAGATTCCCAAGACAGGAATCGAATGAATCGTCGTGGACCGAGAAGTCATCCATGAAGACTTCCAGGAATTCGCCCACCATTTCGGCGAATACGACAATCATGCACATTTGAAAAGTACCTGGAGCATTGCATAACCCAAAGGGCATACGCCTGAAAGCATAGGTACCAAAGGGGCATGTGAACGTGGTCTTTTCCCGGTCCTCCGGAGCTATGGCTACTTGATTGTAGCCCGAGAACCCATCTAAGAAGCAGAAGAACTCTTTCCCCGCTAGTATCTCTAGGACCTGATCAATCAATGGTAAGGGAAATGATCCTTCTTCGTCGCAGCATTCAGGCATCTGTAATCCACACAGACGTGCCACGACGTGGGCACTCACGTCACGATCTCCTCTCTGTCCTCGTTTGTGGTCGTCTGAATTTCCTACTTTTTCGGGAAAACATGGATCGGGGCCACCCATTTAGAGTCGGAGATGGGATAAATGAAACCTGCGTCGCACCATTCTCTATCTCCTTCTTTACTACCTCTCGTAAATTTGGATTCAAATGAAGTTGGAATTCACGAGAGGGTTTTGGCTTCATTCTCTAAGTAGATATGGTGCAAACACAGAGCGGGATTTATCCCATGGAGATCGGAAATGCTCTAGCCTATCACCTTGAGGTTTCTTTCCAGGATCTCTAGCAAGTGAGATTCCTACTCCTCGGTCAATCGCGAGCTGATGATGACTGGATATTTCTTCTCCTAACCCGCAAGGAAGGCGTATTTTAGTGTTGTGGGTAAAGGCTTGAGATCAGGTAAGGTGTGATCGTCTAGGAAGTCTGGCTCAATCGAATCTAGTTCAGTGTTGAAAGTGGTTGGATCTGTCTCTGTAATTGCTGCCACCAAGTTATTCGGCTCTGGAGTCAAATCGTCAAAGGTTTCCATGTAATCGGTAAAAGCCACGTCCGACTCGTCATCCTCATCTTCCCGATTGTCCTAAAGAGGGAAGGATTGACAGGCCCAGCTAGGCCTCTAAGTCATCGAAGAGGTAGGGGGACGCAGGTTCTGAGCTGTACTCGCTTCTGAGGACCTCGCAAACTGTCTCATGCACAAGATCATCTCCGGAGGGGAAGGACTCATCGGTGTTGGCTGGGTTCTGTCTCCATGGCCCAACTGTGTCTACATGGTCGCAGTCTGCTTCGGTTGAAGAGTACTTGGTGCTGGATTCGGAATCTGATTAATGCCATCTGGTTTGCTTCATCTTAGGTTCCTCATCTCTGCCTGGAGTTTGGAACTGGATCTTCCCGATCTTGTAATCAAACAAGGCCCCTACTGTTCTGAGGAAGTGCCTGCCTAAGATGATCTGGGAATATCTCCAATTACGAGGGGTTTTCATATCTAGGACAGTAAAATCCACCATGTATTCTTGACCCTCGACTCTGATGACAACATACCTCAATTCTCATTGGGACCTCTTGGTTGATTTATCAGGGAACTGCAGGAGGGCTCTAGATTTCCTAAGAGGTCCGAGATTAAGCCGCTCATAGAGTGTTGTAGGCATTAAGTTAATTGAGGAGTCGTTGTCTAGGAGAGTGCATGCAAACACAATGTCATCGACATGATTCACTACATAATGTGCACCCATGTCTCTTCGTTTCCTTGGAAACGAGTTCTTTATTGCACAAGTCGTGGCTACTGACAGAACGTGTTTCTCAATACGGTTTTTGGTCTTACTGCTAACCCTAGTAGGTGTGCATCTCACCTTAAGGTATTTTTGAAATGCAGGAGTCATTTCCATGTACTTGTCAAAGGGGATTGTGACCTTGATATGTTTGTTGCAAAACTCTGTCATCTCAGGGTCATCTTTTTGGATTTTTTAGTTTTCTTCTTTCCACCCTTAAGAGCTCGGGGGAAAGGGATTATTGACTCCAATTCAGATTCTGAAACTGAAATGTTTTCATTCAAAGAGGGAACTGAGTTCTGTACAAGAATCGGACTTTGAAACAGACTCGGACTCTGACTCTGACTAAAAAAAATGCTGCTGTGAAACCGGTGATGCATCTTTCGCGACTTCTGGACGGTCCTGCTCAGATGGAGGTGCGGGCTCTTCATCGGTTTCGGTTGACTCTCTTTTGGTGCGGGTTCGTTGCTTCTTCGAGGATCCAGAAGTCCTCTTCTTCTGCCAGTGGTGGCGATGGTGGTGCTGCTCCTCTTCTGCCTCCAAGTTCTCCTTAGGTAAAGACTTGGCGACTTCTTTCTTCGGTGCCCGTGCCTGATCAGGTACAATCACGGTCCTTCTTCTCCTGAGGGACATATGGTTTACATTATCATACGAAAGGATCTCATGTTCAGATAAAGAATTATTTGAATAGTATACCTGATCACGAGTTCGGTTCTGGCCTTGAGTTAAGCAGTTTGGGTTGGCCTGAACCTGGGCGGGAATTGGGGTCTTTGGCACCAATTTGTTGATCCTAGGTACGAGAAACACGATTCATATCAATTATCATATCCAGTTAGTCATTCTGGATCCGTTGGATCCTATCAGACAGGTTCTGGATCGCCAAGGTGAGGGACTCTAATTCGGTAGGCTGGGCTGGCTGATGATGACTTGCGGATGTGGTTCTGTAGTGGCCCTGTTGGCCATGCCGATACTGCTGCTACTGATGGGACGGTAACGGGCCCTGCTGGCCCGAGTGGAACGTGCACTGCTGCTGGTGCTGTTGAGGTTGGTACCCTCGTTCAGGCTTGGACTGAACAAAGCACGGTGCGGGGACGGAGCTGGTTTCCTGGTAAGGTGGGAAGGTCGGTGAGGCTGACCGTTCCCCATCCCCGACTGTCTGCCGACGGGGTCATGGCTGTACCACATCCCGTTGATCTCGAACACCTACGGAGAGCTCCTCGTATCCGGTTTCCACTTGTGGGGGTGCATGCTGGTCCTGCTGGGTGTAAGTCTGCTCCTCTACCCAACCACTCTAAGGCCCCGACGCCTGTTCCTGTACAAGATGGACTCGGTGTACATGTACATGTGGTGGAGAAGGGGCATGTAGCTTTATCTTAGCTACCCTTTCAGTAAGTTCCTCCACTTGCTTCGGCAAACGCGAGAGAGGACTCAAGGTCAGTGACCCTCGTGTGGATCTGCTCGACCATGGTTAACTTATCAGCTATCATCCCCATGCTGGGAATGAGGTCCTTTGTCAGATCCGCTACAGTCCTCCCAGTTGTGTCATTGGATAGAATTGAGGGAGACAACTGATAGGCTCTGGTGGCCTGCAACCTACCTGTTTCCTCCATCTGCTCCAAGATTTTCCATATAATATTTTCAATCTTGTTCAGATAACTTCCTCCACAGGCAGCATAGACTAACCCCTGCATCTCCGGGGTCATGCCACAGAACAAGGTCTGGACTAAGATCGCCTTAGAAATGCCATGGCAGGGACATTTCTGGAATTAGGTCATTAAACCTATCACAGGCTTCATGGAATGGTTCACTGGGTCCCTGGGAGAAACTAGCGATCTTTGTTCTCATTTGATTAGTCCTACTGAGGGGGGTAGAACTTCTTCAGGAATAGGTCCTTGAACTGCATCCAGGTTGTACATATCACCCCAAGATTTTTCAACCAATGTGCTGCCTTATCTCCTAAGGCAAATGGGGTGGCCTTCAGCCGAATATAATCCTGCCCAACACTAGGATGACTAAGGTTGTTGCAAACCAGCTCGAAGTCTCTAAGGAAGGCATATGGTTCTTCATTGGCATTTCCATTAAACTTCGGTAGCAGGCTAAGGAAGTGGGGCTTGAGCTCGAATGCTTCGGGGGAACCGCAGGTGCCAACCAACTGTGCATCTCATTTTCTACTGGGTTATAGGCATCAACCATTGGTCGGTCAATTCCTCCTGCCGTAATGATCTGTCCCATTCTTGTTGTAAGATATGCATTCTGTTGTTCGGTTGTGGCGAGGCGATTAAGGATTTGTCGCAACGGGTCCTCATCCGGTGGCTGCTTAGGTGGCATCTTGTACTCTAGTCCTGGGTATGAAACATGGTATGTATTAGAGGACAAATCAAGGAAGGGGTTCTTATCGAGGCGATGGTCTTCCTCGGTAAGTTCAGAGGAGAGGAAAGGGTTGGTTTGAGAGTAAACACCCTGGGTGTGAGGGATCCAGAACTCAAGAGGGTCATGAGTTCATGAGTTCTGGGTAGTCCAAGTTGCGCTTGGGCCGGTGAAGATGAGTTTTGTGGGGGCTCAGAGAGAGATTGGAGAGTAAGGAGTCGATATCCCCCCAGTCACTCATCTTGGATTGGCTAGAAGAGTCGGGAGTTCTAAGTGAAGATAGGATTTTACTCCTACCTGAAGCAAGCAATTCAATCCAAGACCCTAGATTCACACTCAACATAGTGAAGGACCCGAAATCGAGTCCAATTAATCTTGTTAATTTTAAGTGTGATTTTTCAAGCAAGATAGCATGGAGTTACGCTGCTTATAGGGATGTCGGCTCAGAGTCGGATGCGTCTTCCCTGTTTAACCTGTCGCCTAAGATACCGCCGATCCTTCCTTTCTTCGCTCCTATCCTAAGTTGATGGATTCAAAGACCTGTCCCTATCTACCTGCAAACAGGCGGAGGCTGACAAGGCCGGAACTTCACCCCGGGGGGTTACTGGAAACTTGTCGTGAAGTACCGTTATTTCGCCCATATCTACCTGAGACAGGCGGAGGCTACTTGGTACTAGTCAATGAACCTTAATAATTCAACTTGTGATATTTGCTAGGATCAGTTGGATCATGATATGGAAGGCAGGGATTTGGGCTCTACCTTAAGGTGTTCACACAAACTCAAGTACCCTCACTCAGCCTGAAAACAAGGTCAGGGATTAGTCTCCAGCAAGAAGATTTTCCAATTTTATTTTTTTGGTCAATAATGTTAGCAGTCTCGATTTCAAGTTAAGTTATCACTTGTTAGTCCAACCACACAGCATGCCTATCATCTAGTCCCAATTTCCGTTTAACTTAAGTTTGAAAAACAGAGAGGGGGAAATCGAGAAAAGCCGATGCACGAAAAATAATGATGCATATGCTGAGTGAAGAATACTTACAGTTATTCCTTCGCTTTTATGCAGGATGCAAAATAGAATTGAAATCTTTTTACACTATATGCAAATGCAAATGATAAAATCCGTGCCTAGACAAGCTGTTCTATTAGCAAGTGAAGCACATGTTGATTTGACTTGATATGCGGTCTAGGTGCGTCTTTAAGTGTATTGTGTGGTCCTAAAGATTTACGAGCACAAGCAAATCCTAGAGTGGCTCGAGGAGTCGCTAGTGTAAGCCTAATCTACAATTCAATCCACACAGCACACGGGGACACAGTTCCACTATCTTTACACACACGAGAACCCAAACGGGAACTGCTGGAAATAATGCAAAAAAAAGAAATAAAAATACAACTCCTCTCAAGTCACTCAAACAAATTAAATGCAGGTTCCTCGAAGCATCTTCGTCTCCTCGCGTTCCTCGCACAAAAATAAGTTGAGGTCAGATAGAGAACGACAAAAATTAAAAGACAGGAAATTATTCACAAGGAAACCGGGGGTCAGACTACCTGGGGACAGAAAATCAAATACTCAGAAATTACTGCAAATTAACCTAAGCCGTGCCTCCTCGGGAATGGCGCCATTTTGAACACGTTCTCACTACCCTTTGTTAATTTAATCAAATTAATGGTCAAATTAATCGTTATGTTGTTCGTTGCAGCTGGATAATAAGAGCAGATCAAAAACCACTTTTAATTAAGTTCAATTAATTTCGAGCGGTAATATTTTTTACTTGGGCAAGCCCAAGGTCGAACTCAGGGAGGCAGCTCTCTCCTTAGGAAGATTTTAAGCAAATTCCAAGGTTTGATTTTCAGGGGAGAATTTTTTGGTCTTTTTCAATATATTTTATGCAGGGAAGAAAAAGACATATGCACAATGAGGCCAGTTTACAAGTTAATTCAGATAAGTGATTAAATCAAGTCCAAAAATTATGAAACTTGGCCAGATAATGAAATGCAATGAAATTAAGCTACACTATTTTTTTTGGATTTTTCTGACACTAAATAAATTTACTGTGAATTAAAAATGAATGCAAAGTGATTTTGACTAAATTAATTTTAATAATATCAAATCACAATATTTTAGAAATAAAAATTATCCTAGACAGATCTGAAGGTGAGGAATCTAGGAAAATTAATAAACCTAAATTTCTATGTGAAATAAAACTATTAAAAATCAATTAATAAAATCACTAAATGATTTATCCAGGCCTCGGGATGCGTGCAAATGAGATGAATTTTTTACACAATGTGAACTTAATTATCGTAGGTCTAATGTGAATTTTTGGTGATTTTTGGAATCACAGAGAACTCACTACAAATTAAAAGGCTAAAATGGGAAAAATATGACAAAATTCAACCAATTAATTAATAATAAAATCCATTGCTTTTACAAAAATATGCCAAGTATCACATATGAAAGAGGACAAATAAGCTACACAATGCAATTTTCAAAATTGAAAAATGAATTAAAATGAGTGCCTAAATATGCGTGCAAACACATGGATGTAAATGCAATACAGAAATAAATTTGATTAAAATGATTAATGCTGACAAGGATGTTTATGCAATTACCCGAACTGGCAAGGGCATGGGTGTAATTTTTTCCGAATGCACGTGCCCAACACCGTGATCTCCAGAATCTTAAGGTCGTGGCTGCAATTTACTCAAAGAGCACATGCTTTGGCTGACGAGGGGACGAATGGAATTTACCGGAGCACCGGGGGTCTGTCTGCAATGTTTCCCTTGCTCACGTGCTTTCCACTGGAGAATGAAATAAAGTTGGGGATATTTACACCCATAACCCTGAGTAATATGGTAATTACCCCAGGAACCCTGCATAATAGCGAATTACGCTAAAACCCCCGAGTAATGCTTAACTCTTGCATAGCATAACCCTGTGTTAGTGGACGTTCCTTTTTGCTCGACGGCCGTTAGTTTATGGACGAAAATGCCCTCAGGTTTGAGGGGCTCCCCTCCCATGCAACGGCTAGAAATAGAACCGTTGGGTGTCTCCCCTCCCATGCAAAAACCTATAAAATGACATGTAGAGGCCCCATAGAAAATTTTTTTTAAGGAAGGTTGCTGGTAAATCCACATCATAAGGTGCGTTTTTTTTTTCGTTATGTTGCAAGATGTTGATTTTTTTGTGTCTGCAAGTTATTGTTTGAAGATGTCTACATTTTTGCAGAAGATGCGGTCGCGTTCCTTTGAATCATCATCTAGTATGCGTTGGCCAATGAATGTTTCAGATAAAATGCAGATGTTTCAGATTTACGATGTTTCACAAATAAAGATCTAATGTAGATATAATGCAAGACAATCGAAATTAATACCTTCTGTTGGCCAATGAATTTTGATTGCTTGTTGAAGCTTGCGTTGAGGGGCACAGTGGTACCTCTTGGTTAGCTCGTACAAGAGGCGATGGTGCATTGAGTGGTTCCTTGCAGGTGCGGGCTTGGTGCCCGAACTTGCTACACCTGCTGCATTTATGCCTTGATTTGCCATCATTCTCGTCCCTTGGCCGAATGCGATTCTTTCGCGGACGTCCTGATGGCCTTGTGGTGTGAGGCGGTTGCACCTTGAATGGCAGATTGACCATCAACCACTGTGACTTGTCGGGCATTGGTGCTATGCATGCACAAGTGTAGGCTTTCCTATAACGATCAACCTTGTAGTAATCAGCGACGTAGTTCTCCCACCGCACTCCTCTGATTGTTCCCAACGCGGCTGCTGCATGTGTGCATGGAAGCCCACATAGTTACCATCTTCGACACGAGCATTCGCGGGCTAGAAGGTTTAAAACATACCTCCCAAAAGGAGTTTCTACTTCCACATTGTTGTCATCAGCTCTTCTAACAATGAAGCCCTTCAAGTCCCTTGTGATGCCTCGCACATAAGACAAGGCTGATGGCACAACTTTTTCTGTCCAACTCTTGGACCTTCGAAGTCTCTCATCCATTGTTGTCATCAACTTCTGCCTAATCCAATCAATAAGCTCACAAATTGGCATATTTCGTGCTGGTGATATCCATGCGTTGAATGATTCACTCAAATTATTTGTGACATAATGGCACTTCGCTGAGTCACCAAATTGATGACGGCTCCACTTCTCCCCTACATTTGCCAACCAGTGGTATGCACCCATGCTATGTTTTTGAATCTCAGATATCCAGTGAGTATAGTGCTTGTTATCAAACGCCCTTGCAGCAGACCAAACCATGATCTCTAATTCTTCGCCTGGGAATTTTTTCTTGAAGTTTTTATACAGGTGTCGCATACATGTCCTGTGCTCTGCTTGGGGGAATAGGGTCTTCACCGCCAACTCGAGACCCTTCTGTGCATCTGATATGAAAGTCAACCCAGCACCATTGCCAAACTCGATAGCATGGTTCAAATGAGTCATGAACCAATTCCACGTGACATTGGATTCGCTTTCTACAACTGCGAAAGCCACAGGGAATAATGCATTGCATCCATCTAAAGCTGTCGCTGAGAGTAGTGTTCCTAGGTATTTACCCTTCAGGTGGCACCCATCAAGACCTATGAAAGGTCTACATCCTTGAATAAAACCTTCCCTTTGTGCTTTCAACGATATGAAAACACGTAGAAATGAATCGTCCTTCTCAGTTTCATAGTGAATTACACTTGAAGGATTACGATTCTTCAATTCATAAATGAGAGATGGAAGTCTCTCATATGACTCCTCAACTTTTCCTCGGATTTTATCTAGGGCAATCCTTCTTCCCCTCCATATCCTCATGTAAGGTAAACGGACTTGGAATTGCTCGGCTAGTCGTCGAGATATGGCGTTCACAGTCATTTCTGGGTTGTCCTTGATCCATGGATCAATGTGCTTGGCAATCCACTCTTGTGAAGCCAATGAATTGCCAATCCTACTGACAGAGGAACAATTGTGCTCGTCATGTAGAGTCCTGACTCGGAATCGCATGCTATCTTGGAGTCTAGAAGCATGGATTCGCCATTTACAATCTTCTCCCCTGCATATGGCTGTCACCCGTACAGCCTCACTCTTTATGAATCTCACATCAAATTCCTTCATCAGACAATAAGTGCTTAATGCATGTTTAAATTCATCATGTCCATCGAACTCGGTTCCAACTGTAATGTCAGGAATCTCCATGTCGTTGGTGGATATTCTACCTTCAAAGTCCTCAACATCCTCTAAATCTGAATCTAAGAGATAGTGGTAGCTATTCTCAGACTCAAGACCGCTGAGGTCATCGTCACTGGTACTTGAGCTATCAACAACAAAATCAGAATCATCTGATTCGCTTACATCGATACATAGGGTTTGAGAGCGCAACACTCTCCTGGATCTCATTATACGCGATTGCTGAGTACTCAGCATCTGTGAGTCCATGGCATTGGGACTGATGGGTGCCCTTGATTCCTCCTCTCTTGACTCATCCCCAAGTGGCTCCTCAAATAGGGGATCGTCATCCATCTCCACTGCCTCATTCGGGTCAATGTCCATTTGCACAACTTCATCCTCCAAATCCATGGCTTCAGTAGTAAATCCCTCCACTCCTGCAAAGGATTCATGCGTACCTTCGGTATTAGCAATGCATTGAACCGTCTCCAAGGATTCATGCGTAACTGATCCCAACGCCTGCAAAGCCTCCACTGCCTCATTTGCATCAGCCCCTAAGGACATGGGAGTTGGATCTTGACCTGCATTCGCATCCGCTTCCTCGGCATGAAGTGGTTCAGCATCTTGATCAAACTCCACCACCAACTCAACTTGCGTCCCATCTTGGTGCAAGTGAAACATTTCCATCATCTGCTTCTCATTAGATAACTTCGCATACCTAACGAAGACATAATGCGAGTACAGTTCGTATACCTAAATAATAAGCGAGTAGGCCAATAATAAGATAGTTTCATACCTGGATGGATGGGAGTTAGGAATTTTATAGCTCATCCGCAAGGAATCCTTTGCTTCCCATGGAACAACTTCTGCGATGTCATCCAAGATGTCGAACCAACACGTGTAATCTGGGTCTGTCCCTATGACGACTTGCTGTCCCAGCAAGTACCTATCGCCACCACGACCTCGCACCTTCTTGAAGTATCCCCCATACCGGACGCAAATGCTAAGGACCCCATCGCGGCCTTCGAACCAACCCATGCCCTAAGGTATATGCAGCTTTCCTTCTCATCTACTCATTTACATTTTACAAAGATTTTCAGGGGCGAAGACGATGGAGGACTTACCGGTGCCTTTCGTGTTGCTTCTGGTAGCTTGGTGTAGGAGGAAGCGTCTCGTCGGCGATCAGTGGGGGGCTCTTCTTCTTCCGCGAGTTGGAGAAGATGAGGAAGACGATGATCGAGCGGGAACGATCGTTGAGGATGTCGAGGGCGGGCGGGACGAGGGAAAAACATATACCTCGTCACCCAGCCACTATTCATCGATTAGACTTCCCCTTCCATCTACACCCTACACGTGGCGGCAACAAATCCCAGCCATTTGATCTCTACCTCGAAACTCGGTGGTGGTAGGTGGTAACCCAACCCTGGTTACCCCTAACGTCCCAGCGTAACGGAGGGTTACGCACGTAATCGTTAAGCATTACTCGGGGGTTTTAGCGTAATTCGCTATTATGCAGGGTTCCTGGGGTAATTACCATATTACTCATGGTTATGGGTGTAAATATCCCATAAAGTTGAGGCTTCTTTGTGGTTCTGCTCGAGCAAAGGACGGCGGCCGCAAGGGAGTGCGCCCAGCAGCCTGGCGGTGTGAGCTCGCGGCCAAGGAAGAGGTGGCGCGCGCTGGAGGCGGCTGGCAGGCGCTGGTCAGTGCGCAGGGGCTGAAAGGCAGTGAGCAACGGGCCTGCGCGCACGGTCGAGTGGCAGCGGAGGCCCAGGGGCGGAGGCACTAGAGCACGGGGCCCGGTGGTATCCGATCAATGGAGGAGGCGTAGCAGTTCACTGGAGATGTGGCCGAGGGCGCTGCCACCGCTGGACAGTGGCGGAGGAGCACAGAGCACGGGCAGCGTTGTGGCGTGTTGTAGGAAGTCGTCCTGCCACTGGAGCTGGAGAAGTTGCACGCGAGGTGTAGGGTAAGAAACACGACGGAGGGGCGCCTGACCTGCGGCTGGGGTTGATAGCACGATCGAGGGTCGGTGGCAGAAGAGCAGGCAACGCTGCGGAGCCCAGACGTCAGGCGACACACGCCCGACGACCAAGGAGGAGGTGTGAGTGGTGGTGAAGGCAGCTGGGGCGTGAAGGAGGAGGCCGGGGGATGCGTCAAGTAGAGGAGGAAGAAGCGAGGAGGAGAGAGAGACGTTGGGGGAGGGCAAGAACAAGGGATTTCACAAAATCCCCTGTTTTGCCATGCATTTCTTTAGCGGCCTTAAATGAGAGATGAATTGATTCATGAAACTTTGTCAAAAAATTCAAAAAAAAATCTCCATTGTGTTCCCAGCGTGCGATTTATCCGTGAAAGTGCAATTGTTTTTAAGATTTGATGGATGGAGGATGGTGAACCGAGGAGTGAGAAAGAATGGATGTAGGAGAGGAAGAAGATGAGAAGAAGGAAACAGGGGAGAGGAAGAAGAAAATGAAGATGTTACCTGTAGATGGAATGGGCGCCTGTGAAGAAGCTCGAGGATGAGTTAGGGTTATCGCTCAAGGTTGCGGCGCACGAACCGAGCTCGGCAAGCTTCGAGGAGAAACTTGCGTCGGCGAAGACGAGACTCCGTCGGATCTCGCCTAGGAAGGGGGAGGTCATCGCTCAAGGGAGGTCACTAGTTGTAACCTGGTATTAGATCCCGAGATCTCTCTCTTTCCTGTAATGTGATGGCGGATAGATGATCAGTGGAGGGTGGTCGCCCTTTAAAAGCTGACGTGAGAAGGCGAGGGCGAGCGGGGGTGGAGTTTGTGGGGTGAGAAGTGGGAAAGTGGAGGTAGTGTGCGAGGTGAGTGAGGTGCGTAGAGGAGGCGAGGGAAATTGGAGATCGTGGAAGAGATTGGATGTGCAAGTTGGAGGTGGAGGTGCTTGTACCGCATGAAATGGAGGGGTGTAGACTGCCTGGGTCCATGACGTGGAATGGAAGAAAGAGTAGAGAGAGAGAAAGAGAGAGAAGAGAAGAGTCTTGGGTCGTTGATGAAATACCCTTTCATCCAACGGCCCAGGATTAGGGAGGGAGGTGGAATAAGTTGGTGAATGGGGAGTCAACACGTGGCGGCTCCAGGAGCGGCCACGTGTCGCTCCCAGAAAAATCCGCAACTAAATGCAAAGAAAAATCACAAAGAAATAATAAAAGAGGTTAAATCAAAAAGTGATCAACACAAAAGTTGCTCATTTTGATGAGATCTACAACTTTTGTGAAGGGTCGAAAATCAAAAGAAGTCATCTGTACAAAATGTATTTTGGGTGGTACCTTATAGATATAAAATACCGCATTTTATCTTTTGTATTTTTTTCATTTTTAAAAGAGAGAAAAATCAACATAAAGTTTGAAAAAATATGAAAGGAATATTTACAACTTAATCTAATTTTTTTTGGATTTTTAATAATTAAAAAAATAAAAGGATAAAATGAAGGGCAAAACGGTCACTATGTACAATATACAAAAGGGGCCCAAAATCCAAGTTTTGCATACGAGCTCTGATTTTAATGAAATTGGTCTCGTTTTGAAGGTCTCTGAATGTATTTTACTTTAAAAATGAGTAGACCTAATTCGGAGGTTGTATGAGAAAGATATGCACATTTTAAGGTTCATGGTTTCAACTTGGCAAGTTAGTGATTTTGGCATTCTTCCTTATATTATTAACACATTATAAGGAAGGTATTATTTAATTTTGGAGGGGATATAAAATACAAATAATTAGGTGAATTATTGGTGAATATTTTACAAGTGGATTTTATAAATGGATTGGCTTCTTATTTAATGCAAATATGAATGTTAAAATGTATGTATTGTGGATTGATGCATGAATGCTAGTTATGCAAAATAAAGGGAAATATGCTGCTAAATACCTGGGGACAAAGCTCCATTTTCAACTTTAAGAGTGATGAACCACAGATTCATCAAATAGAGGATAATCTCTTCCCAGGTGTCCCTTCCTTATGCACTCGCAGCATGCTGGTGCTTCGTCATTGTCTTCTTTCTTTGATTTGAAGCTTCTTTTGTTTCCCATAAATTTATTGAACTTTTTGGCGAGTAGGACAAGATCTTTATCATTCATTTATTCATCGGATGAGTCTTGTAAGCTGACCTTGAAAGTTAGAGATTTCTTTGCTTCCTTGATTAACTTCTTGGTCTTCTTCTTGACTTCATAAGCCATCAAATTTCGTATGAGATCATCCATATCGATGTCTTCTGCTCCATTTGCTTCTTCTATAACTGTCACCTTTTGCTCACATTCACTTGAAAGTGAATCAACAACTTTCCTTTTTGGTTCACCCTTGATGAAGTTCTTTCCAGAGCTTTGAGGTTGTTCACGATGGTAGTGAACCTCATATACGTCTCTTTGATGGATTCTCCTTCATCTCGAACTTCTTGTACTCCCTAGTTAACATAGTAACTTTAGAACTCTTAACTTTGCCTGTACCTTCATACGTGACTAGGAGTATCTTCCAAATCTTGTGAGCTATATTGGACTGAGAGACATGATCGTACTCGTTCGTGGAAAGAGCACAATACAACATGTTTGTGGATTTATCATTCCTATGCAAATGCTTTATCTCAACATCTTTGAATTACTCTATGACAAACCCGAAATTACCCTTCGCTAATATTTCATTTTATGTTATAGTCAGGCAATTACGGATCAAACAAAAACCACATAATTAAATTAATCAATGTATGAGCACTTGTATTTTTTTCACTTTGGTAAGGCAAAGGCCGAACTCAGGGAGTCCACTATCTCCTTAGGTTGATTTTCAGATAGTTTAGATGCTATGTTTTCAAGGGATTTTTTTAGATTTTTATGCAAATAATGAATGACATGAAAGTGCAAAAAGAAAATTATAAGGTCAAATTAGCCTATAATGGAAAATCTAATATAATGTGAAAATAAGTTCAAAAATCTAGAAGTCTATTTTTTCCAATTTATTTATGCAATGATAACTCCAGAGCACAATTTTTAAATTTTTATGGTGTGAAATACATGCATGAAAAATCAACACTTTTTATGGGTTTTTATGGAGATGTTCATGCAAGGGAAATGCAAAAAGTTATGAAAAACTGATAGAAGGTTAATAATGATGAAACCTTTTAGATGCAAAATAAAATTTTCATGAATTAAACAAGCAGACTGTGCGATTATTAGTAATTTAATTTTAATAAATAACAAACCTAATTATTTCTAGAAATAAAATTGTCCCAGATGTATTTATTACAGAACTATCCAGGATAAATTCTAAATCCTGAAGATACCAAGTTTATAGACAACTTAAAGACAATTACATCAATTACACACAATTTATTTTAAGCAAATTAAACATGTAAATGATGTGATTTTTGAAGGTTTTATAGATCACAATTAATTCTACAAAATTGTGATTTTTCTATAATTTTTGAAGAAAGGAATAGTTCACTATGAATTTTTAGAAGCTTAATTGGGCAAAGTATGCAATATATCACCACAATTAAACAATAAATAATTCCAAGCTCATAAAAAACACAAATAAATCACCACATAATAGAGAAATAATAGGACAATATAATGCAATTTTGGAATTAAAATTCTATGCAAAATGACTGTCCAAATAAAAGTACAAAGACATGGGTATTTCTGCAAATTACATATATGAAATGAAATGAAAAAGACATGCAAAAGATCTATGCGTAATTACCTATACCTGGAAGGGTATTTGTGCAATATCTTCAGGTGGGGCACACGCTGCATGTGATGGGGTCTTTCTTGCAATTATTGATTCACAATAGGTTCTGCATTCAATTTTCCCCCACCACGTGTATGAGGGAACGTTTGGTGAGGCTTGACAAAGGCTGCTTGGTCTCCATCCTCCATGTGACGATGCTAAAAGCTTTGGGAATGGTTCAATGGTCCCGAACATCGAGGCTTGGAGGCAGGATGGTGTGAGGTTCGAGATCATCCGATGGAGATCTGACGATCGAATTTTTGGCGAATGTCAACGGATGCGATTGAAGACGTTCTTGATCCGAAGGTGTCTATGCACTTTGACCTGGGTGAGTCTTCTTCGTTCTTCTTCTTGGCTCAAGCAACACGACTGCGGTGACGATGGCTCCCTTGGCTAGAGGTTGCGGTTGCCATGAAAACTGCCCGATCCTAATCGAGTGGCGATTGTAGCTAGAAAATACACATGTTTATTTATAGAGAAGATATATCTTCTCATTAATGCAATTATGCCTGATAAATTATGAATTATATTTTCACATGCACGAATGCTAATAATGCAATTTAGATGATTGAGTGCAATTAATTACTTGAGAACAGAGCTATATTTTCAGCTTTTAGAATGATAAATCACATATTCATTAACCTCCTATACTTAAACCTTGCTCGTCCCTGAGCAACTAAAATGAATGCATAAGTGAAATGATATTGGGTCCCATAGCAAGCTCTTGAATAAAAGGTGAAAATGGAGCTCGACTCAACCTTTGTATTAATAATGTGGTGGAATTTTTTATGAGAATCAGGGAATTAAAAACAATAGTCTCTGAGTTGTACAAATCATCATCCAAATTCGACTAAGAAGTCATCTTAGATCAACCCCTCCCAAAGTATCCCACACGAACATTGAATAGATGTCTTTGGTGTGTGAAGGGTGTTAGATCTTACCATCCAAGATGCCGAAATACCATGCAATATCCTCCTCCAATAACTCATCCTCAGGAAGTTAGGTATTCCCTTCTATGTTTAGGTATGTGCTAGTTCACAACGAATAGAGAGAGATGTCTAGAAGAAACGGAAAAGAACTAGAGGGTGGCCGGCATAGTCAACTCTCCTGTTAAGCTTGGCTAGTGTAGCCAAGTCTGTACTAGATCTGCAGGCTTTTTGAAGCCTGGACCATTGTGGTCAAATGTTGTTCTGTTTGGAATTGGCTTCTTTTTGGTAGGAATTGTAGTTGCTCTGTATTGATTTTTTGTACCCTGACGGATATAGAATCTTGTGTCCCACCAACGTTTTGGGATCTTAAAAAAATTTGCTAGCAGTCCTTCCCTCATCCGAAGCTTATTTCAACCCATTACTTTGATCTTTAGATGTCCATGCTACCAAAGAAAGACACATAGTTTTCCAACACCTCCTCTGAGTTGAACTAAGTGTACGGTGTAGAGTACAGATTAGTTCCCCATACAAGAGTCTACACAGAATGAGGTGACTAAGTTAGACACTAAGAGTCAAAGTCTAGACATTGTCTTGTGACACTTGGAGAATTAAGTCTATGACCCAAAGTTTCTAAAATCCTACTTCTCAATGAAGTTCCTCTGAAAATTAAGTAGATTAAGGTCAGCTTAAGTTTACAAAATGAAAATAATAGCATTTTGGGGTGAGTGATGTGAATCATGAGAGAGGGATGGAACAAAAATAAGAAAAACTATACAAGATGGAGTGAGAATATACAAGTCTCGAGAAGATTTGTGACAAATCTTCTCGAGTAAACATAGAAAGAAGATGAATTGAGGATATGTGTCGACGTCGGAATCATCATCTGAAGAGTAGTAGTGAGGAGGATGGAAAGTTCAACGAGGATCGACACTTGAGTGGGGTTGAATAACAACCTTACCATGTGCATTTACGATGATCACATCATCATCAGAATAGATGAGGAATCCTCAGAAGATTCCACGTATGTGAAAACCATTTTGGTCGGTGATCTAGAACCTAAAGCAAAGAGAGGAAGAGGAGAATGATGCACCTTGAGGGTCTTAGGGGAACACCTCGTGGAGTCGGTTCTCATCTTCTTCTCACTAGACAACCGACTAAAGGGAACAACCGCTTCCTTGGAATGGAGTGGTATGGTAATGGTTGTCTCTTTAGGTCTAAGTCTTGAAGGTGACTTGCACAAGGATGTGGTTGGCTGTGGCAGTGGAGGCACACGAATCAAATCAGCAAAATGGTCAAGGCAATCAGAAAAGATGGTGTTCGGCTCGGGGAGAGCTTCTATTTGTGAGTCCTATATAGATGATGTCGCAGTGGTGGTGATGTAGGCATCGAGAAATGTGGGTGTGTGGGGAGTCTCTGAGTCGGCTCGACAATCAATGTCTCAGGTGTAATAGAGAGGCATGACTCATCTACCTCTCGATGATCATGGTTGTCTGCGGCTTTGTGGGTTGCCTTGAGTTGACTTGTGTCCTCAGAGGTCATTTGAGGTTGGTGTGTACTCAATGTTGAGAAATCAATTTTCCGAATCTCGCAATCTATAGTTTCCTTATCCAAGGCTAAGAATAATTTCCAAAAAATAATGGGAGACTGGGTGAACTCCCCTCGGTGCTCATATCAATGACCGTAAAGTCCACTTTGAGTAGAGCACCTTAGAAAGTAATGATGACATGGATAATCCCTCTCGTCTGTTTTATGGATCGATCAACCAACTAAGCGATCACTCTTGATTTCCTAAGTGGTACGAGTTTGAGATTGTAAAACTCGGAGGTCATGAGGATGTCCAAAAATGAGTCATCATAGATTCTAGCATGGGTAAAGATGGAATCTTTGATTTCACATTCAACCCTAGGCAACCGCTTCACTCTATGGATCTTGGTCTTTCTCCCAATCACTAAGGAGGTGGCCATAAACACTAAGTGACTCTCAGTCCTTATTCTCTTATTGCACGACCTTTTAGGCATCAATTTACTCCTTTCGAATCTTTTGAGGTTGGGAAAGTGTTCTATGGCCTTTTATTAAGGGAAGTTCTAGAATCAATTCTTTAGCGGTTGATTTCCTAAGGACATGATCCATTTTTTTAATCCTTTTCATTTTTAATTTTTATGATATTTTCCGTGTTTAATTTTTTTGTATCTTTTTAAGATTTTATATTTTTGGTGTTTGATAGGTGAAGGAGGAGTAGGAGAATGTAAAGACTCGAGATTGGAGGACAAGTGGTTAGTAAAAGAGGGAGATAGACTAGACTCCATCTATACAAAGTGTGTGGTTTTCCCAGTGTCCTCTAGGTTTTCAACATTAAATTCGCTCATCTCATTCTCCACTTTCATACCCAAGCTGGCAGCAAATGAATTCAATATATCGTTGACATTTCTCAACATGGCCTCAATTGATTCATGTCTCTTGACAAGTCTAGAAATGTCATCCTCCAAAAAGTTTCATTGACAAATCATGGGAGAGATCTGCTCTGTTGGAGGATACCGCTGAGAACTTGGAGTCTCATACTCAACATACCTTGACTCTGACTTGCAATGCTGGGTTGAGTATAGACCATCCGTATGGCAGATATTGGTCAGAGCCTCATAAGTATAGGGGGTTTGTAGATGAGCTCATGAGCCCAATACCCTATACGTGTAGGCTCTCTGAATGTGTGGTATGAGGGCTGGTCAATGTGAGCTTGATCACTAAGGTCAATCAAGTTCAGAAAATCATAAGTGTAGGCCTCTCCATTCGGTTTGTTCTATCGACCAAATTTTATCCTAAGGTCAAGTTAGGATGTGTATGTGTAAATTGTTGGCGTGTCCCAACATTCATGTGAGGACTAAATGAGGTCTGTTGGAGTAAATAACTCTGTCATTCATCTGTCTTAGTAGTGGCTTGCTTTTCAAATGGTTCTTTGATTCTGACAAGCATTCATGAATATGGTGAGTCAGCCTAGGATGGAAGTGGATACAACATGTAAGAATGTGGGGTAGGTGAGAAGTGCAAAGAAGTGGATAAGTCAGTCGAAGGTCTAGCTTCATATTCGGGGTAGGGTGGGGAGAAGAAAGGTGGTTGAGGAGGAGCTGTCTCAAAGAGAGGGTTATGCTAGGAGTAAGAGGAGGTTAGAAAGTCGGTCAGAGGTCCAACTTCGCAGTTGTAATGGAGTGGAGGGTACATGGAGGATTGAAATGGTGAAGATGGTTGATAATTGATTAATGAGAGGTTACCTGTAGGTTCAGGTATGGAAATCGATACGCCGACATCTTCGAAAAGAAATGAAAGCGGATGGATGCAAATACATGGAAATGCACAGAAGGATATCACAAACATACACACAATAACAAACAA
>JAZKJV010006240.1:600000-887569 GCA_037367405.1 Ottelia alismoides | reverse complement strand
GGCCACGTGGCCCCGCCTCTCTTGTTTCAGCCGCCTGCTTCCTTGGCCGTTGGATCCTTCTCTGATCCAACGGCCCAGGCCTCTCCACGTACCCGCCTCTTCTTCCACCCTTCGATCAAGACCCGCACCTAATCTACACCGCACGTGAGCGCTCTCACCAGAGCGTGCCACGTGTCGCCTCCATTGCCCTCTGATCGCAAGTCAGATCCTCCATCTCCACCGTTATCTCCTGGCCATCTTTCAGCCGCTCGATCAACCCCAAGATACAATCTCGGCCGCTCGCCTCCGCCTGCTCATCCTCTCGACACGTGGGGCGATCACCGCTCTCCAATCATATCGCCTTCGATCTAATCCTGGCCGTCGCTCCGCGCCTTACTCTCCACCGTTGGATCTCCAGATCCAATGGTCAGGAGACCGTCGTCAACCTCCGGCCTCTTCCTCTCTCCCACGATCCCCACTCGCGCACCTCTCCCCCTTTCAATTTTCCCATCGACTCCAGCACCCTCGCACCTCGCCAACCACTGCTGGGTCTTCCCCAGTCATCCACCATCCTCGCGCACTACTCCACGACTCCAGTCGTCGTCCCACTCGCTCCTCAACAACCCTCGAAGATCGCGTCAACCACCACCACGACCGCCATCTCTCCCTTCAAATACTCCGCCCTTCCCGTCAATTCAGCCCGTCCACCTTTACGAGGAAGGGAGCCCAGCCCTCCTCCGCCTCCCCGTGACAGGGGGAGGCGGTGTGATCGAGCGATGACGACTCCAATCCCAGTGAGACCCTCCGCCTTCGACGGTGGAGCTGCGGCGCCTCTTGGCGACCGCCCGAGCTGCACCAGGTGGCTGAAGGTGTTCAGCGAAGTCCCGGAGCTCCATTTGAGCTCCAGCCCAAGCCTCCGCTCCGCCCAATCTCCAGGTAACCTTCTCTCTTCCTCCTTTGACTTTTTCTTCTTTTTCTCTGTTTTAATTAGGCTCCTCCGGCCAACTTCGCCCTCCATCGTTCCCCCCATTAGCTCCGCCTCCGATCCCCCTACATCGCGACACCCTCCGATCATCTCTTCCCTTCTTCCAGATCCTAGTCACCCTCCGGCCATCTCCTCCGCCCTCACGGCGGAGGAGCTTCAAGCTCTCCATCTTCTCTGCCCCGATGAGCTTCCACCTCACTTCACGCACACACGCACGTCTTTTGCCTTGCTTCGGCTATATGTACTAACAATGCAGGTCTTCAAACTCGCACTGGTCGGAGCTTCGCCGGATCTATCTTCGTCACAACCGCCTGCAAATTCCGAGCCCCGATGATCAACGCCAGCAGCTCCTGGACCTTCCCCGGCAACGGCGCCATTTGACGAACCGTAAAATCGGCCCTTTAATAATGCTAAATTAGCACTTGGAAATGTCGGTGCAGTCGGGCCGGTTTCGGGTCGTCAAAGCGATCACCTCATCTAAATATATGCGATAATGAATCAAAATGAGGTGAACGTGATTTATTTTACTTGTCAAGAAACCAAGGTCGAACTCAGGGACACGAGCCTCTCTCGTATTTATCGGATTTAAGTTTGTTTAATCAAATGTTGAAATAAAGAATATAGGTCAAAATATGCAAAGACAAAACAAGACAATGCATTAAAACATAAAACATGCATTTTTTTATCAAATTTTATAATGCAAATAAGTGATCATGCAAAGCGAATGATATGCCCCAAAAATCATAGTCACTTGAGCCATAGAAAAAAAATGCAAGTTAAACTGAGTTAGCATTAAGAAGCATCATTAAACAAGTGGGCATGGTAAATAAAGAGATCAAGACATTTAGATAATAAAATAATACATCACAGTTCATAGTATCCTGAAATTTAACCATGCCATAGCGAAGAGGACGAGAAGAGCTTCAAAACGAAACTGAAATCAACTTGATTGGAGCTATGTAGCTCAAGATATGCAAGTTCAAAGATAAGGGCATAAATGAAAGAAAAACATGAAAAGATAACTACAAACAGGTCCAGGGAGGGACTAAAATGTAAATACGTAAAGTAAATGGACCTTCCCTGTAAAATACCCACTGTGCACGCCCGCTGCACGTGATCGGGACCTGTTTGCAAATTGAAGAAGGCGGCTGGGCTTCCTTGCAATTTACCCAAGGAGCACGTGCCAGACACGCGCTTCCCCAGGCTCGGGTCGATCGGAGGTTCGGAGGAGGCCCGGGTTGCTTCGGCGTGGCTCGGGGTTCACTGCAGGCTCGGAGAAGGCATGGAAGTATCCAAGCCTGGAGGCTCGGTCATTAGGCTTGGCTGCACTCTGGTGACGACGGGTGGCTAGCTCGGGGCCCTTAGATGGTGCGCATCCAACGGCGTCTGGAGAAGGCTCTGGCTAGTGACGTGTCTGCATCGGAACCGTTAGATGGTCGCTGGGCGAGGACCATCTAACGGTCACTGTACCTCCGCCCTCGGCCGAAGGCGGGCGGCGGAGTTAGAGCTCCGGCGAAGGTGCTCCTCCTCCGCCGCGCTTCCTCGGCTGCTGTCGACCTCCCCAGAGCTCCTTAGATAGACGTCGGAGGAGCTTCCACGCGTCGTCACCAGAGTGCAGCCAAGCCTAATGACCGAGCCTCCAGGCTTGGATACTTCCATGCCTTCTCCGAGCCTACAGTGAACCCCGAGCCACGCCGAAGCAACCCGGGCCTCCTCCGAACCTCCGATCGACCCGAGCCTGGGGAAGCGCGTGTCTGGCACGTGCTCCTTGGGTAAATTGCAAGGAAGCCCAGCCACCTTCTTCAATTTGCAAACAGGTCCCGATCACGTGCAGCGGGCGTGCACAGTGGGTATTTTACAGGGAAGGTCCATTTACTTTACGTATTTACATTTTAGTCCCTCCCTGGACCTGTTTGTAGTTATCTTTTCATGTTTTTCTTTCATTTATGCCCTTATCTTTGAACTTGCATATCTTGAGCTACACAGCTCCAATCAAGTTGATTTCAGTTTCGTTTTGAAGCTCTTCTCGTCCTCTTCGCTATGGCATGGTTAAATTTCAGATTTGATACTATGAACTATGATGTATTATTTTATTATCTAAATGTCTTGATCTCTTTATTTACCATGGCCACTTGTTTAATGATGCTTCTTAATGCTAACTCAGTTTATGCATTTTTTTTCTATGGCTCAAGTGACTATGATTTTTGGGGCATATCATTCGCTTTGCATGATCACTTATTTGCATTATAAAATTTGATAAAAAAAATGCATGTTTTATGTTTTAATGCATTGTCTTGTTTTGTCTTTGCATATTTTGACCTATATTCTTTATTTCAACATTTGATTAAACAAACTTAAATCCGATAAATACGAGAGAGGCTCGTGTCCCTGAGTTCGACCTTGGTTTCTTGCCAAGTAAAATAAATCACGATCACCTCATTTTGATTCATTATCGCATATATTTAGATGAGGTGATCGCTTTGACGACCCGAAACCGGCCCGACTGCACCGACATTTCCAAGTGCTAATTTAGCATTATTAAAGGGCCGATTTTACGGTTCGTCAAATGGCGCCGTTGCCGGGGAAGGTCCAGGAGCTGCTGGCGTTGATCATCGGGGCTCGGAATTTGCAGGCGGTTGTGACGAAGATAGATCCGGCGAAGCTCCGACCAGTGCGAGTTTGAAGACCTGCATTGTTAGTACTTATAGCCGAAGCAAGGCAAAAGACGTGCGTGTGTGCGTGAAGTGAGGTGGAAGCTCATCGGGGCGGAGAAGATGGAGAGCTCGAAGCTCCTCCGCCGTGAGGGCGGAGGAGATGGCCGGAGGGTGACTAGGATCTGGAAGAAGGGAAGAGATGATCGGAGGGTGTCGCGATGTAGGGGGATCGGAGGCGGAGCTAATGGGGGGAACGATGGAGGGCGAAGTTGGCCGGAGGAGCCTAATTAAAACAGAGAAAAAAGAAGAAAAAGTCAAAGGAGGAAGAGAGAAGGTTACCTGGAGATTGGGCGGAGCGGAGGCTTGGGCTGGAGCTCAAATGGAGCTCCGGGTCTTTGCTGAACACCTTCAGCCACCTGGTGCAGCTCGGGCGGTCGCCAAGAGGCGCCGCAGCTCCGCCGTCGAAGGCGGAGGGTCTCACCGGGATTGGAGTCGTCATCGCTCGATCACACCGCCTCCCCCTATCACGGGGAGGCGGAGGAGGGCTGGGCTCCCTTCCTCGTAAAGGTGGACGGGCTGAATTGACGGGAAGGGCGGAGTATTTGAAGGGAGAGATGGCGGTCGTGGTGGTGGTTGACGCGATCTTCGAGGGTTGTTGAGGAGCGAGTGGGATGACGACTGGAGTCGTGGAGTAGTGCGCGAGGATGGTGGATGACTGGGGAAGACCCAGCAGTGGTTGGCGAGGTGCGAGGGGTGCTGGAGTCGATGGGAAAATTGAAAGGGGGAGAGGTGCGCGAGTGGGGATCGTGGGAGAGAGGAAGAGGCCGGAGGTTGACGACGGTCTCCTGACCGTTGGATCTGGAGATCCAACGGTGGAGAGTAAGGCGCGGAGCGACGGCCAGGATTAGATCGAAGGCGATATGATCGGAGAGTGGTGATCGCCCCACGTGTCGAGAGGATGAGCAGGCGGAGGCGAGCGGCCGAGATTGTATCTTGGGGTTGATCGAGCGGCTGAAAGATGGCCAGGAGATAACGGTGGAGATGGAGGATCTGACTTGCGATCAGAGGGCAATGGAGGCGACACGTGGCACGCTCTGGTGAGAGCGCTTACGTGCGGTGTAGATTAGGTGCGGGTCTTGATCGAAGGGTGGAAGAAGAGGCGGGTACGTGGAGAGGCCTGGGCCGTTGGATCAGAGAAGGATCCAACGGCCAAGGAAGCAGGCGGCTGAAACAAGAGAGGCGGGGCCACGTGGCGCCCCCAGAACGGGCCACGTGGCCCAATCAAATTATTGCAAAAGTATTTTGGATTTTTGGGGGCTTAAATGGCCGATTTTGGAAAAACTCAAAACATGAAAGTTGTAGATCTTGACGAGATCTACAAGTTTCATGTTGACAAAAACTAGAGAAGAGATCAAACGAATACACGAAATATTTTTGAGGGTATTTTTAAGTCTAAAAATACCACGAAATTTGTTTTGTCATTTTTTTGTGGTTTTTAATTTATTAAGGACTCTGTTAATTATTAGACAATAACAGGGATTTATTGACAAAACCTTAAGCAAGGGGGTTAATTATAATAAATAAAGATGATGAAACTGAGGTTCATCAATGGCACAGACTCTGAGTGACATGAAGACACAGCTCATGTGTCTCCAGGAGGCACAGACAGCTCCCCAGCCCCATCTTCAGTCACGAGGCGATCCCGGCAGCAGCAGCAGCTTGTCCCAGCACTCCAACTCCCAACAGCAGCCTAGACAGGTCCATCTTGTACAGGCGGAGCCGTACCAGCAGCCGCAGCTTACCTACCAGGCACCACCATCTACTGACACTCAGATGGTGGTATACCAGCCGGATCAGCCTTTGGCAGTGCTCCCGCCACCCCAATACGATACAGAGCTGTTGATGGATGTCAACGGGATTTAGTATTACCGCCCCCAGCCCGGTATCCGACGAGACCATCCCGGATTCCGTTGGACGGCCGGAGGTACCCAGCCCCAGCAGCAGCCATCAGGACAGGGTGGCTAGTACAGCCATCAGAGTGATCACCAGCAGCAGCAGCCCCCAGTGTACCCACAGCAGCAGCAACAGCAGTCTTCGCAGTATGGTCCTCGTCCCTATCAGCAGGGACAGTCTTGGAGGCGTGATCAGCCTCACCAGCAGCAGCATCAGCCACATTCTTACCCCTCTCAACCACAGCACCAGTTCCAGCAGCCACACTACCAGAGAGGCTACCCGTCGGGCTCTCATGGGCCACCCTACGAGAGCCCCGCCTTGGATGATGTAGCCCGCCTTCTCACCAATCAACAGGCTACCTTTTGACGGGAGATGGATGAGTTCCGCCAGGAGATGCGGGACATTGTGAGAGGGAAGGCCCCCATCCCTGCCCAAATAGAGCCGAACCCCAACAACCTGAAGAGGAAGTCTGAGCAGGTAGCTTGTACTGAGTATGCCACTCCTAGTGATACATTTGGAGATATGTCTGCATATTTGTTTGATACTGCTTTTGTCACACTTAGGAGCGGTAGGATGCCAGCAGACGGCGTCTCGTCTGAGCGACACCATGAGGATACACTCAGAGCACCCGATGAGGAAGAGGAGAGCGGTACTGAGGCTGCTAGAGATGATGACGGTGGTACTGATGCCACCACGGATGCTGATCCCACCAGCGGTACTGAGGCCGCCGTTTCACCAGTTGGAAGAGGTGGTACTGAGGCCACCCATGATGCTGAGCCAGAGCGCGGTACTGAGGCCGTGAGTCTTCCAGCCGATGGTGGTACTGAGGCCACCCATGCTTCCTCTGAGAGACCTGTTGTTTTTCCTGTTACTGATGTATCTCGGAACACTTTTGTGAATAAAGGAAAGGGTTTGTTTTCTTCTGGTCCCACTATGGTGCATGATGTATGTGTGGATCCGGCCATCGAGCCGTCTAGACCCTTTCCTAGTCCTTCATCTGAGAAGGACCCTGTGATCCCCTTCCCTAGAGCCCTTTAGATGGGGAAGGGAAAGAAAAATGAAAATCTCAAAAAGAGGCAGCAGGAAGAGTTCAGCCAGCATATGATAGATCGTTTCCACATTCAGCTGACTCTTCAGGAGGCTTTGCAGCACATCCCTCTACTCCAGCGTTCACTCAAAGACAAAACCACAGTCAGGAGGAAGAGGAGGAACCACCATTCAGAGATTCATGTGCTGACGAGAGCCACGTGTTTCGCGATCCAGAACCGTCTGCCGGCCAAGAGGCCAGATTCAGGAGCCCCTTATGTCAGATTCCATATCAGAGAGCAGAGGTTCGACCGTACTCTATTAGACAGCAGATCGTCGATCAACCTACTTCCGGCAACCCTTGTCGACCGCTTCGAGTTGGGCACTCTTCGATAGAGCAGGACAATCTTTCAGTTTTCTGATCGATCTGTCAAGAGGCCGAAGGGGTTGTTGCAAGACGTTGTCGTCACGATTCAGGGCTTGCAATTCCCCATGGACTTCGTAGTGTTGGACATGGAGATCCCTGAGTCCGTGACCGATACCCCCATCATTCTCGGTCGCCCGTTCTTGGCCACAGCCAAGGCGGTGACTGACCATGATAGTGGGAAGGTATACTTTTGCGTCGAGGGTGAAAGTGTACAAATAGAGACGGTCGAGGACAACAGAGCCAGAGATAGAGCATGCTCAGAGACTACTTCCGATACAGAGCAGCTGACAGATGCAGGGTCAGACATCCACCGGGACTGTGACTTTGTGATCACAGATGACGAGGCAGTTTGGCCAGACCCAGCAGCACAAGCCATCCTCTCACTTTCAGAGTCCGCTGATGCAGAGACGACAGCAGAGGAGAGCTTGGAGAGCGCACTCCTGGTCCAGGATACTTTAGAGGCAACAGAGCCGGTTCTCAACCGCGAGACTGATTCTTGTGATGATGGTGGTACTGAGGCCACCTTGGATGATACAGATCCCTCGGAGTCAGATTCTGACTGGGCAGATTGTGATGATTATATGCCAGACCTGACTTCCATTGAGCCTGCAGCTAGGGAGGAGGTAGATGCCGAGCAGAGCAGAGACAGTCAATCAGGGCAGCCTTCTCCAGTTTCTAAGAGTGACGGAGAGTTTCAGTTCTCCCATGCAGATTTGGTAGCGTTCACGCAGACTTTTCAGAGGCCAGATCCACCAGTACCCAGTTGTCCAGAGCTGAAGCCGCTTCCTGCATCGCTGAAGTATAGGTTCCTTGCGGGTGAGCATGAGATGTACCCAGTCATTATCTCCGCCGATTTGACTGGAGAGCAAGAATCTTGTCTGATGGGGGTTCTTGAAAAGAACCGCAAGGCGATAGGATGAAGCGTAGACGATCTCCAGGGGATAAGTCCGGCCATGTGCTCCCACCATATCTATCTCGAGGATGAGGCAAAGCCGTCGCCGGAGTTCCAGCGGCGGCTGAACCCAAATCTGAGAGAAGTTGTCATGAAGGAGATTTCGAAATGGTGGAGCGCCGATTTTACTACCCCATCTCCTACTCCAAGTGGGTCAGCCCTTTGCATGTGGTACCCAAGAAGACGCGCATCACTACAGTAGTCAGCGAGTCGGGAGAGGAGATTGCTACACGGGTACCCACTTCTTGGCGGGTCTGCGTTGACTACAGGAGACTCAACCAGGCCACCAAGAAGGATCATTTCCCCCTGCCCTTTAGATCAGATCATTGAGAGACTAGCAGGGAAGAGCGACTACTGTTTTCTGGATGGGTACTTGAGCTACAACCAGGTGGCCATCGCTCCCGAGGACCAGGACAAGACCACCTTTACCTGTCCCTTTGGCACATACGCCTTCAGACGCATGCCATTTGGGCTATGCAATGCCCCTGCGAGTTTTCAGAGATGCATGCTGTCGATCTTTTCGGACATGGTAGGGGAGTGCTTGGAGGTCTTCATGGATGTTTTCTCAGTTTACAGCGACGGATTCGACTCCTGTCTTGACTGCCTAGACCGAGTACTTCAGCGATGTATAAGGTTCACTTGGTGTTATCTTGGGAGAAGAGTCACTTTATGGTGACTCAAGGGACGGTGCTTGGCCATATCATCTCCAACAGGGCATAGAGGTTGATCCGGCCAAGGTAGATGTCATTAGAAAACTCGCACCGCCATCCAATTTGCGGCAGTTACGGTATTTCCTAGGGCACGTCGATTTCTACCGACGATTCATTCATGATTTCAGTAGGATTGCTCGGCCGTTGACTGACCTGCTGATGAAAGACACCGAGTTCCTTGTCGATGACAAGTGTCTTTCGTCGTTTGAGACTCTCAAGCATTGTGTTGTTGAGGCTCCTATTCTCCAGCCGCCTGATTGGTCTCTCCCATTCGAGATCATGACGGATGCCTCCGATTTTGCCGTGGGGGCTGTGTTGGGACAGAGGAGGGATGGAGTTCCATTTGCTATCCACTACGCTAGCCGCACATTGCATTCCGCGCAGCGGAATTACACAGTCACAGAGAAGGAGATGCTATCCGTAGTCTTCGCCCTAGATAAGTTCAGATCGTACATTCTTGGATCTAGAGTGACCCTGTTTACTGATTATACCGCCATCAGGTACCTCATAGCAAAGAAGGATGCCAAGGCCAGACTGACTAGATGGATCCTTCTACTCCAGAAGTTTGACATTGAGATCAAGGATAAGCTTGGAATCAAGAATGTGGTGGCGGATCATCTCTCCCGATTAGAGCATCTTGAGGATTCTGAGCAGATTGACCCTATTTGTGAGACCTTCCCAGATGAGGCGATCCTTGCTATCGCCTCTCTCCCGTGGTATGCCGATATTGTGAACTTTCTTGTTGCTAAGAAAGTCCCACAAGGTTGGCCCAGGCAGAGGCTTGAGACCTTCCTCACGAAGGCCAAGTCCTACCACTGGGAGGATCCCATCCTTTACCACGAAGGAGGGGATAGCGTCTGGCATAGGTGCATTCCTCAGGAGGAGCACCATAGCGTCCTCACTTACTGCCACAAGCTTGAGGCAGGAGGACATCACTCTGGGAGGAGAACGGCACAGAAAGTGCTCCAATCCAGCTTGTGGTGGCCTACCCTCTTCAAGGACTCTGATGAGTTCGTGAAGAGGTGTACTGACTGTCATAGGATGGGCACTTGTGGACAGCGTGATATGATGCCGATGCAGCCCATTCACTTCTGTGAGGTTTTTGACGCATGGGGCATCAATTTCATGGGTCCATTCCCTAAGAGTCAGGGATTTGAGTACATTCTGTTGGCCGTTGATTATGTGAGTCATTGGGTTGAGGCTATCCCCGCCCGAACCGCTGATGCCAGGACAGTTTGCAGATTTTTGAGGAAGCACATCATTACGCGGTTCGGGGTACCTCGAGTGTTGATTTCTGATGGGGGGTCTCATTTCATCAATGACCAGGTGAAGGCCCTTCCTAACGAGTTCGGCATAGACCATCGAGTTGCCACTCCATACCATCCACAGATGAATGGTCTAGCCGAGTTGTCGAACAGGGAGATCAAGACTATTCTACAGAAAGTCGTCCGCCCTGAGCGAAAGGATTGGTCATAGCTTTCGGACTCGGTCTTGTGGGCATATAGGACGTCTTTCAAGACACCTTTGGGCACATCTCCCTTTCGCCTCGTATATGGCAAGCCGTGCCATTTACCTGTTGAGCTGAGACACAGGTCACTTTGGGCAGTTACAGATATTCTTTTAGATCCAGATAGTGTAGGAGACCAGAGGAGGGCAGCGTTAGCAGCCTTGGAGGAGCTTAGAGATACCGCCTTCTCAAACAGCCTACAGTACAAGGAGAGAGTAAAGGAGTGGCATGATTCTCATATCAGCAACAAACATTTTGAGCCTGGACAAAGAGTATGGATGTTTGATGCTAGGCTTCGTCTATTTCCAGGGAAGCTACAGAGCAAATGGAAGGGACCTTATCTTCTGAGAAAGGTACACGACAACGGTAGCATTGACATATCCGAGTTGTCTTCTGAGAGTACCTTTCGAGTGAACAGCCAGCGGCTCAAGCCATTTCTAGATCATGAACCATGGGTCGTTGATGTTGCACCTATTCATTTTGCGTGAGATGTGGTCTTTTGACTCACATCTATAGCATCTCACGCCTGATTATCAGTGTTCTCCCGACCTGTATAGATCTAGATGTCCATATCATTACATTCTTTAGTCCCACATCCCTTTCTTCATCTTTTGATTATGCTATACTTAGGGTGTACTTTACCCTAAGTATAGGGGGGATGTAGGACCTTTGGGTGTTTCTTTTGATTCATCTTACCCCTGTTTTTGCTGCCTATACTTAGGAATATTTTACCCTAAGTATAGGGGGGGCAGACCCTGTACATTCTCCACTCGATTTTCCCTTTGTGTACATCATGTTATACTTAGGATTACTTGATCCTAAGTATAGGGGGAAAGCCGAGATCTTCTTGATTTTCTATTCATTCATTCTTCTTTGTATATAGCCTTCCTTTTCAATTCCCTATACATAGCACGAGTTATGTCTTCTTCATCGCTCTTGACTCTGAGGACATCGTTCGAGCTAAGTATAGGGGGTGTGTATATATTTCATATATACTTTAGCCATAACTCGTACTTTGTGTGAGTGTGTTAATAAATAAAAATGGCTAAAAACCCAATAACACAAAAATCCATAAACAAAATTAAAAATTTTTCTTGTAAATAAACATTCTTTTATTTGCACATACATAGCTAGTGTACAAATTATTTTTGTAAAAATGTTTTCAAAAACTTTTTATGTAAAGTTTGTGTAAATATTTTCATATCAAAATTATGTATATAGTACAAAATTTTCCAAAATGTTTTGAAAATCAAAAGTTTGCAAAAATCTTGTGTAAATGTGTGTAAATATTTTGCAAAACTTGCATTCACGCATACATCCATGATTTCAAAACATTTTTCAAAAATTTTGCATGTTTGTAAAAATTGTGTAAATAGCATCTTTGTATATATGTATATAGTTTTTCCGTATTATAGTTGACATTTAAACTAGCCTGGAATTAAATTGGGAAATGGAGCTTGATTAAGATCTTAATCCACCTAATTTCTAAGAGGAACCTTATAGGGCTTAGGGTTAAGGCTTTTCAGGTCCATGGTGACTTAATTCTTTGAAGTCCACTAGGCTATGATCACATGTTATCTCAATGAGCCTAAGTAGAGCACTTAACAACACACACATGACTCATATAGACAATGGCTTTACTTGGACACCGCACTTTGTACCGAGCTCTCTACGGATGAGGTGGTGAGGAGGAAGTCTTCCTTGACTTGGGGTAGCATATGAGGGTAGTACTTCTAGGCGGAACCTCTCTTCTTCTTTTAGTGAAGGAAGTGCGTCTCAACTTGGTCTGGTTGCCATGAGGTCTAACGACAGGAGTTGTGGGTTGCAATAATGCTTCAAAAGAGGGATAGTCTACTGGCTCAAGAGGAAAAACTCCTTGTATATATGTTGCACATGTATATGTTGTACAGATGCACTTGAAAAAAAATACAAAAAGAAAATAACTCCAAAAAAGTGGTGGGTCTGAGAGAAAATGATAATCCCACTGGAGTATGTATATAGTGCAAATAAGCAAAGCTTGAGATTCATGTCCCACCTTATGTAGCTTGCAGCAGGGAGACTTGGCTATACTGGTTGACCTCCCAAGGATACATGGCTACACTGGCCATGGTCCATTCTCTTCTTCCCCCTCTTCTTGAGCCGGTTGAACTTGAACTTAGAAGGGAATACCCCGTCTCTCGAGGAAAGAGTGGCCAGATTGAGGTCATAGAGTTAACTTGTTGGGGAGGGTTGTCAAGTTGCCACTTCTGAGGTAGAGAGCTTATACTTCACATTCACAGTACAAGGAAGGATTCATGGTCTTCAGGGTTTGTGTATGGTGACTTGTTCTGATCTGGATTGTTGAGGAGTCCTGGTTATAGAATAGTGGAACTTAGAGGCTGTTGAGTTTTAAACTTAAGTCCAAATAAGGTTCTGACACATTAATAATCCAAAGATCTGATCGAGCTCCATATTTTAATTTAATGAAGGCAAGTTTAATAATCAACCATGATCCATGTACATTCTCCTCTTTTTCTTTTTCTTTTTCTTTTTCACTTCTTTTTCAAATAAGTGTTTGCTAAGGGACTAGCAAAGGTAAGTATAGGGGGGTGATGAATACCCATTCATCACTCTTTATTCTTATATTTTAGCTACAAAAACCTTTGCAAATACATGTAGATATCTGTAAATACAAATAATTACCAAAAAGCATGCATTATATAAAATATAATAATTAGCATATTTTTGTGCAAAAATAAAAGAATAAAGAAACAAAAGAAAAAGAGGGAAATATTTAGAATAAATATTGAGCAACCTAATCCCAAGGGAGGGCTCAGCATGGGCCTGACCGCATAAAAAACCCAAGTAGAGAGAGATAAGGAAGCTCATGTGTGTAAATATACCTATAAATATAATAAAAACATTTTCCTCTAAAAATAAAATAAAAATGGGTTTGTACATATTTGTGTATATTTGTAAATACAAAACCAAAATAAAAATTAGAAAATTAAAAAGAAATAAAAATATCTTCTTCACTTATATATTCATCATGCACATAGACCCCCTTTCTCTATTTATTTCACCTTGTAAATAAATAAATTAAATTCCATAAAAATTTGTATATATTCCATATCCTATTATGTAAATAAATTAAATAAAAACCATAAAAACAAAAACTAAAATAAAAAGAATAAAAATAAAAACCAAAAAGAACATTGTATATGTACCATGTATATAAATGTGTATATCTATTTATTTAACCCTTGTACATAAATAATAAAAATAAAATAAAAACATCAAAATATTCCCAATTTTATTCTATAAGTAAATAAAATATAAAATTAGGATAAAAATGTACAAAAATAATTAATTAAAAATACAAAATTAAAAATCCATATTGTATATACCTATGTATATTATACTATAGTGTACATACTCTATTTTTATTTCAAAAAATTAATTAAAAATAAAAAATAGTTTAAAATAAAAGAAACATTTTTCATGTTTTAAGTTTTTCCTAATTCGGCCATTTAATATTTTATTTTTAATTTCTAATTATTTCTGACATGGCCTCTTATGATTGGTCCACGGGGGATGTTGACCCCCCGGTCAACTCCCCCCCTTGGATCACTACCCACGGGTCATGCACGCCCGACCCGACTTCGCGGATTTATTGCGTCATGACCCGATCATCAAAACCGCTATTCCTTGGCTCCATTTCTTCCTCCTGCATCCGAGATCCACGCCCGGTCATCAGCCTTGGGATCTGCGCTTCGAGCTTCAAGCCCGACTCCCATCTAGCCGGACCCCTAGCCGTATAAAGAATCAGCTCTGCCCTCACTTACAGGCATCTTTGGCTCAACTCATTCCACCCTAGGACCTCCATAGCCACTGCCTGAGTGACAGCTAGCGATTGGTTGTGTTGCAGCGAGGAGGGAGCGACCAGACCATTGATCCGGCGACTTTGCGCCGCCGTGCGCCGCCCAGACATGGTGCTCGAGCCTCGGGCATCGACGGCCCTCGAGGCTAGGACCTAGAGCTTCATCGGCTCATCCCCAATCGACCTCGTCCATCAGGTAGACCCAGTTCTTCCTTTGTTTCGCTAATTTTGATTCACGCCCAAATCACCCCGTCGCCGACTACCTTCGATTCCGACCACCCTCGCCCTCATCTCGACCATCAGAGTCATCCATCACCTTCTCCCTTCCCCCGCGCACCTTCTGCACCCAGCCATCCAACCCAGTTCGCACAGGAACAGGGATTGGAGCTCCACCACCGTCGCTTCGCCAGAGCTCCCCCATATCGACGCACCGTTCACCTCCACCACCTCTAACCGGGTCGAGGCACTTTTCCCTCGACCTAGGAGTCTGTTGCATTGCTTTGCAGGTCAAGCCAAGCCCATCTGAGGGCTCGGACAGTCAGGAGCAGCAGCTCCAGCTCCGCCATGGTGGATGGACCACCTCCGACGCCTCCAGCTTCATCGGAGGCTCTCTTCAGACGCGGGAGGCCCAGGCGCATCTTCTCCAATCCTCAGTAGCCTCCGAGGAGCTCTCCTGCACGCACACGAGCCCGGCGAAACTCACCGGCGACAAGTTCTTGGAGCATCCTCCAGCTCCGTCCGATCGCATCCTTTCGCTCCAAATTCCATCCGAGCCGTCCCCTTGAGGAGCAGCAGTGACCGCCAGATGTGATCTGGACCGCCTGAGCCAGCCAGGGTTTAGCCTCGTCCACAACCGTCAGATCACCACGTGGCGTCCATCTGGCTCTCGGCTTAAATAAAGGGTAATTTACCCTTAGGCCCTCATCTTTTTAGTTGTTAATATTTAGTCCTGTAAATACGTTCTTAATTGTTTTTATTCTGGTCATTTTACATAGAGGACCCTGTGGTTTATCTTGTTCGCATTTATACCCCTGTACATGATGGACACGTGCATCGACACATGAGTTTTGGTGTAATTGCAGTTTTTATCATGTGTTTCTGGCGTGTTGCTCTTTATAGTTTTATAAATTGGAATGACACTTATGCCCCACTGAGTGTAACACACGTGCAGCGCGCGTGGTTCTCTGGGCTTTTTACACTTTGGACCCTATACTTTCCAGTCGTGTTATTCAAGGGGCCCTGGAACTTATTTTAATTGCAGATAGGTCCCTCTGCACTGTGCCTTGTTGTTTGATTTTAATAAAATAGCAAACTTAGTCCCAATTGAATGAAAATTGGACACATGGCTCCTGCCATGGTGTAAAATTTTTTCTAATTTTTGGAGACATTTTTGACTCTTTTTAGTATTTTTAAAAATTCAAAAATACGCATTTTTCTTACTGTCCAGTTCTAAAAATCACAAAAATATTAAAACAACTTTAAAAATTACAAAAAAATTAGATATTGTTTGTTTTGCTGTGTTTGATTTTCTGACAAATTTTGGTCATTTTTAGATTTATAAAAATTATAAAAATTGAAAAACATTGAAAACCCCATAAAATTTCTAGTAAATAATAGAAAAATCAAAAATTAGTAAATCCAGTTCCTAATTTTACCTTGTATTCTACACTTTACAAGAAAATTACCTTCAGACTTTGATAGGACCATTATCTATTTTATTTTGGCCCTCCAAGTCTGACTGGACAGTGTCTTTGATTTTCAGCCTTGTTTTATTTTTATAAAATTCCATAAAAATCAGAAAAACCCCAAAAATTAACCAAAAACATAGAAAAATATAAAAAACATAAAAACATTTTTGTTTCAATTTTTGGGTGAATTTTGAGTAGATAAAAAATTATGTGAAGTTGATTGTTTTATTATTTTCTTAGTTTCTTAATTAGTTTAAAAAACCAAAAAAATATAAAAATATTAAAAATCCACCAAAATAATTTGTCTTTTATTTTTCGTTATTTCTGACTACTTCGTAGGCCGTGAGGCCATCACGTGCTCCTTGAGTTCGACCCTAGTCGCGATACCAGGTTAATCCAATAGCGAGACCACCACTTTGAGTTTTATCATGTGTTGATCTATTTGGTGGTCTAATATTTTCTCGTTGAGCCACCCGAGCAACTGAGGTCGCAATGACCGCTTCTTGATATATACTACCTCGGTTGCTTGCTCGGCTTTTTGGGCTCATCAATATCATGATGACAGAAATGATTCCTCTTGACAGCTTTATTGATCGGTCAGCCAATTGAACAATTTCTCGTATCTTCTGAATCGGTCCGAGCTTGAGTTCATGAAATACAGAGGTCGGGAGGATATTGATTGGTGAATCGTCATCAATTCGAGCATGGGTGAAATTTGTATCTTTGATCATACACTCAAATCTGGGCAACCGCTTCACTATGCAGCTTTTGGTTTTTCTCCTCAACACCAAGGAGGAGGCCATTGACAATATATGTCTTTCAGTTTTTATTCTAATCCTTCCCGACTTTTTGTTCGTTAATTTGTCCATTAAAAATTTTTTCAGGTCGGGGAAGTGTTCAATGGCCTTTATAATGGGAAGTTCAAAAATCAAGCGCTTTTCCAGTGCTTCCCGTACAATAGGATCCAAATTCTTTAGATCTACTTCAGTTTCAATTTTTATGAAATTTTATGGATTTTCGATTTTTTTTGTAGTTTTCAAAATTTTCAATTTTTTTGGTATTTTTTGTGTGGTATGGCGATGTGGTGTCTTCCATAGATGAGAAGGGGCCTTTATATTCAGAATAAGGGTTAGGGGCATAATCATTTCTAGGGGAATAATGAGCAGAAGTATTGATGTTAGAATCATCCCTAGGTCTTTGAATATCCTCAAAATTTTCATCATGAGATCCAATCATTTCCTCATTTAGTTTTATATCCGATCCACCATAGAATGAGATTACTCGGTCGGCAAATTTTTGAAATCTATCCTCCATCAATTCGAATCTGGTTTTTATCCTCGAAATATCATCCCCAAAATTTTGTTCATGATTAATCATGGGAGCACTCGGTTTTTGTTCAATGATTTCATCTTCCATTTTTCTGTACGTGCGGAGAGGAAAGTTTTTTGGAATATCCATTATATGATCATTTTTTGAAAATTTCTCCTCAAAAATTATGGAAGGAGGCTACTCATATGGTACAGGCATGCATATTTGATTTGAGTAGAGTTCAGTCCTTTGATCATGATTGGTCAGATTTTGATATTGTGGAGTCAGCATACAGGGTTTATGTGTGTCTAGGAGGTCAATCCAGTCCTCTGTATGAGTATCATGTCTGACGAGGGGTCTGTCGTGTTCAATCCAACGCTGATGATCATTAAGTGTGTGTCTTTACATCTGGGATTTGTTTCTCTGCTGGTTATGAGACTTGAAGGGATTTTGATCTTGAAATGTTTCATTGGCGAGAAACTGAGAATAAGATGGTTCAGTCCAAGATGGTAGATGGTCATGTGTGGTCGGATGATTTGAGAAAGGATTTAATGAGGGGGCTGAAGTCATCCGCAGGTGAAAGTTTCCCCCAAATGTTGGAGGATTATTGAAAGAAGAGGATGTAGTTGATTTGCGCCAAACCGAGACAGATTTGTTTTCATAGTGATGTTCGGTCATTTTTTGAAGGAGTTGAGAGAAATGATGGGTTGTATCTGACATTTGGAAAATTTTCCATGATGAGATTGAAATCAAGAGAAGAGAGAGATGATTGCACGAGATAGTCAAGAGAATTTTTATCAAATGTGCGGCTTTTGATCTTCGAAATCGGTTCACGCACACTAATACAAACATAAATCAAGCCCCGGGTTCACCAACTCACACAATGAAGCCGTAAGAGTTCGGCTATTATCTTTTCAATTTTAGTTGGTGATAAGACAATCTTGGAAAATAATTAAGCGAGTTGTTAGGTGCCGAAATTTTCGTAATGACTGTCCCGAATTATTACGACTAGTTGCACCTACTTTCAGCCAGTATGGGTGTAAGTACGGACCGTAGAACGGCTACCCGTGTTACTTGAGGACAGAGCCTTACGCAGTGTCCTCTAAACCGCCCACTCTGCTAAGGAAATCCTGACCATTTACCGGCTACCCGTAGATCCTCACTGAGAAGAAGCTAATCATTTTTGGCAGAATCAGTAGTCAATATGAAAATCCGGGTTTGGGCTCTTTCCTTAAGTGTCGTCTCTCGCTCACTCAGAAAAATAAAAGCATCCAAGGTCGGGGTTGCTCTCCGCAAAAATTCTTGATTATATGGGTTATTTTGAAATCGGCTATATTTAGCAGTCCCAATTTTAGTTAGGCGATCACTTGAAAAATTTAAGTGAGCAGAAATACACGTCTACCGTTCAATCCCAATTTCCTTTTAAAATTACAAAACAAGAGGGAGAAATTTGGGAAAAGCTGATGCACGTGAAAAATGATGATGAATACTTAGTTAGAAGACTTACAGTGATTCCTTGCAATCTCCATGTGGGATGCTAGATAGAAATTAAAAAATTATTCTAAATGAATGCAAGCCTATGAAAAACCGCACCTAAGCAGAAAGTTCTATTAGCGATGAAGAAATGAGTTAAATTTTGGCTAAATTGAACGATGTATGTGCGTCTCAATTAATGTGCAGTGTGGCTTAATCCTACAAGCACAATCAAGAAATTTAAAATGCTCTGAGAGCCGTATGTGCAGGTCTATCCTAATCGCCACTAAAGTCGGGCCCCACCCTCACCGGAGAGTGAAACAGGCCACGACACACCACAGAATAAAGTCAAGGTTTTTTTTACAACCGCGAGAGTCCAAACGGACACCGCTATAAATGAGCAATTAATTACAAAAATAAAAGTTCAGAAAAATAAATCCTAGACTCTACGCTCTCTCACGACTCGACTCGATCTTAATTTTAATTGTGGCTTTTACGGAAGTCGGTGAAGTTGCGTCGGTTCTTGAAAACCGCTCCATGTATGCCGGGAACCTCGCAAGAAAAATAAGAGAGATAATGTAAGAGAGTGACTCAAAAAATATATAAAAAATAAATGCTGAAAATAAATTAGAAAAAAATGGAATTTACAATGAAAAATTCGGGGGTCAGACTACCCGAATGCGGAAAACCGAACGAAAATTTTCAAGACAAAAATCTAAGTCGTTTGCCTCCCCGGCAGCGGTGCCATCTGACGGGTCCGATGATGCCAAGTTAAGAATGATGTTTTTATCGTTTGGCTTAAAGAATGATTATTCGTGCGTTGTAGGCGGCAATTGGAATCGGTCAAGAAAAATACCACAAATAATTTATTCAATTTTTGATCTCGTGGTTTTATGTTTATTTTACTTGGGCATGTCCCAAGGTCGATCACAAGGAGGCAAAGGAACAACCTAGAGAGATGTCTATCAAAGTTCTTGTTCGGTTTTCAGTGCTGTCTTTTTTTCTTTAATTTTTAATGTATTAAGGGATGCAAAGTTCACTTTTGGCCTATTTTAGGGACAAAAATGTAAATTTCGATCAAACGATGACTGAAAAATATGAAAATTGGCCACAATGTAAACTACGATGAAATATATGCACTATAAATTTTTTGGAATTTTTGGATGCAATATGATTTTTTTTGGATATTTGAATGCAAACAAAATGATTTATAATATTTAATTATAATAAATATTAAACCTACTTATTTTCAAGGATCAAAATTATCTAAGATATATCACGATGTGATGAATCTCAGAAAAATCCTAAACCTCGAAAATGTAGGGTTTAATACCTACTAAAAATTAAATACTAAAATATGCAAAATAATTTTTACAGAGCAAAGTATGTATGCAAATGCAATTCTTTTTGGGCACAATGTCAAGCACAATTAATTCTACAATATGATTTTTCGAGGATTTTTAGAGCAATGGATAATCAACTATGAATTTCAGAGCAAGAAATGGGTAAAATACACAAATTTCCACAGAACAATTAATTATTAATTAACCATTCATCACAAAAATGCCTACAATATGTCAAAGTGTAGAGAATTAATTAACAAACATCGTGCTATTTTTGGATAATTAAATAAAGTCAAATAGCGGTCTACACATACGGGGGAACACAGGGGTATACTTGCAATAAATAAATATAAAATAAATAAAGAAATAACTGCAGTGGGGGGCTGAGATGTAAATACCAATAGCCTGGGGGGTATCTATGCAAAATTCCCAGCAAGTCACGTGCTACGCACGTGACCCCTGGGGTGGACTGAGCTGCGAAACAGGGGGTCTTCTGGGGAGAATCTGCAAAATTCCCAAAGGTCACATGCGCAACACGTGACCTGGGCTTGGGCGTAATAAGGAGGTCCTTCAGGGGGGTCTTCTGCAATTGGACCCACGGTTACGTGCAAAACACGTGACATGGGTGATGTAAGCGTGATGTTCCCCACGCACGCGCCTCGCGCGTGCTGGGGCCTCGGGCCTCACACCCGGTGGCGAGGTGGTGGTGTAGGGGCTGAGGAGCTCCTGCGGCGGTGGCGTAGCAAGGCGGAGGAGGGCCCTTGGCTCCGGTGGACGCGCGAAGGTGGCTGGTGGAGTCTTCGAGCGGCGAAGCAGAGGAGAAGGCGGTGGCGTGGCAGTGGCCGACACACGGCTGAGGCAGAGTGTCAAAGGTGAACGGCGATGGCGAAGCTTTGATCTTGTCGGCGGGAGTCAAAGATGAAGGTGGCGCTGCGGCGATATCGTCGTTGGAGTAGCTCGAAGTCGCAGGTGGTCGAAGGTGTGGTTGAGTCGTCGTGGGCTCGACAGTCGATGAAGATCGGAGCACGGCAGTACGTGGCGGAGGATGGCGTGGGCTGCAACGGCTGCGGGGGGTAGCCGGATCTCATCAAGGAAGATTAATCCGGGCACTGTCACCACCGCGGATCCTTGGAGCTTAGCATCGGCGAATACCTTGAGGTTGGGCGGCGGTGCTTCTTAAATACGAGAGAGGGCGAGGTTCGGCGATGGAAGGTCGGGGACGGCGAGATGTAGGGGATTCAATTGCGGTGGTGGAGGATCGGAGATGGGAGAGATTGATCGGGCGGCGAGATACGGGGGATCACGGAGGTGATCGGAGATGGCGCGAGATTTGCGGTGAGGGATTCGCGGAGGGGCGGAGATCTCGGAGGGGAGATACGCGGCGGCGTTTGGGTGGCCGAAAGGGGAAATGAGGCGGCGGTTGAAGGAGATGACCAGCAGCCATCCGATCGGCCGAGATCGGATGGCCGTTAACGAGCCACGTGGCGCAGTGATGGGGCTGAAGGGCGGGCACGTGCGGAGCACGTGCCTGGGAGGCACGTGCGACGCACGTGCGTCTTCTTTATTTATATTTTTTATTTTTTTAAATTAATTTAAAAAAAACGATATTAAATATGCAAAAAATAGCTGACATGTGGCAGCACCAGGTGCTGCCACGTGTCAGCACCAGAAAAATCGAAAATAAAAGATTTTGTAAAATCGATAAAAAATGGTAAATGACCTCGAATCAAAAAAGTTTCTTCACAAAAATTTCTCGTCTCGATGAGATATACAATTTTTATGAAGACATCAAAACCAAAATCGATCATTTGCAACAAGTGATATTTTTGGGGTATCCCATGTACATAGAACACCTTAATTTTGGGGTTTTGTAATTTTTGTCATTTTTAAAACAGATAAAAATCCGGAAAAAAATATGGTAAAATAAAGAGTAAATATTTAAACATTAATCTAATAATTTTTTTGGATTTTTATTAATTTATAAATAAGTATATAAAATACTAGGTCAAAAACCGCTAAAATATACAATGTACAAAAGAGGCCCAAAACCCAACTTTCACATATGAGCTCTGATTCACTTGAACTTGGTCTTGTTCTGAAGGTAATTGAATGTACATTAGTTCAAAAGTGAGTAGGATTAAAACGGACACTGGATGAGAGAGATATGATGGTTTTAGTCCAAAAATCCTGAAATTAGGGTTTGGGTTTTTGGTCCACTTATTTGGGTTACTTATTTTTTTTGTATTTTTCCTTCATTCTTATTAGTGATATGTACACAGTGGAAGTGGTTTTGAGTCATTCGGAGTTAGCATGAATGGGTTAAAAATCCGGGAAGTTAAGCTATTTATAGGTCATTTTTGGCATGCATCTTTGGCTTCTTATTTTGTGCAGATTTTTGTGCTAAAATGTAATTCTTATGAAATCATGCACTAATGCTAATTATGCAGAATAGATGCAAGAATGATGTTGATTTTGAGGGATTTGAGCTTAATAAATGAGATTTAGAGTGATGAATACGAGATTCATCAGTTCCCGCCAGACAAATCCTGACCTTTCCGCTCCATTTTGAGCCCCTCACCGGTGCGAAAGAACCTCGGGAAGCTTTAGAAGACATCAGGAGTCATGAAGGATCTGTCTACCTTGAGATTTTGTGGATCAATGCTCTCCATCCTCCAGTTCTTCGCATGTTCTTCCAGGCGACTCCCTAGCTGTCCGTTAGAGGGTCCCCTCCTGGTTGTACAGTAGTCGCCTGATGAAGGAGAGCAACACTGTCCGATCTTCGACGAGGATCTAATCCTTGCCCTTCATCAACGAACCATCATCGCACGCTGCAGACACGACATGTGTATTAGTGGGATCATCAGAGCTGTCCGCTGGTGCCCTTTTGTTGGTTATTTTGCATTCTACACCTAGCAACATTTTGTATTTAATATTTAATACTCAAACTTTCATTTGTCGTTCTTTTATTTTTGTGTAAATTACAAAAAGACCCTCGTAATTTTATTTTATTACAATTTAGTACAATCCACGTCACCTCACGTGCCATCCTACGTGAGGCAGCATTTTTGCACTTAGGCCCCTGCAGTTATTTGTATTTCATTTTGGTCCATATATTTTTATTTCAAGTTATATATTTTTGGAAATATCACATAAAGGCCCTATACTTTTTTAATTACATTTATGTCCCTACCAGTTCAATCATTTTTTGTGCATTTATTCTATTTATTGAATATAGTGTCTGTGCTCCAAAAGTTACCTAAAAATAGAGTTAATCTCCTGATTGCGTAGACTTTCACATTATATTTTTAGATTTGCAATTTAGAACTTTTTAATATTTTTTAAAAATAAAAAACACATTTTTGCCTTATTTAACTTAAAAAATACCAAAAAATATAATATAGTTCTGAAAAATCCCCCCAAATATATATTTTGTTTATTTAAGTATTTTGAGAAGCCAAACCAAAAATCAATAAAAATACAAACAGGAAAACCTTAAAAATAAAAAGCCTCAAAATAAATTATAAAAATATAAAGAATTCTCAAAATTTCCAAAAGTGTCATTTTCTATTTTTTATTTATATTATTATTTATATTAAAATTGATTTGGAAATTTTTGGATATTATTTTCTATTTTTAATTTTCAAATTGATTCAACTTATTTTTTAATCCCTGATTTTGGATATTTTTTACTTTAAAAATATACAAAAATTAGCAAAAATACTTCAAAAATCACTAAAATAGTAAAAAATATTTAAAATAAAAAATATTTTATTCTATAATTTTTATTTATTTTAGTTATTTTTATATCTATATTATCCTATATTATATATAAAGTATTATATATTCTATATTTTTTATTTAAAAAGAAAAGGAAATGAAAAATCTAAAATATAAAAGAAAATAAAAAATATAAAGTTTAAAAATATAAAAACAAAATTAAAATATATATAATATTACAAACCTGCAAAATCACATAGATAACAAGAAGAACACATTTTTACATTTAGTTGCACCATTCTCCCATTTGCTCCTTGTATTCGACTTCAACATACTTGCACCTATATACATCCATTGTAAAGTTATAATAAAGTTTAACTCTACATATTTTGGTTTTCATAGCTTTATACATATTGTGGGTTAATTGTTGATTTATCGGGGTTTCTTGCTTGGTTACTTCGACGACGTTGTTCCTGCCTTGTGTGGAACATCTGACCGATGAAAAATCCTGGTTATCAAATGGTGCCATTGCCGGGGAGCAACGTCGTGTAGATTGGCTTTTTACCCATATCTTCTTTTTTGTCTATTTGCCACTTTATTTCTTTTTATTTTTATTTGATATTATATTGTTCAGTTGTCTAATCACTCCTTCTTTGTTGACTTTGCTATGAGGTACCACTGATCGAGGGAGGTACTCCTAGGAGAACCTGTGCACCCACATGAAGCAATGTCAGATTCCTAACGTAGCCGACAGGAAGAAGCGATAAATGAGATGCTGGAGGAAATTTTGAAGATAATAACACCTTAATTTTATTTTCATTTTTATTTGTAATTTAAAGTGAGAGAGAGATACATTTAATTATTATATTCAAGACTCTCAGGGCACTCTTCACACTTCACGAGGTCCACTATCCAAGGGATTGTTCCCTTTGAGGCCTCGACGATTTTTCGCATTTTGTTGCTTTTCTTTTCATTTATTTCATGATTTTGTTTTCCTTTATTTTGTGTGATTGAACCCTAGATTTAGGATCTGCTTGATGATAGATTAAGGCCAAATACTTACCATTGCATGTACCTATTGTTCTTGTTTGGACTCAGTTAAATTTTGAATTGCTAATCATTTGGACTTGAGATCGCGTGGAGAGAGAGGTCACATACAACGTGTGTAGGACCCATTGTGGCGGGCATCGAGTGGCATCCAAGATCGGAGTTAGCTCTCATTTCTGAATAATTAGCATATTGTTCTTCACGCTAATAGTATATTCTCATCTAGGGTGATTTTCATAAGCTCTGCATTAGTGTGTGTGTGTGTGTGTCTGTGTGTGTGTGTATGGGAAAAATGGGGTTGCCCCCTAGTGGCAGCTAACATGGCTGCCACGACCACATTTTTCGCAATTTTTTTATTTTTTGGAAAAATATCAACATGGATATTCATCCCTATATCCCTCCTATATGTCATTCGAATTTCTTCAGAAATAGAGACTCCTACGGCCTCCATCCAGATGTCATTTTTAATGGTCGCAGGATTTTTTAAATCGACCCTGTCTAGATGGAGGCCGTAGGAGTCTCTGTTTCAGACGAAATTAGAATGGCATATAGAAGGAATATAGAGGTGAATATACATGGTGATATTTTTCAAAAAAAAGTAAAAAAAATTTGTCCAAAAATGGGGCGGAGTAGCCAAGCAGCCCCATCAACCCCTATGTGTGTGTGTGTGTTTCAATTCTTCTTAGCATCCTTTCATGAAGAGAGTTGGAGGCAGGGTGAGCATTTCTACTTAGAATGCATCATTGACTTTACCTCGCATGCCCATTGGGCCACGTCAGCCTGCTACATGCTAAAATAGAAAATAAAAGAAGAAATAAATAAATAAGAAATAGAAAATGATTTTATTATTTTTCCATAAACAATGAGAAATATTTATTATTTTATTTAGTATTTTAATCTGATTTTTATTTATTTTTTTCAAGGTTATTTAATGTATGTTACTTTTTATATGTACATTTATAGGTATATTCACCTTTATATTGAGTATTTTATTTTTATTTTCTATTTAGTTTTTATTATTTTATATGGAGAAACTTCAAATGAGACAGGGACTCACCAGTATTGTGGTGAGCCCTCAATCCCGTCCTTCTATCTTTGATCTCACGGCTGGATTTTATTGACGTATTAATTAAATTAATTTAATGATTAGAAACCTATTTTGGTCATTTCATCACATTCTAAATATAGATTGTGACAACTATTTCACCTAATCCGGTGCCTCCCTCCTTCTCTCTCTCTCCCGATTTGTTCTCTTCCTCTCTCTTGACTGCTGCTCCTTCCTTCTTTCCTTGATCGAGGGCGGCGGCGGCGTTCGTCCAGGCAGCGGAGGAGTCATTATTGATGGTCGACGGAGTACCAAGCTTCTGGCAGAGGTTCTCCTCCACACAAAGAGCGAGTGATGTTTCATCTCCGACGAGGTCTCCTGGCGGATGGGTGGGGCTCCTGTGGTTGGCAGCAACAATGGAGAAGGAGGGTCGAGCTCGGTGGTGGTGCTGGCGGCGATGGCAAAGGGGCTTTCGTCGAGGGCTGTGAGGTTCCTCCAGGCGAAAGGGGGTCGATCGGTGGATGTGCAATGGTAATGCATATATTTACATTATTGTTTGATAATTTACATAATTGACCTTTCGATTTACATATTGATTCACTTTTTTACAAATCTCATTGTTGTTTATCTTATTTTTGCAGAGCTCTCCGCGAATTTTTCAAAAGAGCGCTATACAGTTACAAACGGTCACACAAATTTTACAAAATGAATATATACATTTACAAAAAAAGACCGGAGTTTACAAAACGAATGTACCCATTCACAAAACGGAATTACCAATTTACAAACGAAAATATGAAAAATGAAATCATTAACGAAATTAAAAAAAGAACATACATTTTCACAAAAACTCGCGAGCGTTTACAAAGATATGGTTTAACCCAATTCATTCAGCGTAAAATTGGAAAAAGACAAGTAAAGGTAAGATTGAAAAATACCAAATCCAGAAAATATTAAATAGTAATTCAAATCCATTAAATGAAATTTGAATTTACAAAAAAACAAGATGACGGAAATACTCTTTTGGATAATATTTTTGATGCCACCGTCAGATTGTGATCTGACGAATCCGATTGATGGCTCACCACAATATTGGTGAAACCCCGCCTCATTTGAAGTGATCCCTATTTTATATATAATGTATATATTTATAACTTATTTAAATACATGTAAATATATTTTTTCCTGAAGTTATATATGCACTTAAATAATTAGGTGTATTTGTTATATAAGTATATGTATGTATATTTCATCTGTATATTTTAGTTTACTCATTTATTTTATTGTATTTTTATAATTTTACTTTCAAATAGTTATGTACTTATATAAAAAATAATATTTACAAAATTATAAAAATATAAAAATATAAATAATAAATAAAATGATTATTTTATTCAGGTATAATGTATAATAAGGGTCCCAAATCTAACTTTTATTTCTTAACTTCAAATTGAATGAAACTACCTTAATTAAATAGATAATTAAATTTTATATAAAATTATAGGTGAGTTTGGCAAATTTGGATATAGTATGGAGGAGATAAAGGTATGTGAAATTTATATTCTGGCTTTTTATTCCGAGTGTATATGACACATTATGCATTATTTTTATATGAAATAAATTTTGTATTGTTCTATGTATTTTTATCTACAACATTCATGTAAAAAGTTTATTGATTTGCAGTGTAAATAATAAAGAATAAAATAGGTCCCAAATTGAATTTATTAAAGAATAAAAAATAGGGTTTTTATTGTGTTTTTGGCCCTTATCTCCCCCTACTTTATTCCTTGTCGACCTAGTCATCATGATGCCTAGGTCTAGGAGTTTAGGGTCATTCTATACCTACGGTGTTTCATTCCTTTTTCTTTTTATTCATTATTCTTTTATTTGAGCTTGAATTACAGTATTTTATACAATATTTACAATGTAAATAACGAAGGTTATTTTATGCAGCATAATGCTATATACATGCATTTAGGTAGGGTTTAAAGGCCAAAATGAAATAATGAAGGTGATGAAATGGAGATTCATCAATTGCTTCTTACGCATTCCTATAATTTCATAATCAGAAGAAGGATAATTATGAATAAACTCAAATTCATTCATCCTCGTCTCATTTTTTAGGCAAGAAAAACCTTCCATCCAGTCCTTTGCATCTCTAGGCTTCTTCTTGAACAAACTATCATAGATATGTTCTCTATCTGCATTGAAATCTAGATTCAAGCCTTTTAAAAGCAAATTATCCTCCACACACGGCTTCTTTCTCGGGAGAAACCTCTTTTCAGTTTGGATTGAATGCTGTTCTTTCTTGCCTTCCATTTCTTTCTCCAAAGTAGAAGAAAGAAACTCTCCCATGGGCGTCTCCAATAGATTATCTGTTATATCCTCTATATACTAGAAACCACCGTATTGATGATTTCGTCTGCTACTTTGAAAAGACTCAAATTATTATAGTCTTGAAACCGGTCTTCTATCTTTAATGAATCACTCAAGTCTTTTGATAGCACCCTCTTCTTCTTCTTTGATTTTTCTGATATTGTAACCCATCCAATTCCTTCGTCAACTGATATGTTCTCCTCTTGATTCTACTATTCTTGCACAAAAAATCCTTTTTTTAGGTCTCTAATTGCTCCAAATTTTCGGCTAAAAAAGTTGGGGGCTGTGGGGTTTCCAGTCAACAGGTGCATGCTTTTTATGTGCTCATATCTCTCATCTTCAAATCAGGAAATTCCATCTTCCACTACTTTAGTGGCAGACAAAAACTCTAATAGAGATTCTTTCTGGGGTAACAACTGCTGCTATATGAAAGTGTGACTTGTATCCTTCGATTCTGTCTCCTTTTGTCTCCTTTATTTGATCTGCAATCTCCCAAAACATGCCCCATAACACAGCATTTGGAATAAAATTTTGGGACCTTCTCATATATGGTGCTTTGTTTAAATGCTTGAGACCCATTTTTATCAAAAAAAAGGGAACTTGTGGTTTCATAAGATCAATCTCTTCACAGACCCCAAGGTAGCTGGGTCTTGTAAAGTTTTTCATATCTTTATCAACACAAATATCTCTTCGAACCACATTTGCAGTGGATTTTATACCTCCAGGATTGTGAAGGTGTACATTTAAACTTGGTAAGCCAATCCACACAAGAATTTGAGTTGTACAGAGATCGGGTCTAAAAATAAGGATACCATCAAAGGAAAGAGACCCAGTTTGCTGAAAATTTAAAGTCACCCATTGCATAGGTCATCACAAAGTCTTTTTCGTCGTTGAATCACAAAAGAACATGCTTAGAGTCAAGATCCTCTAGGAAGATGTCTCCTAAATCAGCAAATCTGGATTTGAGGAAGTTTCTAAACTCTAAGAGATCATCCCTGGAGTTTTGAAATGTAGAAACAATGCTAAAGACAAAAGGTTTCTGCATCTGACTAATTTCTTCCTCTGTGAATTTAATGGAAAGATCTCCATCAACTAAAACCACATCTCTAACTGCGAGAGGATCCCCAAAAATTGGGACACGATTTAGTCCTTTCATGATTAATGCAAAAGGCTTTTTGGTTTTATTTCCTGTCTTTGAATCCAAGGCCTTTTTCCTGAAATCTCATTTCTTACCAAACATCACGCACGGAAGGAGAGGAAAATTTGCCTCATTCACATTTTAATCTCTTGTGGATGCCTTCAAGCAGCCATTGGAAGTCTTCAAAGCATTCAGTTTAGGCATTTCAACGATACCCGATCAGCAATACCTTCAGGCATTGTACACCTGCACAAAAATGGGGCAGAAAAATCCCCAAGAGCAGCACTCAAGGGCCCTTGCCCACACAACAGTCGCTTCTCCCAACAACAAAGAACTTACAGCAAGTCCACCAGTTGCAGGAAATACAGATCACCTTCGACTTTTCCTCTTTGATCCTCAGAAAACAGAAGCGGCTCGAAGATCTTCGCACAAGCTCCTTACGTCCCGATTCAAGAAGCCCTAGAAACTCGCGCTCTTCTTAGAACTCAAGGATGAGATCTCAAGTTCAGATCGAAGCCAAAGATGGTTCGAAAAGACGGGAGAAGAAATGAATCCAATATCAGGAAGGTGATCTATAATCTCCCTCTAAGATCAGGTGAAAATGATGGTGCAAGGCAGCATTGGGGGTCACCCTCAATCCTTTTAAAAGTAGAGGAATTTTAGAATATATCATTCTTCTGTCTCTTCTCCTCTCTCTCTCTCCTGCTACCAAGCTGAACAGCTTTTAACTATGGAGGCACGGAGACATTGGTATATGCACACCAGCTTACCAGTATGCAGATCGTGTTTAAGCCATCAACATATTTGTCTACCATATGTACATACTCTAAGATATAGATTTATATCTGTCTTCGATCAAAGGATTGTGTATGTTCATGATAATACATGGTAACACAGTTCATGTCTTAAGTATATTGATTCGCCAAGTCGACACTTTGGCTGAACTAATCCTACACCTCCAAATCTATATCACTAGACTAGGATCCTACAACAAGAGGTAAATAAGAAATTAGTATTTAGAGAAAGATTGGCATCTCTTTCTTGAATATCACTTGATGATGTTGTGGTTGTTTCCTATGTCTAACTCTTTAGATCTACAACCTTGCATGTCCCATGTGATCTATTTAGATCAACAACTGTATGATATCAACACGACCATGGTACAAGCCCTAATTTACTAAGTGGCTTTTCATCAAGTGTTAACACAAACATTCAATTCAAAGGAAAAAATAAACAACTTTTATTTCATTATTGTGTCGTCAAGGGCTTATTAGTCCAACAACCGAGGGTTTAGGGCATCGATGGGTAGTTGGGTTTGTTGGTAAATCTGCCAAGGATAAAATATGATGGAATAAAGTTATTGTCTATGGAGGTTGGACAACAAGGGGAGGTGAAGCTGATTGGCGTTTTTCACATATAAAAAAGGGAGAGGTCATAGGGGAAGGCCCACTTGACTCGAGGTAAATGATTCTCATGTACTAATTGGCGGGTTAAAGCATTAAAGTGTAGACCAACGTGGTTCAAAACCCACTGAAAGTGGATGTGTATAGATGATTGGGTGAAAGCCATGTGGCTAAGGGTGATTAGGAACATTGACCAATGCAAGAAAATAAAGACAAATAAAAATTAAAATATGAGACTCCAATGAAAAAATGTCAAAATTAAAAGTTGTCCATCTATTTGAAATCTACATTTTTCATGTTGAGCTCAAAACTAACTGGTTAATTATGCAAAATGTTTCTTTGTGATATTTTATAAATATAAATACCATCTTTTGTGTTTGTATTTTTTTTATTTTCTTTTAATGATGCAAGCATGATAAAATTGAATAAAATACCAAATGATGATTTAAACATGAATGTATTTTTTGAATTTTTAATGATTAAGAAAAATCTGAAATAATTTAGAAATTTGAATTAGTTGCAGGTGAATAGGGTTGAATGTTTAACTTCAGAATTGATCATTTTCATGGTTTTTGGATTTTTTTATTTTATTTTTGTGCAATTATAGTTGAAATATATAACAAATAAAAGAAATAAAATGAAAAGAATTAAATATATATATATATATAATATGTACATAAAAAATGACTTAAAGTTAGTCGATGTTGTATAATGTACAATTAGGTCTCAAAACCTATTTTTTACAAATGAACTCCTATTCCTATGATTTTAGTCTGTTTTATAGATTATTTTGGTTAAACTTAAGGTGAGTAGAGTTGATTGAAGTTTGTATGCGGAAGTTATGCATTTTTTTATTTTCAATCCTCAAAATTCGAGTTTAGTTTTTTTTACAATTTTTACAAGTTAGTATTGTTATATGACATTCATGAATTGAGCTTAATATTATATATACAATGAAGTTGATTTCATGTCTTTTGGAGTTAGAATGAACTTGTTAGAATGGTTGGAAAGTTGTACTATATATAATAAATATATATATATTTTATCTCATATTTTCTCATCGTTAGGTGACTTTTTCTTTGATTTTCTTGGTGAGTTAATTTTTCGAAACTGATACACTTTTATTGCTTGAATATTTTTTAATTTTATATTTTGATATGGATTTATGTTGTTTTTCTCAAGAATTCCGGATAACATTTAGGTATAAAAGAGATGAATCATGGATTCATCAGCTTCCTTTAGATGTTCCTTTTCTAGAATAGATATTTTGTTTGAACATCATTTAACACCTTAAAGGCCTGAGACACCATAGCAAATAGTTGTCTGTACCCATGAGTTTGATAGATGACCCATTAATCATCATGGAAGATGTGGATATAATAGGCTTGGTCTCGACATGAGTCATCATCATCATGGTTATGGAGTGAGATCAATGAAGTGCTAGACAATCTATTGCCATATATGGAGAGAACCTTTGGGGTAGTGGACCTCAACCAAGAGGGTTTCATATAAGGGGAAGAGAAGGGCGGAAACCCTGCTAGGGTAGAAGCCCTCAATTACATAGTGTTGGGATTTACGTGATGAACGTCAGCGTGAGGAGAAAAACCTACGTTCCTGGGGCTAATGGTGATTGGCTCGGGACTCACACGAAGAGGCGCCCATAAGGTGGGTTGTTGTGCATAACTAGGGCACCCATACGTGCATGGGTGGACAACAATGTGGACAGGAGGCCCACACACAAGAGAATGTTTTTGCGCACGCGCTGGGGGGGGGGGGGGTTGCATGACAATGATGATAGGGCATCGTGGAAATGGGCTTATGGTGGTGGTATGGACTTTGGTACAAATTCCAATCTAGGAATGTTGCTTTGAAACCATATGGAGAAATTATGGGAATGCAATGGAATAATTTTATTCATGGTGTATGGTTTCATATATAAAATGAAACGTTGTAACCTATTTGGTGGCAATTACATAATACTCTTCCAAAAGTTGCAAAGAGAAATAGAGGATATGGAAATAAACTAAAAATAGAAAGCTGCATCATTTTTTATATTTGCTAATAACATCAGTGCACGTGATTTTAAACCATAGAAAATTGAAGCATTTTATGATGATTTTGTGATTATGGGATCTTTGATTAAATAAGATTACACGTGTATAATTTGGTGAAACCATTGGAGACATAATTAAGAGAGGAATTCTTGAGAACCCATATGAATTGAACAAGGTATAAATATTGTTTCCTATATCATAGACTAACTTCTACATGAAATGTTTAAACTGTATATGGATTTTATGTTGAGATTTCCATGCACTAGCTTATGGGGAGTATTGAGAGTAGTAAATGGTCGAGTTAATTGATAATTATATTATATCTTATGATGATCCAACTATTGCGTGTTAGGGGCCATTAGTCCCATGTCACCTAGTATGAGATAGTGTAGTGGAGCCTACAAATAGGTGGGCCTTGTACTAAATTTTTCTGTCAGAAGAATCAATCTAAAAACATGGTTACTAGGGTGCTTCTCATATGGAGTAAGGACAGTATGTTTGTTGTGCTTCTATATCTATTTTGATTTTTGAAAAGTATGCTCCCATTGGTTTGGCATTTATATGTTATGCAACCATGTATGTGAAAGAGAGCTTAAGGACGATGGAAGAGTTTTCACCGAGTCACCCACGGACAATGGATTAGAATAGCAAAAATATTCGCTTACTAGAAATCAAAAGACTCCACAGACTTCGTGTACTGTCTCAAGCTTAGATCTTCATACCATTATTGAGGAAAACTGATCCTGACAACCTATTGAATATGAACTTAACGGGACCTATTAACAACTACCTAAAATGCTTAATCACAATTTGACAAGTAATATTCTCCTCATTCTTATAACCCACTCTTATACTTGAGATTTAGATGTTCGACTGTGGTTGGGATTGTTACACTTTGTTGGTTTAATGCAAGAGGAGACAACCACGTCTCTCTAACTTTGAAAACATAGGTATAAGCATACAACTAGCAACATTCTTCACAATTCTTGGGTTTTTTTCTTTACCAAAAGGGTAACATAAGTAGGGATGCATATGATCAGGTACGACTATAAATGTAGGTGTTTACAATATCTTTATCAGTTTACGGATACATATGCTAATATGGATATTGGCGGATATGAAAACTATGTTATTATATCCTTAAAAATTGATATGGATGTGAAATGCGGATATAGATAAAAAATACTATAGATCAACACTTAAATATACATACATATTGTGGATCCACCTTATGGTCTGGTGGTAGAATTAATGAGCTCCAACTCCAAAGGCCAAGGTTCAACACCACACTCCCCCCTAATCACTAAAAAAATATTAATATATATTTGATGGCTTACAAATGATATAAATATATTAAATATGTATTTTTTATAACAATTATATAAAATTTGGTAAAAGAAGGAATAATTTTTTTTAATTATATTTAAAAATAAATCTGTAACTATATTAATATTTGAAGACGAATATTCATGGATACAGATATTTATATATGTCAAAGTGATGCCTATATCTATATCTACTTTGAAACGGATATGGATACAGATGTCAAAATCTATATAAAACGAATACAACGGTGGATCAGATACAGATATACCTATATCCGTTCCCATCCGACAATGGAAGGCCAACTTCTATATGTACCATGCGTGAGCTAGCATTCCAAGATAAATTGCAGTTGTCAAGATTAGCACTGATTCATGGACTCTATGAAGGTGCAGGAAGGCTCTTTTGCTGACTATACCCATGAGGCGAATCTAAGCTGCAAGCATTTGATTCAAAATTGTACCTAGAGGTTGTCACACAAGAGCTTCAAGTCAAGTGTATGTCTTCACTATAATGTCCGGACCTTAAATTCGAGTTTGTATGCAAAAAAACTTATATATAAATTGTTGGGCTTGGGCTTCGACCCAATTGAGCCCACGAAATTGCTCAAGTAAAGTTGTGGCTTAAGTAATATCTTTCTCCTGTAATCTCCTCTATCGCCACTGAAGAAATTAATAGGCTACAGCTCGGATGTAGCCACATTTTGCAATTTATACTTGAATACCGTATGTAATTTTATATACATGCAGTTGTCGATTTGCAATGAATACTATATGTATTGCCATACACATGTAGGTGTAAATATACGTATTTGTTTAGATATCGGGGTAGACCAATATATGGAAATCGTATTCACCCCTTTTGTCTTGTCAAGTAAGTTTGGTTTGAGAGACTTGGAGCTAGTTTGGAAACTGGATTGGGTTGGTTTGGAGTAACCTATTTGAATAGTAACTGCTTGGATTGTTAGACCTTGGAGAAGGTTGGAATGATCAATATGATGTGATGTGACATTGATTATGATTATATTAACTTTTTAATGATTATAATATGTTTTATATGCTAATGTTTTAATTTGGGCATTGTTAGAAAATATTATAACGATAAAATTGTGCAGTCTATTCAACTAATTTCAACCTAGAAATGCAGAAATAGAGCAGGGGGTATGCCAGTTTATCCTGAGGTAACTTGGCCCTTACCATTTGTTATGCATGAATAGAGGGGAGATTGGAATCACCCTTCCTCTATGGATACCATTCCTGTGTTTGTTAGATCATATTAAGGCGGAAATAACGGTTACAAAGGAAATCAGATTCCCTCATACATGAAAATTACCATTCCTAGTTACGCCCTAGGAATTTGGATTCCATTCCTCACAAATGCTAGCGAATGTATTCTTCTTTAATATTATTTAATTAATATATTATTGTTACAAATATATGATAATCGACATGGATCTGTGTTTTTTTATATCTTTTTGCACTCCAACATGGATGTGATTTTTTTCACATGGATATATGGACACTGACATGGATACAAATATATGGATGCAAAAGATCGGATAAGTTACAAATATATGCATATATGAATACTGACATGGATATGGGATTTTTTACGGATACGGATATAGATACAATTCAATATTTTTGGATACAAATATAAATATGGTTACAAGATATTCCAGTGGATACGAATATATATATATATATAGATAAAACATATCAGATATGATTTTTTTGCGGATAAATATACGAACATGGATATATGTTTTTTTATATATTTTTTTGATATGGATATGGACATGGATATAAGATTTTTCTAATATGGATATGGATATTGATGTAATTTTCAAAATTTTGCAAGATATGGATGACAATTATTTTCCAACGGATACATATTCCGACATGGATAATTTTAATTTTTTGCGGATACAGATATGGATATGGATGAGGATTTTTATGAAAATAGATATGGACACGAAAATGAGTTTTTTTTGCAATAGTAGATTATAGATCAGATACCATCTTTACTTTTTTTAGGATATGGATATGGCTTACATTTTAATGAATCCGTATACAGACATGGATATGCTTTTATTTTCTGCAAATAAAGATACCCATAACATTTTCAATTTTTTTAGGATATAGATACAAATATAGTAATAAAATATTCTAGCAGATACATATATGAATATATCAAATATATCAATTGTATGGAAAAAATCAAAGAGTTTCCATTTAAATTTGAATATCGATTCCTTATTTGAAATATACCAATTATATGAAAAAAATCAGTTGGAGGATACCGATCATTTTTTTACTTAACGAAATATATCAAAGATGATTATTTTCTTTATATTCTTTTCCCTTTCCAAACATAAGAAAGGAATGGATATCATAATAAATGTTTCAATTCCTAATATGAACCAAACAATGGAATAAAAACACTTATTTCTTTCCATTCCGTTGTTAATTCCATTCTTCTCTTAATTTCATTCCATTCTAATTCCTTTTCATCAAAACAACTAGACCTTAGGGGTTGTTCGGTAGAGGAATAAGGGAAAGGGATAATGGGGGAATAAACATTGCATATATTCAGTTGGAAGGAGGGGATAAGGAGGAATAAGATAGGATAAGTGATAGTTATTTGCTATTCTCTATTAGAGAGGAAGGATATAATAAGAATAGATAATAGAGTTATATTAGATAAAATTGTTAGATAAGTGGTTGTTATTTGATGTTTTGGCGGGAGAGACCTATGATGGAGTAATAGAGAGGGAAACCGTATTCTTCTTTTGACTCCTTGACCAAAGCGTTGATTGTCCATGAAGGGAGAAATACCTCTCCTTATTCCTCAAACCAACAACTCCTTGAGGAGGAAAATAAATGACCGATATTTGTAATTTTCCTCGTATAGTTGCAATTAAATAATTGGGATTTGTAGGGTGTCATTGCTTACGTGAACCTTGCCTACTAACAAGGCGGCTAATTAAGCCTCTTGTATTGTTGAAGCCTCCAAATCCAATTATTTTGGAGATTAGAGAGAGAAGTTCATGTTTAGCTCTTTCCTCCTAAGTGGTTGCATTCTCCCAATGCAATTTAATTCCTCGAAGTGAGCAGTCAGTCACATGGCCTTTGGACTGTTGATATATACGGTGAAGATGGTACTTCGCTTGTACTTTAGACCCAAATCACATCGTACAACTTTTTGCATACATCTCGAGGGAGAGACTTTGAATGTCAACTGCACTTCATGAATGTTGATTAAATTTCTTTGTTTGAAGACTTTTTAACATGCAAGATCATGTAAATCTTTGTGATAAACACTCTAACGAGACAACATTCTTGCTTGACTAGGTTTACTTCTCCGAAGGCGAGGGAGGGTGGAGTGCGTGATTATGCAGTGCAAATTGGCGGCCTACAGTTTCAAGGTGGGGTAAAGGATCACAATGTGCAATTTTACGGATGCATATAAAGGAGCATGAAGTAGCTAATAAAGGATAGGAAAGGCGTCGAGACAACAATGAGGTTTAGTACGTTGTGTAGGGGGCAAGTGATAGTGCAAAGGAGGTTTGAGTTTTTGGTCATATGTTCGAAAACAACACCTCAATAACCTTTCTCATCTATTTACATTCTATAGTTTTTAAATTTATAACCAAGATACTATTCAAAGAAGGACCCTAACCATCTTTTTGTCTAGGTGATGGTGGGATGGGGGTTAGTTTCGGATTGATTGTGCTATCGACTCTTCAATATCTTCTAATCGAAATTAGCCATTAGAACTATTCAACAAGAAATCACTAACTCAGCTTCAAACCAACATTAGACAGGGAAGAAGTAGAGGAGCAAAATGAAAATATTGTTATATAAACCTAGCTGATGAAGAGATTGAATCAAAAAGTTCCCATGGACACATCAATTGAAGAAGATGTAGACATATTACTAGTTATGAATGCTTCAATGACTTCAATGATGAGGAAGAGTATGAACATACATTGGTGATTGTTCCATCCCAGTCACAAGAGTAATTTGATTAACATGTTTTGCAGAGAAAGTGTTTGATAAGTGAAGAACCATAAATTGTCCTTGCTATTTAAGAGAAATAAGTGACGTGTCATTTCATTGTAGGCGTGTAAATTCATATTAATCAAAAAGATCACTTAATCAATATTCAAGTAAATGCAAAAGCGATCAAATTTTTTTATTTCAGCAATCCCAATGTCGAACTCAGGGAGGCCACTGTCTCCTTAGGTTGATTTTTAGATTTTTTTTTAAATGTTAGGTTTTTGAGAATTTTTTTTAGTAATTTTTATGCAAATAATGGATGATGATATGCAAATGCATAGTGAAAATTTCAAAGTTAAATTAGCCTAGAGTGAAAAATCCAAATTAATGTAAAATGAGCTCAAAAATCCAGAAGGCTATTTTTTTAATTACTTATGCAATGACAACTCATGAACACATTTTTTTATAATTTTTAAGGGTCATTGTGCATGCATGAAAAATGGCTCTTTTCTAGGAGGTTTATGTAATTTTTCATGCAAATGAAATACAAAAATTATGAAATGATGAACCTAACATACTGTACTTTTTTGAATGTTTATTTAAAAAATGAATTTTCCATGAATTAAATAAATAGACTGTGTGATTTTCAGTAAAATAATTTTAATAAATAGAAAACTTAATTATTTTCCAGAAATAAAATTATCTTAAATATGTCTAATCAAGATCTATCCTGGAAAAATTCTAACTCTTAAAAATATTGAGTTTATAATCAATTAAAAAATAACTACCTCAATCGCAAAACCATTTATTTTATGGACTATATGCACGAAAATTGAATAATTTGTGGGGGTATTACAGAGGACAGTAATCTTAATATTGTGATTTTTCTACATATTTTAAAGAAAGGAAGAATTTACTACTAATTTTAGAGCTCAAGTCGGCAACTATCCAATTTTTCACCATAATTAAATTAATAAATAATTCCAAGCTTACAAAAATAAAGGAGAATCACCATATAATAGAGAATTAGTTGGATAATATAATGCAATTTTTAGAATTAAAAATAGATGCCAAATGAATTTTTAAATAGAGTTACAAACACATGGGTTAAATGCAATAACATAAGTAGAACAAATACATGTGATAGGGATTTAAATGAAATTACCTACACCAAACAAGGTTTTATTGCAATTTTTATGCATGGGCACATGAGGTGCACGCGATGGCTGGTCGGTAGGGTCTCCTGCAAAATTTCCTTGAAGCGTAGGTTCTGGGCGCAAAATTTCCAACACCCACATGTGGGGCATGTGCAGGTGGGGAGCCTTAGGTCTAGAGCTGAAATTAGATAATAGGCTTGGGGCCCTCTCTTCACATGCAGGATGAAAACGGTTCAGAAGCACTTCAGGATCGCCGGAACTGATGGCTCGAGCAAGGGGACGTCGGTGTTTGTGGGTTGTTGGATCGGGAGAGAAACTCCGTATAAATGTCATCTGGAGCTCGACAGGGTCCTTCTTCGGTCGATGCCAGGCAAAGGAGATGACAATGATGTTGCTCGAGGAAGGTGGATCCACTGCAGTTCAAGATGGCATGCGTACATGTGGGGAGTCTTGAAGAAAATGACTATATACATAGTTTGGGGGAGACGAAGAAGATGGTGTAGATGATCGGAATCAAGGGTGGATGGAGGCTCCTGATTTCGAGTGGAGGAAGGAGCCGATCTTTGGTGATTGCTTCATTAGAGTTGAGGAGATATGAAGAGATATAAGTGAGGAGTCGATCTCTGGTAAGCAAGAGGAAGAAGAAGAGAATGCAACAGAAGAGAAGAAATCATATGAATAATAAGAAAGAAGATGATGATCAAAAGGAAGAAAATAAACATAACCTGGAAGTGGGTGGAAAGGCACCTGAGGAAGGACCTCGGAGGTCCTTGATCCTCTCTCAAACTCCAACGAGAGTTGAGCTCAGCATCTCACGTAGGAGATGAAGCAAGGGACTAGGAGTCCCTTGGATCGTGCAGGCAAGACACATGATCATCGCCCATGGGCTCTACCTCTCACTGTCATCGAGGAAAGTTCAGAGCTTGGTGGGCCTTCTCTCATAGTGGTGGATAAAGAGAGTAAAGGGGGCAACATGTGGCAGCTCCAGGAGCTGCCACACGTTGCTCCCAGAAAAAATAGAAATGGAAATCAAGAAAAATTAAAAATCAAATAAAAAACTAAGTCAAATCAAAAAGTGTCTTCATGAATGTTATTCATTTCAATGAGATCTACAACTTTCATGAAGGAACCATAACTAAATAAAATCATCTATACAAAGTGTATTTTTAGTGGTCTCTTATGTACATAGAATGCCTCATTTTTTTAGATTTTACAAATTCTCATGATTTTTAAATAAGATAAGATTCAAAATATAATAAAATAAAAATATTTACATATTAATCTTATTTTTCGGTATTTTTAATGATTTAGAAAATAAAGAAATAAAAGAAGAGAGACATATATACATACTTCATATACAGACTCAGAGAAACTTATTTGCTTTGATTTTTAATTCAACTTTGATTTAGATTTTTGCATATTTTATTAAAATATAAATCAAAGAAAATAAATGAAAAACAAATCAATTAAAAAGAGTTATTCTTGTACATAAAATAATAAGGTAAAAGCAGATAAAATATACAATATACAATGAGATCCTAAAACCCAAGCTTCACACATGAATTCCGATTCTTTTGAATTTGGTCTTTATTTATAGATAAATGAATGTATATTACTTCAAAAATGTTTATAGGTTCATTGGACTTTGCAATTTTTTGTCCCTGAACTAGGGTTTGGCTTTATTTTTTTTAGAGTAGGGTTTGGCTTTATTGAGAAATTATACAAGTTAGTATTTATTATAATTTTTTATTAAGATTAGTAATATATACATAATGGAGTTAATTTTATTTGATTTGGAGTTAGTAAAAAATAATTTAAAATAGGTGAAGTTATGAGAATATCGATGTGTTTATTTACAAAAGATTTTTGGCTTATTATTAATGCAATTAAGAATACTAAGATATAAATCTTGTTTACATATGCGTGAATGATAAAAATGCAATATAGATGAATAAATATAATTCATTACATGAGAAAGGAGATCTATTTTTAGCTTTTAGAGTGGTGAATCACATATTCATCAACCCTATATACTTAAACCTTACTCGTTCCGGAGCAACTAAAATAAAATGCTCGGGAACTAGTTCATGACCTTGAGTTCCATACCAAGGTCATGAACAAAAGGTGAAAATGTAGCTTGACTCGACCTTTGGATTAATAATGTGATGGAACTTCTTATGAAAATTAAGATTTTTAGAACAATAGTTTCCAAGTTGTACAGCTAGATCTAACTCAGAAGTCATCTTAGATCAACCCCCTCCCAAAGCATCCCACATGAACATTGAATAATTGTCTTTGGTGTTTGAAGGGTGTTAGCTCTTACCATCTAAGATGCCGAACTACCATGTAATCTCCTCCTCCAGTAACTCATCCTTGGGGAGTCAGGTATTTCCTTCTAAGTTCAGGAGCGTGCTAGTTTACAACGAGTAAAGGGAGAAGTCTAGAAGTAGGGGAAAAGAAGTGGGGGCTGACCACTGTAATCAACTCTCTTGTGAAGCTTGTCCAGTATAACCAAGTCTCTGCCAGATCTGTAGGCTATCCGAAGCTTGGACCATTGTGGTCAAATGTTGTTCTTTTGTGGAATTGGCTTCTTTTTAGTAGGAATTGTGGTTGCTCTGCATTGATCTTTTGTGTCTTGACAGATATATAATATTTTATTATGTCCATATTTTTAGGTCTTAGAAAGAATTGTGCTAGCAGTCCATCCCTCATCTGAAGCTTTATTTCAATTTGTTAGTATGGTCTCTAGATATCCACGCTACTGAAAAAAGCGTAAGGTTTCCCAACACCTCATTTAAGTTGAGCAAAGTGTGTAGTGTAGAGTACATATTAGTTCCCTATCTAAGATTCTACTCAAAATGAGGTGATCAGGTTACATGTTAGACACTAAGAGTCAAAGTCTAGACATTGCCTTGTAAAACTTGAAGAATTACGTTTATGATTTGAAGTTTCTAAAATCCTACTTCTCAATGAAGTTCCTCTGAAAATTTAAGTAGATTAAGGTTAGGTCAAGTCCACTCTTGATTTTTTACTCAGGACTCGATTCAGAACCCAATGACTTTCCACTTTGCATGGCATGAAAATGAAATGCAGATTAAATGAATTGCACATGAAGCAGTGCAAGTTTTTATTTTGATTTTTATTTTGTCTTTTTACGTAAGAATGAGAAGATATTTTTTTATTTAATAGAATTTTTTATTTATACACCCAATTTTACAATAGTTTACAATCAAGTACTATTTACCAGTGTTTTACAACAAATTTACAAAAATTGTATTATTTACAAAAATTTTATATAAGTTATGCATATTTTACGACTTGTATACAAATTTACACATTATACAATTTTACATGTAGTTTACAGATTAAACGTATTTTACATTTTCTTGATAAAATTTATAAAGTTGTTACCCATCCCATATTTATTGATATTATATAAAAATATGTGAAAGTACGAGTTATGTGTAGTGTATATATATACAATATATACGACACCCTTTATACTTAGCTCGTGTTATGTCCTTAGAGCACGGAGAGAAATAAGACATAACTCAGACTAAGCATGGAGTTGTGCAAAGAATAAAAGTATAGAAGTTGATCGGCCCCTATACTTAGGGTTTTGAAGGCCTACGTATAGGAAGACAAACAAGGCAATCAAGGGAAAGAGAAAAGGAAGTGGCATATGCGGAGAATATACAACGAGCATCGCCCCCTTATATTTAGGCTCTATTCGACCTAACTGTGGAAGTGCATGAGTGGGGGATCGATGAGATCTGAAGAATGTCCAAAGAGGTAGCGATCATCAATCTTTGTGTTGTTGCTGATGGCTCGAGATAAATGCTGCAAGGATTCATACACGGTTGGTTGTGTGTTTTCTGAATATGTCATACACATGAAAACAATATCCTCAACACGGACTAACTGTTCATTTGGTTCGACACAATGCTTCAACAATTTTCCATTCATCAGGAATATTTGTGCTCCATCTGCAAGATCTGAGATCTCAACACATCCACTGTCATGCACAGAACGGAATAAATACGAACCCGTCCATTTGGACTTGAGCTTCCCTTGGAAAATCTTCAATTTTGCGTTGAACAATCATACCTTTTTTCTAGGAATGAGAGTCTTTCATCTGATAAATCTATCATGCCAACACTTAACCTTGTTCTCGTACACCAAACAGTTGTTGTATGCTCAGTTTCTAATTTGCATAAGTTCATTCGGATCCATCTCTCTCTGCTCCTTCCCTAAGTGTATATTTCAGTTGACCTTCTTAATTGCCAATTCTGATTTGTGCACTAATTCTTTAAACAAATGACATGATTTTCTGAATACCATCCTGAATGGGGAGGTTTCTAATGGTGTCTTGTAAGTCTTCTTGTAAGCCCAAGGACTTGGTCCAAGATATGGGACTAGTCCTTCCTGTTTGAGCAAACGAGATTCTACAATATGGTCTTAACCACCCTATTCGACACCTCTACCATGCCATTGGTATGTGGGTGGTAAGGACTAGCGACACCGTGCTCAATGTCATAATCCTTCACAAGTTTCTTCACTTCTTTTTTTACAAAATGGCTACCCCCATCTGATATCAATACTTTGGGGACCCCGATCCTAGAAATAGTATGCTCTCTCACAAACTTACAAACAATCCTACTGTCTATGGCTTGGATCGAGATAGCCTCCACCCACCTCGATAAACAATCCACCATGAGAAGGATGTACTCGAATTCATGGTCAATCGGGAATGGGCCCATGAAGTCGATGCCCCAAGCAACGAAGAGATCACAAATGATGATGGGCTTCATCGGCATCTCATCTTTGGAACCAACGGTTCCTCCCATTCACTGTCATATCGGGCACGAATTCACAAAGGTGAGAGCATCGCGAAATAGAGTCGACCAGTATAAGCCACACTACAGTACCTCCCATGCAGTCCTCCTCCCAAAGTGGTGTACTCCAACCTCAAGTGTGTGGTAGTGAGTAAGGACACTCTGGTATTCCTCTTAAGGAATACACCTCCACCAGATACAATCCGATCTCTCAAGGAAAAGTATCGGATCCTCCCAATGATAGTGTCTCGAATTTGACTTGACGAGACAAGACAATTCACTATATTTACGTACAATGGGAGTGAGTCAATAACAAAAATAGACTCATCAGGAAAGGAGTCTCAAATCGGTATATCATCATAAGCATCAAGTCTCGAGACGAGAAAGGTAATCAACTACTACATTCTTCTTTTCAAGTTTATATTTAATGTCTAAGTCAAACTCTTGGAAAAGTAAAATCCACTAAAGAAGATGCACCTTAGCGTACTTCTTTTCCATAAAGTACCATAGCGTTGAATGGTCTGTGAACACAACAACCTTGGATACAATGAGGTCTAATCTGAACTTATCCAAGGTAAACACTGCCGCAAGCATCTCTTTTTCCGTAACCATGTAGTTACACTGAGCAAGGTCAAGCATTTTGCTTATGTAGTGTATGGCGAATGGGACACCATCCCTTCTCTATCCTAACGCATCATCAACATCAAAATCTGAGGCATCCATCATGATCTCAAAAGGAAGAGACCACTCTAGGGTTTTTAGGATCGGGGTATCCATGATAATTCCTTATTATTGCTTAAAGGCATCAAGACACTTGTGATCGATAATAAACTATGTGTCCTTTCCTAAAAGCTCGGTTAGCAGTCGTACGATCTTTGAAAAATCTTTTATGAATCTCCTGTAAAATCAGACATGCCCGAGGAAAGACCACAACTTTCTCACATTGGTTGGTGGTTGGAGTCATCTGATCACTTCCTCCTTAACAGGATCAGCCTCCATTCCTCAATTGGAGATGACATGCTCCAACACAGTGCCCTCCATCACTATGAAGTGACTCTTCTCCCAAGAGAGCACCAGATTCTTGTCTCAACATCTTTTGTTGACTTGGTCCAAATTCCCAAGATAGGAATCGAAGGAATCACCATGGATCGAGAAGTCATATTTGAAGACTTACAGGAATTTTTCAACCATCTCGGTGCATACAACAATCATGCACCTTTGAAATGTATCAGGAGCATTGCATAACCCAAAGGGTATGCACCTGAAAGTATAGGTACCAAAGGGGCATGTGAATGTGGTCTTATCTCGGTCCTCGGGAGCAATCACTACTTGGTTGTAGCGAGAACCTGTCTAAGAAACAGAAGAATTTTTTCCCACTAATCTCTTCAAGATCAGCTCAATAAATGATAGGGGAAACCGATCCTTCTTCATCGTGGCATTCAAGTGTCTGTAAATACATAGACCTACCATGACATGGATACTCATGTTACAATCTCCTCTTCATCCTCGTTGGTGATTGTATGAATTTTCAGCTTCTTCAGGACAACATGAATAGGTGCCACCCACATGGAATCGGAGATGGGATAATAAAACCCACATCGCAGCATTTCTTAATTTCTTTCTTCACGATCTCTCATGGATTTGGATTCAGCATGCACTAGAATTCACGAGAGAGTTTGGCTTCATTCTCAAGATAGATATGGTGCGAACACATAGCGGGATTTATCTCATGGAGATCGGAAATGCTCCATCCTATCACCATGTGGTTCTTCTCTAGGATCTCTAGCAAGAGAGATTCTTGTTCCTTGGTCAGACATGAGATAATGATGATTGGAAACTTCTTCTCTTGTCCCGCAAGGAAGGCATACTTAAGAGTTGTGGGTAATATTTTAAGCTCAGATAATGTGTGATCACCAAGCAAGTCTGGATCAACTAACTATGGTTCTATGATGATAGTGATTGGATCTATCTCTGAAGTAGCGACCAACAATAAATTCGGCTCAAGAGTCGCATCCCAAAAAAGGTATCCAAGCAATCGAAAAAGGCCGCATCCAACTAGTCATCCTCGTCCTCTGATTTTCCTAAAGGGGAAAGGAGTGACATACCCAGTTGGGCCTCTGTGTCATCGAAGATGTATGTGGAAGCAATCTCTGTGTGATATATGCCTTCCAGTTCATTTCGAAGGATCTCGCAAATTTATCATGCACAATGTTATCTCCATGGGAGAAGGACTCATATGTGCTAGTCGGGTTCCGTCCCCATGGACGAACGAGTGTCTAAATGAACACAATCTACTTTTGATGAAGAGTACTCGGTGCTGGATTCGAAATATGTATCTGCCAACTTGTTTTCTTCATCTCTATTTTCGAATCTCGGGTCAATTAAGGCCCTGTTATCCTCGAGAAGGGTCGTCTAAGTATAATCAGGGAATTTCTTCATTTTTGAGGGATCTCCATATTAAGGACTACGAAGTCCATCATGTAATATCGTCCCTCGACATTGATGACAATGTTCCTCAATTCTCCCATAGACCTCTTAGTGGACTTGTAAGCAAACTGGAGTAAGGATCTATATTTCCTAAGCGGATCTAGATTTAGCCTCTCATAGAGGGTTGCTGGCCCTAGTTTAATTGGCGGTCAATTATCCAAGAGATTGTGTGAAAACACTATGTCATCGGCATGACTCACTACATAATGGGTATCCACATCCCTTCATTTCCTTCGAAATGCATTCTTAATGACGCAAGTAGTGGCTAGTAACAGAACGTGCTTCTCAACACAACTTTTTGTTTTCATGTTCATCCGTGTAAATGTACAACTCACCTTAAGATATTTTTAAAATGCATGTATTATATCCACATACTTATGAAAGGGGAATTGTGACCTTGATGTATTTGTTACTTATATCTGACATCTCAGGGTCATCTTTTTAGATTTTTAGTTTCATTTTTTCACCATTAAGAGCATGGGGGAAATGGATTACTGATGACAACTCATATTCTAAAACTGAAACATGTTCATTTTTATTCAAATGAGAAACTGAGTTCTATACAAGACTTTGACTCTGACTCTACTTGGAAAGAAAATCATGAAAAGAAATTTGTGTTGAATTTTCTATTGTTGGATCATCCTCCTCATATGAAGGTGCAAGCTCTTCCTCAGGCTCGCTTGATTCACTGCTAGTGCTCCTATCCTTCCTTTTGTTCCTTTTATTTTTTGATCCTTTTTTTTATTTTTGGGGATTCACATCCCTCTTATTATGTTTATAGTGATGCTGGTCTGCTACCTCCGAGTTCCCCTCAGGTAGAGACTTTGTGACATCCTCCTCCTGCTCCCATGTCGATCATGTATGATAGCGGTCCTTCGCTCATGAGGGATATCTGATTCACATTATCATATGAAAGGATCTTACGTTCAGATATGGAGTTGTCTGAATAATATACAAGATCACATGGTTGATGCTAACTCTGATTCAGGCTCTTGGGATTGGGATTGGTCTAAAGAGAGGCTGTTGCCTCGATGGTATTGGATGCGATGAGATGTCGTGCTGAAGTAGATGGCGAAATCGAAGGCATGGCTTGGGAGATGTTCCATGTTGCAGAGTCTTGCGAACGACGGTGGTGTCGGAGGTTCCAGAAGGTGCGGTCGGTGACTAAGGTGGAGCGGTGCCTGAGGCATCCAGCGCAGTGGCGAGAATGGCGTGCCATCAGTGGCTGCGGTCGTCGTGGGATGGAGGTTGATGGGCGACGACGTCGATGTTTGTTGAGATGGGCGGAGCGGCCACGGGCGTCGCCGGCGGATGGAGAGGCGGCGCCTGCGGCTTGATGTTTTTTTATTTTTTTTATTTTTTGTTGAAATCAGAAACAAAAAATAATATTTTTTTATTTTTTTCAGACAAAACAAAAATGGCAATTGTTTTTAAATTTTTTCTTTTTAATTTCCTGCAAAACAAATGTTAGAAAAAAAGAATGATAATATTTTTTTGTTTTTCATAATTATTTCTATTTATAAATAAATTAGGACGCGAGCAAGATGACCCGATCCCAAAATAAAAGTAGAAGACGTGAATGAGTGCAGTTCCAAAGAAAACAGAGGTTGGATCCGAGTCTTTAGCCACCGTGCGTGGTCGGAGTTGAGGGATCGTGGGAGGTAGAAAAGAACGCGAATAGATCGAGATGTGAAATGAAAAATAGAATCGGTGGCGGATCAAATCGTGATAGATTCTAAGATCTAGATGACAAAAAATGATAGCGAAATAAAGAGGCAAAAAATAAGTCTAAGATTAACCTAAGATAAAAATTAGAGAAAATGTGGATCTCACCTTAGGAGCGGAAAAGGACGTAATCACCTCGACGAAGGCCGACTCGCTGTCACCGGACGGCTCAGAGGCTAGGCACCCTTCTGCGGCAACAAGACTCTCGGAGATCGGGCTCCTCTCACCAAAGATTGATCAAATTGAAATGATGGATAAGGAGTCATATAAATAGAAAAGATAGGATTTGAAATTTGATTTTTTGAATTTTTGGATGAAGATAAGAGATAAGAGAGAAAAAATTGAATTGAGATAAAGTAAGAAGATTAGTGTTTAAAATATTTACAAAAATTAACTATTTTTTGTATTTTCGTCACTTTATTAATTTGAAAATTAAATGTTAATTATTTTATTTTTTTGTGGTAGTTGTTTAAGAAAATTAATTATATGCATAAACTATATACATATAATATATTATTAACATGATTAAATAAGGGAATTAGTTCTTTTTTTAATTTTTATTTTTAATTTTTTATTTTAAATAATTAGTAAAAATATTTACAAATATTTACAAATACAATATGTACAAATAAATGGTAAAATTGCATAAACCACCCCAGAAAGTCAACTTTTTAACCGTAACTCCAAAAATTATGAAATCACAAATATTTTAAAGATAATTTAATTTAGAATACAATGGAAGTGAGTTTGGTTCGATTTGAGTTCATAAGCTAGAATTGGTCTTTCAATTATTGCTTAGTGGCTTTTTCCAAGTGTGGTTGCTTTTTATTCTGTACATGATTTGATTGTGCAGTCATTTTTACTAATTAGGAAACATTTTTATTTACAACTTTTGTTCTGCAAATTATTTTGTTTGAGGTAAATTTATGTAAAAATAAAATAGTGTAAGTATACAAATATACACAACACATATTTTTTTGGATTTTCTGATTTAGAACCTTATCTCCCCCTACATTATTCCTGGTCGATCGGGTCAAGTCTTGACCTTCTCTTGGGGTTTGGCTCAACCTATATCTATTACATATATACAATCTTATTTATTTATTTTCTTTTCTTTATTTTTCCTTTATTTATTTATTTATTATAGGCTAAAATGATAATAAGTGGACAATATTTACACACAGATGCAAGTTAGTAAGAATACGGAGTTAGTATTATATACATGTGTTTTGTAAGGGATTTTAAGCTAAAATAAATGAACAAATCAATAGGCATGATGGAGATACCTGATTGGCCCTGGTGGCATGAGATCTACATGCTTCCATCATATGCTCTAAGATCTTCCATACTAAATCTTCATTCTTATTCAGATAGTTACCTCCACAAGCTGCACTCACTAACCCCTTTATCTCAGTGGTCACACCACAGAACAAGGCATGGACTAAGATTGCTTTGGAAAGCGCCCGCTTCCGTCGTAGGTAATTTTCCTCTTTATTATTCAGCATCGTTTTTATTTTCCTCATTTTTTATCACATCACATCACCACCACTATACCTTCATTTGTTCTACTCCACCTCCATCATCTTCATCATATCATCACCATCACCACACCATCATATTTGCATTTTTTATTCCTTGTTTAAGAAAACTAAAAAAAATTAAATTTAAAAAATCAAATCAAAAGAGCAAAAAAACAAAAAAATTAAAAAAAGCAAACAAGCAGGTCGCTGGCTCCCCCCTCCTCCATTGTCGGCCATCGCCGCCCCACCTACCTATACAGCGGCCCACCTCCCGCCACCGCCGCCTCCCTCCTCAGCGGCCTTCTCCTCCACCACCTCCGCCAAATCCGCACATGACCCAACCTCCAGTCGATGGCCCATGCACGCATGCCGCCCTTCCAACCTGCGACAGCCACTGCCCACAGCAGCGCCAAGGCTGCCGCTACGCGCTCACGCACTGCCACCTCCACCATCGACAACCCTACTCGCCCGCGGCCACGTGTGTCCCCCAGTCGCACCCCCATCGTTCCCTAATTATACGAGGAAAAGGTCTCTTACATTTTTTATTTTGTAAAAAGTACATTATTTTTATTTTAAGTTCTCATTATTGCAAACACATCCTTGTACATAGTTTGTTTGTAAGTTTTTTATTTTCTGAAATAGCACGGATACCCTATATTCATTCGTTAATTTGGATATCTTTTTAGTATCATTTATTTTAATGAAAAAAACACTTATTGAGCACTTAATTCTCTTTCATGTGGCTATTTATTTGGATTTTTGTGAGATTTGAGTAACTAACTAGAATTGTTTTAGTAAAAAATTACATATTTTACCTAATTTGTGGTCTTAAATATATTTAATTCACGATTACTCCAAAAATTCCTCAAAAATTAGAAATGATGCCTTGAAATGTGCTCTAATTTGTATCCAAATTTCATCTAAATTGGAGTTATCATCTGCCTTAGATAAGTTATAGAGTAATTTTAGTGATTTTTAATTAAATCTATACACATTATTTTTGTGAAATTCCAATTCTCTTGTATTGCATATTAAAATACCTTGTTGAGATAGTTCGCTCTCTGGAAAATTTTATAATGTGGATTTATTAGGAATTAAATACTTGCAGTCACTCTGTTTTTATTAAAAAATCATATTTTACCCAAAAAATTATTGTAACCTCATTTCATCATGTTGAATTTTTAATAAAATTTTCATAATTTTTGCATTCTGTTTGTGTGAAAAAAATACGTGAAAACCCATAAAAAGTGTGCATTTTTTGTTATTGCATTTTAACTCTTAAATTTCCAAAAAAAATGTGTTTTGCATTCATCACTGGATTAGGCTTTTAGGAAAATATAATTTTTCTAAATTAGATTAATTTCACACTAGAATTAATTTGGCTAAGTTGTGTGTATTCTTATTAACTTAATTGAACCGCATTTAGCATTTGCATTTATTTTGCATAAAAAAAATAAAAAAATCCGCATTGGGAACCTAGACCTTGTGAATTAACCCAAAGTTGTTCCATTGTCTCCCTGTATTTGACCCTGGACTTACCCAGGATATAAATTAAAAATCGAGTCCTCTTCACAGAGATATTTGATTCAGTTCTGATTAATTGGTTAAGTGTCGTGCTTCAACGAGTACTAATTAGTATAACCACTCAGGCACTTTATCATTCCATCAAATGCATTTGGGATGAAACCTCACTTCCTTGGGCTGCTACTGAAGTTTAACGAGAATACCACATAAGAATCATGTACGTTTATGAGAGACTTTGAGTTGGTGTGTAACAACGTTAGTCATCCTAGGGTTGGACAAGGCTACCTCGTTTTCCTTAGGAGATAAGTCTGCCCATTGGTTGAAGAATCTCAAGTTTAGATGTACGAGTTGTTTGCAGTTCAAAGATCTATTCTTGATGAAGTTCTACCTACTCAGTAAGACTAACCAGATGAGGACACATATTATTAGTTTCTCCCAAGCTCTCCATGAGCCATTTTATAAGGCCCGGGGTAGATTCAATGATTACCGAGGTAAGAACGATAATCGCTCGAATTGTCAGAGAGCGATGAGCTAGATCAGCATGCGGAGGCGGCTGCGATGTTGGCCGGAACGCCAACGGATCTCACTAGAGAGGAGGTCAATCATCTCTCTACTTCTTCTTTCTCTGTCACTAAGACGAGTGGTCAGAGCTCTCAATCCCCTCTCGCATAAAGTGGCTCAAAGGCCAAAATTAAGAGAATGAGATGAATAGAAAGAGAAGAAAATGGAAGTTAGAAACATGGTGGAATGGTGGAGTGGAATGAGAGGTTAAAGAAAATGGTGGAGTTGAATGGGAGGTTAGATGAAATGGTGGAGTTAAATGAGAGGTTAGATTAAGACTTGGTGGTTAATGGAAGAAGAAGGAAGTTAGTGTAGAGAATGAAAAATAAATAAAAGAAAAGAAAATAAAATAAAGTAGGCTACTAAAAAGAAAAGGACAAAATAAAAGAAAATGGAAAAATTGCAAACAAAATAAAGAAGAAAAAACAAGGAACAAAACAAACCATATGTACACTATTTTTTTTACTTTTCTAATTTTTATTTTTTATTTTTAATAAAAGATATTTACAAAATAAACATAAAATAAAATACTAGAATAAAACACAAAAAAGTTTTTTTTGGATTTTTTAGTAGTAAAGAAAAGTAAATAAAAAAATGAGAAAAGAAAACATGTACATTATATACAAAGTCACTTTGCCTTATTTTCAATAACAAAATATTTTTGAGATTTTTTTAATTATATCATTGATGACACGTCCGGCCACTCGTGTTAAATATGCGAGTAAACATGGGTCGTTATGACCCGAATCACCGAGCGTGATCAACAAGAAGAAATAAAACCACTAAGAAATATCAATCAATCAGTCAACACATGTAGCGGTTCACTATGTTATTTACCTGGTATAGCCACCAGGGTCGAACACAAGGAGCACGAAAAGAAATATGAAGTAGTCAAATTTCTCAAAATAAAACAATTTTTTAGTGGTTTTTATTTTTAGATTTTTAAGTTCTAATAAGACAACAAATCAACAAAAATAAGAGAAAACAACACAACACTATTTTTGATTTTAATAAACAACCAAAAATAGTCGGAAAATTAAGGTAAAAATATTTTTGGCTTTTCTGATTTTTAAAGTATTTTTGATAATTTTTTGGGCTTTTTCAAATGTTTTTTTATAATTTTTTAAAAAAACAAATAAACTCAAAAATGCAAGGAGTGCACAGTTAGGACTAAATTTCAAATTAAAAGTATTTAAAATACCTTAAAGTTCTGGATAGTAATTTTATGATAAAATATAAATAAAAACCTACAAACAAAAATTGAAAATGGAATTTTTGAGTTTTCTACGATTTTATATGAATTTTGTAAGTTTTTGAATGTTTTGTGATTTTTAGGGGTTTTATAAGGGTTTTTCAAACAAAATTTATAATGGAAATAAAACACATAAAAGGAACAAACGAGAATTTTTATAGAATTTTTAAAATATTTTTCGAATTTTTATGAATTTTCTAGGAAAACAAGTATATTTTTGAAGGTTTTCGAATTTTTAAAAATAGGAAACACAAATAAATAAATCCAATAAAATCACAAAAAATATTACACACTAACAAAAGTCAATGGTAATTTTTATGTAACTTTTGAATTAATTTGCTATTTATTAAGTCCAAAATACAACGTGTAATTAGGCACAGTTCACAAAGACCTATTTGTAAATATTTCAAGTTTCGGGGCCAAACAATAACACACTTTAAAAGTTTATGGCATTATCCGCAAAAATCTCAAATAAATCACACACAAGCCCAATACTGAATGCACAAGGGTATAAAATACAATTTTCAAAAGTTAACCTCCATTCCTTAACAACATAAAAGTTCCGGGCAAGGCATGCAAATATCCCAAAACTCACATGGACATACACGTCCTACAGATTCATGGGTACTAAAATGTAAAGACTATAAACTACGAGGACCAAACTATAAAAGTTCTGAACTACAACATTTATTTACCAGACTAAAGCGAAATAACTAAACATGCAGGGCTTAGAGTGAAAGATACCCATGTAGGCGCGTGCGGAGCACGTGGGACGCATAGAAGGCTCTCGTGTAGGCGAATGCTGACAGTTCTGACTGTTAAGGATCTGATGGCTCAGGCGAGTGGAGCAGGCATACGGGTTTGATGGATTCTGATGAGATCATATGGCGTAGAGAATATCAGCCCTGATGGCCGTTAAATGTGGATCTGGCGGCTCTGAAAAAGAGGGTGAATGGACGGTGGAGATGTAATCTGGAAGATGGAGTCTAGATCAGACAGCGACTGCAAGTGTTGGATGAACTCATCTCGGGCGACCTTCAATCGACTGTGGAGGAAGATCCACAACATCGATGACATCGCTGAGAGGTCCAGCACAGTCGTGAAGATCCTCCACGTCTAGTGGTGGGGCTCTGATGGAGCGACGAATGGTTGGATATGTGTGGCGGCGTCGCCCCACCTGGAGCAACTCCGCCTGGTCAGTTGGCAATCAATTGGGTTCCTTCGCGTAAACCATCACCAGCAGAAGGTAGAGGGACTCAGGGCGTTGCTCCGGTCCAAGTTATTGCATAAAGGGAGAAGCGAAATGGTGGGGATGATGCTCGACTTCCGGTAGAGATGGGGGAAGGAAGTCTCAATCCTAATCTCTCTCCGGTGAGTGAGATGCAGGGTGAATACGTAGCGTAAGAAGGTGCGGGGTGCGGTGAGGCATCGATCGGAGTGGATAGATGTGGATGACGGGCTCCAGACCTCGTGGTCGCGAACGACGGCGGAGCAAAATATGAAGATGGAATCAAATGGAGAAATGCGGAGGATAAACGTGATAACTGAAGCTTCAGATGAGTTCCTATGCTCCAGGAAAAGGTGGTCGACTATGTTATGGCCTCGATCGAGTTGCGGCAGGCTGAGAGGCTTTTCACGGCGGCTCTCCGGTGACACAATGAGCTACGAACATCCAGGTGTCTCCAAAGGATCCTAAGCGGCTCCTCGAGTGGTTGCCACTCCATTGAAGGTGGCTAGGGAAGAATGGGGTGAGAGGGATGAGCTGGAGGGCTGACGGAGCTGGAAAGAGAGTTTATATAGGATGCACAAGGGTCCTAGAAGATCGGAGCATATTGCAGAATCCTAGGCAGATCTAGTTGTGCCTAGGGATCCGCGAGGATCATGGGAGATCAGGCTTCAATCAGGCCCATGAGCCGGGAGAAGAAGAGGTCGGGTTCGGGTGTGAAAAGTCAGAGAAAAAGCTCCAGCGAGAGGAGTGAGACCTGGCCCGGTCTGGAGGGTGACGTTGACCGAGGTCAACAAACCCACGTGGACCAATATAAAATCATGATTTACAAAATAAAAGGGAATTCAATAAAAAATAGAAAATTAATTTAAAATAAAAAGTATATAAAATAAAAAATGTTTATTATTTTTTAAAGTATTTTTCTATGATTTTTATTTATTTTTATAAAAATAAAATGACATATATAGTATATAGTATTATATACAAGTATATTATATTATACCTATGTATTATGTACACATATTTTCATTTTATTATTTTTACAAAAAAAAACTTTTATTATATATTTTATTTATTTACAACATAATTTTAGGAGTATAAAATATTTTTTTATTTTTATAGGATGTTTAAGGGTATAAAATAAATAGTGGATGTAGAGTATACATGTTTATTTTGTTCAAGAAATTAAGGATTTTATTTTTATTTTTTGGAATTTATTTTATTTTTATAATAATATTAAAATAATATACAAATGTGCAGAAGAATAAAATAATTTTATTTTTTTAATAAATAATATGGCATTTATAGAGGATATATAGAGTACATAATGAACCCGATCTCTCTCTAGTTATTTTATTTTGCTATCAGGTCAAGTCTTGACGTTCTCTTGGTGTTTGGTTACTCTGTATTTATTCTAAATACATAATTCCTTTTTTATTTATTGTTTTATTTTTGCAAAATACTTGCTAAATATGCAATATTAACAATGCCATGCAGAAAGCAAAGTTATTGAATTTACATGTATTTACAGGTTGTTTTGTCAAGAAAAAGAGATAAAATAAAAGAATAAAGAGTGAAAATCATGGATTCATCAGTCATTTATTAAAATATATAATAAAGAAATTATTATAAAAATAAATAAATAAAAAAATATTAGATTTGTACAAGAAAAAGCAATGTCACATTTATTGCATTATGTACAATATAATGAGGTCCCAAAACACAAATTTTGCAAATGAGCTCTGATTTTAATGAAATAACTTCCATTATATAGATAATTTTCTAACTTAAACTTTAAAAATGAGTTTGGTGAATTTGGAGTTCATACGGAGCAGGAATTTGGCCGGGAAGTTGGACTTTATGGCTTTTTCTCTTTGGGATCTAGGAGTATTTATTTGCAGTGAAACTTATTTTATATTTTTATATTTTATATTTGTATATATATTTTTATAAACAAGTCAGAGAAAGAATCAGCTGAAAAGGAATTGAAATTGAATTATTAAAAATACATGAAATTTAGGGTATTACAAGTGAAAAACTCCTTTATTTTATGGCTTTTTTATTATTAATTTATTTTACACAATATTATACATAAAAATTAGTGTATTTTATTTACAAATGTCATTTTTTTTAATTTATTGATTTTATGGATATTTATTTGAAATTTTACTCAGAGATTTTGCTAAGATTAATATATTGAGATGATAATCATGGATTCATCATGGAACAACCAACATGGGCCATCTATTTATCTCATTTTCTATGGTGTTGTAAGCATCCACCATAGGTCGGTCCATTCCACCCACCTATATCACATGATCCATACGAGCCATAAGATATGTACTCTGTTGCTCAGCTCTAGCTAATTAGGCAAGAACCTGCTGCATGAGGTCATCTTTGTTATCCTCATCCTCACCAAAGTTCTTCTTAGGAGGTATTTTGTTCTTTGGTTCCTCTTCTTCACCTTCAAAATAAGGAGGATTGAAATTAATAAAGTTGAAAGAATTTGATCTAGAAGCATCAAGGTGAGGGTCTTCCTTGATGTGGTGAGAGAAGAGAGGATTGGTCTGAGTCTGACTACCCTCAAGAAGGAAAAGTGACTTATTGATCATGGTCCGATGGGAAGAGTTGTCATGGAACCAAGGGACTTGTGAAGAGAGTGATCCTAAGCCTATGAGGACAGTTGGTTTGCGGTGGTCAGTGAGAGGCTCGCAAAGTCCGAGCAAAAATCACCCCAATCCTCCATTCTCGATGTCAACAGGTTCAGAGAGAGATCACGAATAATGAATAAAAGAGAGATGGTGAAGGCAAAGGTGTATGGTTTTGATGTTTGATCTTGATATACACATATAATGCAAACACAATTCAAACCCCAATTTCACCAGCTCACATGATAAACGCCACAAAACTTCCGGTCAATTATCTTTTCAATTTTATGTTGAAACAATCTTATGAGTTCGTTACATACAGTGTGCCGCCTTACGCCTTGCGGTGCCCCTGATAACTCCCAACCAAAGGAGTGATCTTCTCGGGATGTTGGGTTTTAGTATCACACCCTTAAATAGATTACCGGGCTTACACAACTAAAATGTAGTCTAAGGTCGAAGGCAAGCTTTTGCAGCTCCCAAATATGCAAGAATCAGAAATGGAGACTTAGGAGGCAAGTCTAAGGATTTGGGCTCTAACCTTATGGTTGCGTTCTCACCAACTATGTCTGGGGTAAGTACCTGTGTCCAAGGATAGGGTTACTCTCCCACAATAAAATTCTTGATTTTATTTATGCCGGGCTTGTTTAGCAGTCCCAATTTTATTGGTTATATCTGAAATCTTTAGTGAGCCAAATAGAAAACACATCTACCTTGCAAACACATCTACCTTCCCAATTTTAGGTGGGAAGCGGTGGAGATAGGTTGATCATGATATAAATGAATCAAAGGTATGCAACAAATAGGGTGCAAATGAACCATACATGTGCACACATACATTACTTCATTTTCGATTCTTGTAGCAGTTTAAGGATTCATATTTTATTTAGTTCGACAAGATGAAGATTATGTCCAAGTTTGATTCGGTTTGACCTATGTTCGCAAAGGTTAAATTCGATTCTTTGAAGTTTCACCTAGAACAAATATTAAGTAAAAAAAATTTTATACTCAGTTTTGCTTCTATTAAGCCTCCTTTAAAAACAATCATTTAACAATATCTATTATATACTTTTTTACTTCAATCAATATTTAATTAAGATTTGCATAGATGATTTGATTCATTTAGCATCGATTAAAATCCATTTGATCCATCGACACATACATAGACATAGGGAAAACTTCAAGTAAGATCAGTCTTTCTTGAGTTAAGGAAGGTCAACCTGCTTTTGAGCATTTCTAATATACTTTTCATTGTTTAACATTTGATTTGATATGTAAATACTATTAGTACGATTATGTAGAAGTTGAAATTAAAATGTATTATTATATTGGAAAAATAATAGTTAGGTGTTTATGTTTTTAGAATGTGCGGTTTTATAATTTACAATCTGCATTTTATAGGTTACAAATCCTTTAGTTAATTTACGGTGGCTTTTACTAAATAGGAGAGGCAAAATTAGAGACATTGTAGGGTGTTGATTGGGCCTATAATCTCGACATATGCAATGTAATCAACAATGAGGTAGTTAGTACTGTCGATATAATATGTGTCATCAAATCTGTCATCCACAGATACAAAAAAACATAGAAAATACTGCCCATTCTCACAATTTCTTCCAGAGAGAAGGTAATACTTTCGGTAGTTGTATTGTAAGTTCTTGTTTTTTGCGGATTTTGTAGCATTGCATATTTTTGCTGAGCGTGGGTGTTGTTCGTTACTTGCAGAAACTCGAAAAGATGTGATTTGCTTAAACAATTGCTTCTGTGAGGATACTATTAGCGTGGGTATCGGAAGTGCATGCCACCCATGTCCAATATGCCACCAAGTTTCATCTCCAGATTTCTGGCACCATTCAAGCAATGCCTTAGGACTATCTTTGCTTAGAAAAAAAATATACTCATCCTATGGCTTGAGACTTTGCATGAATCAAATGGTGCACACAGGTTTGATATTTAACCAGAGATTCTTAGCTTTGAAACAAATGAGGGAAAGTCAAACCAGATCAAGATTTGTGTTCCGTGGAACATAATCTGAAAAAGAGGGTGAAGAAGAATCGATGAATATCGAATGAATTACTCCGAATGCAATTCGCTATTGTCACTGCCACTGAAAGTCATTGTTCTCCTAAGCAATATGTGGGTAAATGATTATCAGTGAAATCTTTAATTAATTTCATATGATTAAACTAATTGGATTCAATTAAAATAAACACCATGTTATGAATATAGTTGTAATTCCTTTGAAAGTATTAATTATGTGAATATGATTTATAATAATTAATTAAAATTTTAAAAGGATATGGAGGATCATATAAATGACATCCATGGTCTCCCAGCAAAGCGAAGGGTTCCATCGCCATAAATTGTATGTAGGAGATGCCTTTCCGAAATGATAACTCCAACATACAAACGCACATGGATCGGCTCTTTGCTTCTCTAAAGAGTAAGTCTGTATGTGTAGTGACACCAATAACGGTTCTTCATATTATTGGGATGATATTGGATTGCACATAGCGAGTTCTAATCCTATTGACAGTTGGTTCAACTAACAATGGGTCAACATCGTCTTAGGGATGGTGGGTCCAGATGTTAAAGATCGAATTGGAAAATGCAAGTTGGACTTACAAGGCAGAATGAGTTCTAACTTCTTGTTATCCGAGTTATTGTTTCTCATATAATTGGGATGTAACCAAGATAGAAAAGGAGATTCCAGATCTCTCTAGAGATATAGCAGTAAGTATATCTCTTGCTTTGAAAGTGATTAAGGGAATGAACTTTCATAGTTGAGAATACAATATTAATTTGATTAAAAATCCTTAATCAAATATTAATTATTGAATATATAATTATTTATATGTTCTAATATAGTTCATTCTTAATTTCTGACAATGAAATCCTTGAACACACTCAGCAGACTCTTGGAGGTCAATCAATTGACCGAAGTAAATTACTCGGATTGTATCCGTAATTTGGATCTCATCCTTTTTGCATAGCACATTCCTTATGTGCTATCTAAGTACAAGTATAAAAACCCTACTACACTAGATGAAATGAAGTTCAATGAAAACTATGATGACATACATTGTCTCGGTGTTATATTATGGGATCCTTATCCAGTATGCTCCATAAGCAACATATGGATATGGACTCCTACCGAGATATAATGCATAATATGAAAGAGATGTTCGATGATGTTAACCACACACAGCTTTATAATGTCATGAAAGAACTTATTCACTGCAAGATGCAGGAAGGAACTTTGGTTCGAGAACATGTGATCAAAATGTTTGGTTACTTCTCGGAACTGGAGATTCTTGGGGCTAAGATGGACATAGACATGCAATCCGACTTCATTTTGTTGCCTCTCCCTAAGTCTTTCACCAACTATGTGATATCGTAACACATGAATAAAATGATATTATCTAAACGGAACTTATGACTTCATTAAAAGTCTGCAGAAGAGGTAATGAAGAAAGAAAATCCCTCTAGCAGTGCAATGATTGCACATATCAAAGGGAAGCGCAGTTGGAAGCAAGGGTCTCGAAAGGGTCCTACCCAGAAGAAGAAGAAGAAGAATCAAGCTATTGTCTTATCTTCTAATGCTTCCACGCTGATGACATTGAAGAAGACCGATGTCTATCATCACTGTAATAAGTCGGAGCATTGGAAGCATAACTACCCAGATTACCTTAAATATGCGAAGAAAGGTAAAGCCCCGGTAGGTATAAATTCTACTTCATCATTGAAACTAATTTTCTCATAGGACAATAGTTGGATTATCGATTTTGGTACTTCTGTTCATGTATGTAATTTGTTGCATCTATTTCAGGAAACTAGAAATCTTGATGATCGGAGATAATCATCCAGAGTGGTTCTGATGCAACTGCTGCAACAGTTGCCATCGAGATCTGCATACTATCATTATCTAGTGGAAGAGTCCTAGTACATAAAGAATGTCTCTATTTTCAAGATGTTAGAAGGACTCTTATATCTGTGTCTAAGTTAGAAATGGATATTCGTTTCTATTTTGTAATAAACAAATCATAAATCATTTCGAAAAATATATTGCAGATGGTGTTGTAACTTCTGGTGGACTCTATGAATTGTGCATTGATGAATCTATCATGAATGTTACTACCATTAATAAAAACCTCAAAAGAATCAGAGAGGATGGAAATCATTCTAATATGAATTGGCATCAAATTCTTGGTTATTTATCTATTGATAGGATCAATAGATTGATAAACGATGGACCCTTATTTTCTACACCTCCAAACTTTGCCATCCTGTGAATATTTTATTCGAGGTAAAATGACTAAGACGCCTCTTCGTAACAAGGTAAAAAGATGTGAAGATATTCTTTACATAATACATACTGATACATATGGTCCCTTCAGTATCGCATTCCGAAATGGATATCAATATTATTTGACATTTATTGATGACCATTCGTGATACGGGTTTATCTTCCTAATACATCATATATCTAAAACCTTTGAAAAAATCAAAGAGTTAATTGCATTGGCTGAGAACCAAATTGGTAGGAAGATTAAACAGATTCCATCTGACTGAGGTGGCAAGTACCTCTCAGATGAATTAAGGAATACCTCAATTAAAGAGGAATACCTCAAGTACCTTAATGGTGATGTTGAAAGACACCACATGACCATCATGGACATGGTTCATTCAATGATGAGTAAAGCACATTTACCTCTTAGTTTCTGGAGATCTGCAGTAGATACTATAATATATATCCTAAATAAGATTCCATCAAATATGTACGTAAAACGCCTTATAAGCTTCGGTATGGAACAAAATCTAGTGTTAGACACTTGAGGATTTGGTGTTGCTTGGTCCATACAAAGAATGTGGGTGCAAGTAAGCTAGAATCTCTCACTCGAGAGTGCTACTTTATTGGGTATGTAAAGGATGGTATTGGATGCCAACTTTATGACCCTGATACTTGGAAGGTATTCGTCTCTAGAGATGTGAAATGTCTGGAGGATAACTTCCTTGAGAGTCAAGATAAAAATGAAGTGAAGGAACTCATTGAATCCAATGAGGATACAGAGCTTCCTGAACCAGAAACTGAAGATGTAAATGAAGATGTAACACTCATACCTCTTCGATGAAATTAAAAGGTGGTTGCACCACTTGAAAAGTACGGATTCCATGTGTTAGGTTAAACTGATAATGATCCATCTTCTTTTGATGAAGCACTTGCAGATCATGGCCTGGATAGATGGTTAATAATAATGAAGCCTGAAATAGACTCCATGCACAAGAATGATGTATAGACCCTAGAGGATCCACCTAGAGGAGTAAAATCTATTTTGCGTAAATGGATTTTCGAGATAAAGATGGGACCTGATGGGAAGGTAGAGACATTCAAAGCATGACTCATAGCCAAGGTCTACACACATAGAGAAGACATCGATTACGATGAGACATTCTCTCATATGGCTATGCTTTAGTCCATCAGGACAATGCTAGCTATAACTACATATCTTGACTACGACAACTGATAGATTTACATCAATATGATTTTTCTCAATCGATACCTCGAGGAAGATATCTATGTGGAGCAACACCATGGCAAATAGTGTACAAAAAACCATCATATTCAACGAAAGCAAAGTTTGAAAGCTTAAGAACTCCATCGATGGGCTCAAACAAGCTTCTCTTAGCTGGAACATCAGATTCAATGAAACCATAAAGAGTTATTATTTGTTAAGAATCTCGATAAACCATGTGTGTACAGGAAGCTTAGTGGGAGCGCCATTGTGTTCATCGTGCTTTACGTAGATGACAACCTTATATAAATAATGAGCAGTGTTAGGAATTGGCGATCCCATACCTTCGAGATGAAAGATCCTGGAGAAGCCTATTATATCTCGAGTCTGAAGATGTTCAGAATTAAGGAAAAGAGGATTTTGGGATTGTCACAACATGAGTACATTAAGATGATATTGGAACATTCCATATGGAGAACTCCAAGAAAGTCTTCCTTCCCTTAAGACATGGTATCTGCCTATCTAAAGGGATGACTCCTCATAATGTTGAGAATAAGAAAGCCATGGTCGGATGTTCTTATGCATTAGTTGTGGGTAGCATAATGTACGCCATGATGTGGACAACGCCAGATATCTGCCATGTAGTGGGAGTGTTAAGCTATTACCAATCATGCTTTAAAGAGCAATACTGGAATGTAGTGAAGAACATCTTTAAGTATGTAAGACAGATGCAATATTACATCTTGGTCTATGGAGATGGTAATATCCAAGTCTTAGGATACACATATTCTGCTCCAGTCTGATATTGATGATCGAAAGTCAACATCAGGGTTTGTGTTCCTGTTAAACGATGGTGTTGCGAGCTGGAGAAGCAAGAAGTAGGACACTACAACCGATTCGAAAATAGAAATCGAATACATTGCCACATTAGATGCTACAAAGGAGAAGCTGTGGTTGTGCAAGTTCATCCTGGAACTTGTCGTACATTCCTGCGATGCTCCCATCCTACTACACTACAATAACACAGGAACCATAGCTCAGGAGAAGGAATCCAGATGGCATCAAAAGAGAAAGCACATGGAAATGAAATACCACATCATTTAGGAGATACAAAAGTGTAGTGACATCATCATCACTAAGGTGGCCTCTGCCAATAATGTTGCTGATCCCCTTACCAAACATTTGACACAGAAGGTTTTAGACCAACATGTTATGAGTATGGATTTAAAGATTGTACCTAAATGGTTCTGAGGACTAGTGAAAGATTGTTATCCATGTGAGACCGAGGAGAACCATTTCTACAATAAATATTATTGTAATATTTGATATACAAAAATGTTATTGATTTATTTCACTCCATGTCTGATATTTAAATGAATGAATGAACCATAAGTCCCTTATTACAATTAGGATTATGTATCAGGGTTGTCTTAATGATCATATAACTGTTGATTCAATGGTTGAATCGTAGAGGCTTGTTCTTAGATGGATATCTAAGGAGCTAGATTGAAGACTCATCGAGCACCGTTAAATAATTATTAAGCAATGATCTCTAGCCTGAGAAGGTGATGGCAATCCTTCTCTAAAGGCTGATATTTAGCCGACCTCTTGATGTAGTGATGAATCTCCATTTCATCACCTTTATTCTTTCATTTTGGCCTTTAAAACCTAGATAAATGCATGTATATACCCTTAATTTGTCAAAATAAACCCTTTGATAAATGTACAAAATACTATATAAAACACTTTATTTATTACCAAAATAACAAAATAGAGAAAAGAAAAGAAAAAGAGTGAAGTGTCGAGGATACTGAATGACCCTAAGCCCCCGAGACTCATTCATCATGATGACTTAGTCAATAAGGAATAAAGTAGGGGGAGATCCGACCAATTGTACAGATCAAATAATCTAAAAAACTAAAAATATAGGCCCATAATTAACTTTTGGGACCTATTTTAGACTTTATTATTTATACATCAAATCAATAACCTTTGTACATGAAAGTTGTATATAAAAATACATAGAAAAATACAAAATTTATTTCACATTAAAATAATGTACAGTGCACTCATAATAAAAATCCAAAATCCATACTTCCCAGACCTATATCTCCTCCATATGAACTCAAATGCATCAAAATCACTTTAATTGTATATAACTTTTTATTAGATATTTAATAAAGGTGGTTTCACTTAATTTTGAGTTAAGATGCAAAAGTTAGATTTTGGGCCCCTATTTTGTACAATATACGTGAATAGAAAGTTCATTTTATTTATTCTTTATAATTTTTATAATTTTATAATTTTATATTTTTATAGTTTTGTACATATTATTTATAGTATATGTACATATTTAGGATAATATAAAATCATAAAGAAAACACTAAAAAAATAACATATAAAAATACATAGATGAATATATTATACTTATATCATGTAATTATACCCCTATATATTTAAGTGTACATACTGTATTAAAAAATATAATAAAAATATATTTGTGTTTATTTAAAGAAGTTATAAATATTTAAATTATGCATATAAAATAAAACATTTTAAATAGAAAATAAAAATAAAATATACGAGACATAGGTCAAAATACCTATAAATATACTTGTGAAAAGTAACATGTAATAAAATACCTTGAAAAAATAAATAAAAATAGGCATTAAATTCTACATAAAATTAGAAATACCTTTTATTTTATAACCTAAAAAATCAATTCATTTGCTAGTTCTTTTCTATTTTCCAAGGCATTTTTGCCTTAGAATTTCTTAGTTGGTCCACGTGGACCAACCTTGTGCGTCTGTTTGTTGACATAGGGTCAACTTTCCTGCCCCCTTATGATTTCCATTAGGAGCTTCTCAACAACCCTACTTCTCCTAATTCTCTACGTCTCCTCCTTCACCCTCTTGCCTCGAGCCCTCCACCATGTTGTAGCCTCATTGTCCCTCTACTTCGACCATCCTGGAATCTCCACCAACCCCCTCGTCGTTGCACACCACTACTCTTTGAGAAAGACCAAAACTTCACATATAAATATAGCACCCTCTCCCCTTTTGCTGGTTTGATCCCTCTTCATGGCTTCTTCGCCCCTCAGACCACAACCATCGCACTTCTCTTTATAATAGGAAATTGAGTCGTGGTTCTGCAGTGAGGAGGAGGCACTGAGAGTTGGTCCAAGCCATCTTCGACAAGCTCGCCGTTGTGAGGTTCAACTCTCGGAACTTCATGACGGTCGATCCATCTTCCTTGTTGTTCTTAGGTAATTCATTAGAGTAGATTTCATTTTGAACTGTTAATTTTAGGTTTAGTTAAGTATTTAGTTTCAATGTGTAAAACCCTTAAATTCTTTGAGCTCAAGCTCCATGCCTGTTTCACTGTGAACCAACCCGTAACTGACCTACCTTTTCATCGATTCTGCCCAAAACCCCCCTCGATTCATGCACTGAATAGAGGAATTGAAGCTCCCCACATCACCACGCCGGAGATGCACCCCTTTCATTCATCGACGAGGTCTCCGACCTCATATTTTGGACCGAGGTGTTCTCCTGGAGTCGGAGTTCTTTCTTGTACAGTTACTGCACGAAGAAGAGGGCATCTGAGCCAAAGTCACAACCAGGAGATGTCCTAGGCATAGGACCACCCAAGTCCCCATCACTGGGACCTGGAGTTATTTTGAGTGCATCAACACACATGGAAAGGCCCTTGGAGGCGACAAAGCCGATCGGCGTGAAGATTCAAGCTCGGAGTAGCGCTGAATTGGAGAACCAAAGAGCTCAAGTGTTCTTGGTGTTCTTGTTGAACCCCCAGCGACTGTCAGATTAAGATCAAGGGCCCAGGTCTAATCATGGCCCTTGGTTCAATTCAAAACGAAGCCCCTCCTCGGTCACACGATTATACATGTGGCAGCTCAAGGACGACCCAATCCTCGACCTTAAGTGGGTAAATTTATTAGGCCCCCTCTGCATTTTTGTAATAGTGATAAGATCCTGTAACTATTTTGTGATGTTTAAAAAGTAGTGGTAAATTGCATGCAAGCCTTGGGATGTTTTAAATATTACAATTTAGTCCTCCACCACATTACCTCATGTGGCAGCCTATGTGAGTGGGAAAATTGCATGCATACCCCCGCTGCTTTTGTAATTAAGTTTTAATATTAAAAGTTTGAATATTAGTTGTAAAGTTTTGAGTATTTTGCACTGTAGCACCTGGCTTTATTTTTAATTGCAAACATACTCCTGCCAGTTCAAGCATTTTTGTGCATGTATTCTTATTTTTATAAATATTGTTCGTGCTCCGAAAATTGTAAAAAATAGGATAATGTGCCTAATATAGTGTTCACTCATGCCATAGTTTTTATTTTGCATTTCATGCATATTTCCTATTTATTAAAAATCAAGTAGTGCATGGATATTCTTGTTTGCTTTTAAAAAATCCAAAAAATTTATAAAATCATGTTTCAAATTTCCCAAAAAATAGTGTTTGTTTATTATAGTATATAGCACCCCTAGAAAAAAAATCCATAAAAATAGAAAAGAAAATGAGAAAAAATTTAAAAATCTCCAAAATATTATAAAAAAATAAAAAATTTCAAAAATTCGAAAAATATTTCTTTCTATCCTAGATTTTTACCTATGTATTAGTTTTTTTGATGTAACCTATATATTAGTATATATTAAAATTTATTTGGAAAATTTTTTAGGCTTTTTGCTATTTTTAAACCCCAAATCAATTCAGTCTATTTATTTAATCCCTATTTTGGGATATTTTGACTTTGAAAATACCTAAAAAAATTAGTAAAATTACATGAAAAATCATAAAAATAGACTAGCTAAAATGTACATTTTGGATCCCGAGACTAAAGACAATAGGGGACTAGTAGAGGAAAGTGGGTCGAGTATGTCACGATGGACTTGTTCTGCCGCGCTGATAGTAGATATTGGCCTTTCGCTATGAGATGGGGAGAGAGCCTACTTCTTTTTTGTGAGCCCTTGCGTCCCAGCAATGCTGAAATTCCTATTAGACTGGGGTGAGTGGCCCGATACGGGTTAGCATATCCACTGGCATGTATGGTTGAACAACAAGTTTTAGCTATTAGTAAGGACAGAAAGGAAGAAGAGTTCTCAGAGTCTTGACTTGCATACAAGACTATCATGTTAGTTATGCAAAGGATTACCAACTAACAGTCAAGAGCCGGATAGACAGGATCAAATTTCACCTAGGAAAATAGAAAATTATAAAAAAACATAAAAACATTTTATTTTGCTATTTTGACTATTTTTAATCATATTTATAATTATATTACCCTATAATATATAATATATATAGTAATATGTAAGTTATAATACTATTTATTATAATAATTATTTTATAATTATTTTAAAATAAAAAGTTTAAAAATTAAAAATTTGAAGAAATATTAATTAGAAAAACCCACAAAAACCTAAGTAAATAGCATGCGTACCTATATACATCTATACTTATTTTATTTATTTATAAATAAAATACTCATACTACTTGCATGTTCCCTGAGTTTGACTCCTACTTGCTTGTTCACTATACACATTCGTCGTATGGTATGATAAATTTTGATCCACATCCCTTGCTGTTATTGCTTCATTATTATTTGTGGGTTGATTGTTGATTTAGCCTATTGGTCTTCAAGAGAGGTTGTCACAGGGAGTGTTGGTCTCACCTTGTGTGGACCACAAGACCGTTCTTGGGATTGATTCTTGGCTATTTCATATAGGTCCTCTGCATAGGAATAGATATTTGGACGTTTCAGATAAGTTAGGTCAAAGAGTTGACTTAACGAGATCGAGATAACCAAGACCTATGTCATATACTGTCATGATATAGGCATGCATCCTCTGATCGGAGACATATGTATTTCTATATTCTAAGTATGTTCGCTTGGTATATCGATAGGCCGATGACCTAATCAAGATCAATACAACGATGATCTAGTGTGCATACGAGGGCATATGAGTAATGCGATCACTCAAAGGGATCATACAGGTTTACTGATGAATCGGAAGACATGAGCTCACTCATGAGGTATTGGGACCAATCAAATTCCATGATTGGTCGTCTTGCTTTGGAAGCATGACAAGAACAGGTATGATATATGCTTTTGGAAAGCCATATTATTGATATCAACTCATGATGACTGAGTAGAAACTTAATGATAAAACCTTGAAGAAGATAGTCTAAAAATGATCTAAATCTTCGGGTTTATTCTAGGTCTTCAAGTATGCAAGATGTACGGGTGTTAGGAATATTCGGGGTGATGTGATCATAAACCATTGTGTAACCATGATGCTTCCATTCCGAGGGAATGATGGAACATGTTGATCCGTAGAAACAATTGTTCACTATAAATAGGAAATGGGAGGCACATATGAAAGCTTCATGCTGGATGTGAGTTCAAAGATTTGTAGTGAAGTCGCATCAGAGAGAAACAAATAATTCGAGGGCTACTAGGTTGACACAAGATTGTTGTGCTGATTATCATATTCATGGTGCCCAATGAAGGCTCATCGATGAATGGGCTTAATCATATGTTTCAATAATCAAAATTATAGTTGAGATTTTAAGTACATATCTCTTACTGATTATTTGTTTTCATGATTATTTGTTTTCACATCGTTAGCATGTCTACACTATTACATGGCAAATAAAATTCATATAGATCTTCCAAGAAAAATTCTCTTATTATTTTTCCTTTATTATTGTTGTTCTTGAATATATTTTACTTTTCAGATATGTTAATTGACCCAACACTGTTGACATATTACTCATTCCTAATGCAAATGTGACCCTTAACTATTTCCTCAAGATGATCTTCTTTACATATGTTAACTACCACATACGTAGAGATTTAATCCGATATGAATATATTCATATTTGTATGCTATCAAATCACTATTAAATAGATGAGGATGATTTTTCTATTTTGTTTGCAACATATATGAACAATGCTATGAATTTTTATTTCTTTGCATTTACGGATGTGGATACAAAGAGGAATACAGGTATATTTGTACCTGGTTGAATACCTATGCTATTCATATATTGGAAAAAAAAAATTAAAGTTGCATATCCATCATGAAAGAAGGAATCATATATTACAAATAAGGACGTGCAAAGTTGGATGTGATTTCAATTTAGCAATATCCTTAACCATCTTACTTTCTAATTTGAATATCTAATTGCTATTACATCCTTAAGAAAAAGATAGAGGATATGTGCATGTTCCACACAGAGAGATGATGACATAGATATGTAAAAGAATAATATCATCAGTATAGATGCTATTAGAAGAAAGTTTGGGTTGTAAATAATGTAAATGGCTGTTCGAATTATTAGTAGTTGTCTATCTATTCATAAAAACACATTTACCTATGCACTTTTGGTTATAATTCTATCATTGAAGTATGCAAAACTATACTTTATGAAAAGCATGTATATATAATTATATCTGTATGTCTTATTTGACACGATTTTAGCTTTGATTGCAAATGATTAGGTATAAGATAACTTGATTTGTTTATATATATATGTGTGTGTATATATATATATATATATAATTTTAAGGCATTAGATGTACAAAAAAAACGTCTTTCACGTACATTGCACGGGCTCCCTACTTGTATGATACATGAGTAGCCAATTTGCCTCTGTTAAAGTCTGCATTGAAGCTAATTCTCAATTAAAAAAGAGGAATAAAATGTAATATATGTGTGCATGGCAATCGGCCAAAAGCATTCTCATTTCTCCGTAGTTCACAGAATAATGACTTTATAGGAACGAGGAGCTATGTATGGCATTGCTGTGGCAGCGGAAACGGGGGGATTCGCAAGCTACATACAGCAATATCTCGCTCCTTACACAGGGGCGGGGTAGCTCTGACTGAACTTTTTATATCTCATAGTCTTGCCTCCAGCCATATACCCCTCCGTCAGATAACAACGTTCTTTGCTGCTATGGTCTTATTATATATTTCGACTCACATTTGTTTCTCTATATGCTACGGATATCATATTTTTTTTAATGAAATGCATGTTGCGATAATACGATCGCCAGTAGATTAGACCTTCTTATCTCCATCCCCTTCGTCCGTTAGTGGCTTTGTTTTTGCGGCTTTTGTTTTATAGCCCTTTTTTGGGCAGTGACCTTTTTTTTCGTGGGAGAGAAAAAACGTCTTCCAAACAGATAGACATGTATATCTCTTCAAAAACCTGAAATCATTTCAATAGTCAGAAAATCACAACAGATACGTATATATTTTCCCCGTGCAACTGCATTTTTTTGATCAGCCATTTTGAGTAAGTGCATTTTTAGCCAACTATACAGTTTTACTTCACCATCAACCTGCGATCAGAAAAAACGATAAAGACGGTATGTAATCAGTATCATCAAATACTTGCGATTCCTCGTCCGAGAGGGTGTCCTCATCAGGCTGTGGATCTGGAATGATGGATATTGAAAAATTAATCTTTAAATGGAACTTCCAATGGTTTGCATCTCCATTCCCAACTTTCCGCGGATCGGAACCTAATAATCCATTCCATACCCTTCGAAGAGAGAAGGGAGAGGAATAGGATACAATAAAACCCCCTCTCCTCAATCACAAGGCCCTCGAGCAAAGATAACAAACAAAGCCTAATCCCGATCAGCTTTACTGAGATCTCAATCAAGAGGCACGGAACTATTAATCAAAGCAAGATAATATAAACCTTATATAATTTATAGTAGGTATAGTTAAGAGGCACAGCGACGGGTGTTCCCGAGAAGGGGAGGAGGCTCCGTAAGACACACGTGTTGGGCCTCCGACAAGATTCGATCGCTTGATGGATTGGTTGTGTCGTGACACGTGGCCCACTCCAGGAGACCCCAACACATGCCCCCAGTGGCCTTCACGAGGGCCAGCTGTGTTTTGAGCGAGCCCATGGCCATGGGGAAGAGGGCTGGTTGGTTGGGGATCTCAATTTTGAGTTCCGCCTTCTTCTCTTCTCTCTTTTTTTTTTATCTCACTCACGTCACCCTTTCATTACTCATGCTGACTTCTTTTTTAGTTTTGGAATATTTTCAGGAAAACAATAGGCTTGGCGTACGTTTAAAAGCAAGGGTAAATTGGGTAGTAGCATAACTCTCTCTTTTTTAATAATACTGTTTGTTTTTTTAGTATTTAAATGTTGGGTTTTGTTCTTGCCATTGTTTATGCAATTTTACTTTATTAGAATTTTAGAAATAATTCAAATTTTGATTGTTATATAATTTATTTAATGGATGATGTGATAGTATAAAAGCTTTTTTATTCGTTGAAGAAAGGAATATATCTATTTTTTATTTGAGGAGGAGAGGAAGAAAAATAGGAAATTATAAGATATGAATGAACATAGAGAGAAATGATTTGAGTTAGCCGAAGAGAAAGATTGAGGATGTGGATCATACGGACGAGTACCTTGTCTATTTGAATTTAGGGGATTACTTGTCCCTCTACAATTTTTTTTTCATCATCAGATGTATATCATCTTATGGACTTTGGAGGCATGCTAGCCCAATCTTCAATTGTTTCATGTTTTTAGATGTTCACCATGTTTTCAAAACTAACTTGGTTAATCCTAATTGTTCGAATTATAAATGGAAAATTTCAAGTTTCCTAAAATTTGACCATCTTATTCTTTATTATCCTCCTTTCCCTCTGATTAGTACCTACTCACCACAACCAGGGACGAAGACAAGGGGGGCGGGAGGGGGCTTGGCCCCCCGTCTCCCAAATATTTCTTATATATATATATATATATTATTATAATAGAATATGATATATATATATATATATATATAATAATTAACTATAAATAATAATAAGACATACATAATGGTCCCCCCATCTCTCATTTACAAGCTGTATAGATATAGATATATCAGTATATGATCCGCCATTGTATCCATATCATATAAATTTTCACATCTTTATCCACATCTATTTTCAAATAAATACAGATACCGATATCATATTTATATCAACAAAAATCTATATTCGTATTGTATATCCATTTTATATATAATTAGAGTTGTAAATTTATTTTTAACTTTATTTAAGATAATTATGTACCTTCTTTTGTCATATTTGGTATAATTGTTATGACTAAACACATTTAGAATATTTATATCATTTGCATTCCATCCAATACACATATATTTAAGCTAATATATAGAGTAGTTATAATATTATTCATATGTGATCAATATCTATTTTATATCGATTTCCATTTTTTACAGATATGGTAATATATTTTTCATCCGTCAATATCTTTATATGCATCACATTCGTATTTAAAAATAGTTAAGGATATGGGAACACCGATAGCCATATCAATATCCGTTTGTCGGCATCCATTATCCCTCTCATCTTCCAATAAAAAATCATAATATGACATGGATGCAATAATCTAATTATCAACATGTGTAAGTCTTACGTTACTACATGTTACACATAACCCCAACAACAAAATAACTACGTAGTGATTTTTTTAATTCATCACCATAACGCCTCATTTAAAATTGTTAATCGCATACATTATTTCATTGTGAAATGATCTTTTTTGAGCCATAATTTTAATGTTGAGGGCTAGTGTGTAAGAGGGCTAGTGTGTGATAAAGCACAAACATGAGAGGATAAACAATACAGATGGAATACATAAATATAAAAATCCGAACCAATCCATAATCCGATGGATTGGATTGGACTGGATTCAGATATTTGATGGATTGAGTTGGATTGGAAAAAGATTAAATCCGTTAAGGTCAAAATCTGTTCCAATCCGATCCACATGCACCCTTAACATGCAATATTATACAAAATTAGTACATATATAACTCCTTTACTTTCCTACATTAGGAGCGGTATAATATTAATTTTTAAAAATATTAGTTTTATTGGTATAACTTAACATTGTGTTAATTAAAGTGTATTTTGATTTGAAGAATTTTGTAATGATCTTTTTGTCAATACAACATGTGTTGGTATATTTATGTGAAATTGTAATTTTACAAGAGTATCTTTGTGAAATACACTTGTAAACACATTTTAATAACTACAATGAGAAATAGTTATAATGATAAATTTTATGTGAGAAAATGGGACTACCCCTAGTGCCCTCATCCCATTTTGTCCAGTTTTTTTATTTTTTTGAAAATTCTACGATATATTTTCATCACTATATCCTCTAATATTTCAACCCAATTTCGTTAGAAACAGAGACTCATATATTCTCATCTAGAATAAATAATTTTAATGGTCTTAGATTGATGTAATCGACCTGTTCTGGATGGAGGGCATATGAGGCTCTTTTTCTGACAAAATTGGAATGACATATTAAAGATTTAGTAATGAAATTATCTGGCAGAATTTTTCCAAAAAAATAAAAAAATGGAGAAAAATGGGACGGGTGCAGCTTGTTGGCTGCTTCTGGGGCAACCAAATTTTCTCATTATATATAGTCTCAATAACATGGCCCCCCCAGAAATTCCTGGCTTCGTCCCTGACCACAACGTCCTACATTACTAGATCTCTCCTATGTAAGCCTTACAACCTCCTCCCATCTACTAATAATATCAAGTCCATGTGAGCCAATTCGCTCGACCTAGATCATGATGCCTTTGTAACCTACTCAAGATCGATGTCATCTAACAAAGATGATATATAATATGGTTACATAAAACCGACAACACAACCGCATTAGAAAGAAAATCTAAAACAATCAACATTGAGTATAACATGAATGGAAAGTAAGTGGTAGATCTATTACTATAATACAAGAGTGCATATTACAAGGGAAAAATTGGGTTCTCTTAGGGGGAGCAAATTTGGCTCCTCCATCTCATTTTCCTTATTTTTTTATTTTTTTAAATGGTTCCATGGATTTTCATTATTATATCCCTATATTATGTCATATAAATTTTGTACAAAATAGATACTCCTACAATCTTCATCCAGACGAGGACGAAGACGAGGACGATTTCAGCAATTCAACGACCGTAATAAATGATGGTTTAGATAGAGGTCGTAGGAGTCTATGTTTCTCACAAAACTTGAATGATATAATATAGGGGTATAGTGATAAATTTTCATGGATTCACTTTTAAAAAAAAATTAATATGAGAAAAATGGAATGGGAGAACCAAGTTAACTCCCCATGACAACCCCATTTGCCCATATTACAATATTATATGATAAATAGTACAACGAATATAATGCACCATGATTGAATAGAAAGTACTGTATGGTGGAAATTTGAAATGCTACAAAATATAAATATTAAAGTGTACTTTCTCCCTCCTATTTTGCATTTCTTTTTGTTTTATGTCCCTCTTACAAAAATGAGGCATGCATAGCCTTTTCCACCATCTAAAGGCTAAATAGATCGCCCTGTACAATTTAAGGTAAGTAGATAGTGGGTGGAAAAACAGATAATCAAGATGATAATGTGTGCGCAAAGACTTCGTACAAGAGTATTTGGTATAAAGGACTCTTCCTACAAGAGTGTTTGGTACTCACCTAGTTTACAAGGTATAATTCATCTATATGTCAAGATATGCAGCAAAAATCAATTCATAATGTCTACATATGTATATTGTGAAGGAAGTTCATAACTTCACATCATGAAAATGGAGGAAAAAATAGCAAACAATTTGCAAAGAGATAGACTTTATCATATGAAATATGATAGAAGCATAAAAAAAATTTATTTGCGAAATCACATGGTATAGGAAATATTTTCCCAATCATTTCACAATGCCACATGAGTATTAGAGTTACCGTTTGAAGCATGAATCTCTAAAAAGAGAGACCTCTAAAATTGAGTCTGATCCAACAACTCTTCTCTCTCAGATGTGAAGATGACTCACGTAGCTTCCCACGAACTTTGATGTCAATTTCTTTTTGAAGTTGTCCATGTCGAGGAAGATCAAGATGATCTCCATTTCATGATTTTGTCACAAGAAATCAAGTCCTTCTTCACGTATAAGGAGCATGAAGACGAAGGCTTTCTTCTCTTTTGAAGGGATGCACCAATGTGGAGATGGTGAGGCAATATGGTGGACATGTAGGGTTTCTCTATGTAAGAGAGAGGGGCGACCAAGAGAGTTCTCAACTCTCTCTTCTCTTTCTCACTAAGATCTCAATCAATATGAAATTAGTGGAATGAAACATACTTGTAAAAGAGAGGCCATGCCATCTCTTTTATACATGTGGGGGACGTCCACTCGGAGTCCTACTCATAGAGGGGATGTCCACCATGTGTGCCATTGGATGATCAACTAAAGGCAAGGATTTAATCTTTTGCCTTCAAGAACAAAAATCTTATTTGTCCTATCAGTTGTCATCCAAAAACAAATTAAGAGATAACAAAAAATAGGAGCCTTCTAATCACATTAGGACACCATGGTGGATGTCCATGTTGAGCCTACATGGGGTGTCCACCTTGTCCTATTTGTGGTTCCAACCTCTTAATTATCAATTCGTTATCATGGCTTAATTATTACAATTGTAATAAGGTATTTTATGAGAGATTCCTCATAAATTATAAATCTTATTCATAAATCCAAAATAAAATGTAAATCGAATTTACATTTAATTCCAATGTGAATCATATTCATATATATTCCTTAGAATAATATATATGACTCATATCATCTTCATCAAGACTATCAAATTTTAACGGTCTCAGAATTACTGAAATTGACCCCTTCTAGATGAATGTGTTAGGAATGTTTGTTTTGCATGAAACTTGAAACACATATTCCCCTCAATATATTAAGAAAATCCCCCTAAGGTTTCATTCAAAAAACTCAAAAATCATGCAAAAAAAGGCTGGGTGTAGGTAGTTACCTACACCCTGGGCTTAGGCTCCCAGCTCCCTTCATATATGAGAAAAGGGAGCCTAAACCCAGGGGTGTAGGTAACTACCTACACCCGACTCATTTTTTCATAGATTTTTGATTTTTTTGAAATGAAATCTTGGGGGAATTAGATTACTATGTACCACCATGGTGTCATTTAAAATTCAACTTAATTTGAGACTCCTATCATCTTCATCAAGACTATCAAATTTTAACGGTCTCAGAATTACTGAAATTGACCCCTTCTAGATGAATGTGTTAGGAATGTTTGTTTTGCATGAAACTTGAAACACATATTCCCCTCAATATATTAAGAAAATACCCCTAAGGTTTCATTCAAAAAAACTCAAAAATCATGCAAAAAAAGGTCGGGTGTAGGTAGTTACCTACACCCTGGGCTTAGGCTCCCAGCTCCCTTCATATATGAGAAAACGGAGCCTACACCCAGGGGTGTAGGTAACTACCTACACCCGACTCATTTTTTCATAGATTTTTGATTTTTTTGAAATGAAATCTTGGGGGAATTAGATAACTGTGTACCACCATGGTGTCACTCAAAATTCAACTTAATTCGAGACTCATATCATCTTCATCAAGACTATCAAATTTTAACGATCTCAGAATTACTGAAATTGACCCTTTCTAGATGAATGTGTTAGGAATGTTTGTTTTGCATGAAACTTGAAACACATATTCCCCTCAATATATTAAGAAAATCCCCCTAAGGTTTCATTCAAAAAAACTCAAAAATCATGCAAAAAAAGGTCGGGTGTAGGTAGTTACCTACACCCTGGGCTTAGGCTCCCCGCTCCCTTCATATATATATATATTATGAATGAATATTCGTATTAAATAAATAATGTGAATTATATTCACAAATCCTAGATACAAATATTTATGATAATCACATTTATTAATTATAAAATTGATATCATTAAGTACAAGTCCTAATCCAATTAGGACATGTGAGCAGTTGTCGTGGATAATTGGAGATAATATCAGGAAGATCATACTATCCATGTATGGTAAATTGAAACTTGAATAACTATCTAGTTTCAAGGTTTAGAGAACTTTTAGTGAAATACGTCACTCACAAATGTTGAGTTTGAGATGTAATGATTCACACTCTATGGGAGCTTAACGAAACTCTTTGCACTCTCCATGAGCTCAACAAATGATCAGAGTGATGAATTCAACTTCAAACTTCATTTATGATCAGTATCCAAACCTTTTAGAGCTTAGAAATGAGCACAAGAAGCGAGTTCATCTCCATTTCCATTACCATTTCTCTTTTCAATATTTGTACATTGAAATTAGAATTGGAAATAGGAATTGTATCTAATGAAGTGAGACTTAATCCAATTAATTCTCATATCGTTATGCCATGTAGTGGAGCCACTAAAATATGTTCTATTTCATCGCTAACTTGGAATGAAAGTGTTATGGCTGATGATCTATTAAGATAGCTTTAACCTAGATTATTCCCAATACTCCACCATCCTTCATACTGTAAGACTTGATGTACCTGAATTTAAACCCTAGTTTGAACATCTCCTTTCAGGACATATCAATATATGTCTCAATCGATAATTAGGCAATAATATTACTCATATACTTTCGAAAAGCATATATTAATATCTGGAATACATGTCTTATTTCATAAATAAGATGACCATCAATGGAATGTTATATGAACCCAAAATATCTCATGAGTGAGCTCTGTCTACCGGCTCATCAAGTATGAACTTGTATGATTCCATAAAGATAATACTTTGAAAGCGATGGATTATGCCTTGCACATCACGAAACCATAGAGATCGTATCGTATATGATACATGTTTACTATTCACACTATTGTAAGGGGCAACGGAAATTAAAAATTTTTAGATGAAACTACATGACATGGGAACTATTTCCATATCATTTTATCAAGATCACATGAGCAATATGGTTACCTCTTGAAGCATGATCGGGGTCCATGAGTCTCTAAGAGAAGAGATCTCCTGTCTCAATTATGATTAAATGTAGAGAGACTTGTGGGCGCGTGGATGAGATGTGTACATCCCACAATCCTAAGTGACAATCCGAATGGGGAACCTCCAGATTTTTTTTCACAAAATCCGATATCTCCTACATGAGCATGATGCACCAAAGAAGGAAGAGATCCATGAGTAATCAGTCCGGTAGCACGATGACAATGCAACGATGATGGAGCTCTCAACAAGCCCTAGGTGGATGGCCACCAAGAGTTGAGAGAGAGCACGTATAGAGAGAGAGAGAGAGAGTTTTTGCAACTTTTGCTTCAACTTAATTGTGTAAAGAAAGAGCTAGGGTTGGGCTTTCTTTTATACAAAATTAGATGGTTAGGATGTACTCTTAGTAAGATCAATGGCGAAGATTTTGTTGTAACATCTTCCAAGATTATAATTAATTCTAAAAAAAATAAGTTGAAGACATTCATCAATAAGTTATCTCAATTAAAATCAATCATCATATAAAAGGATTAGGAAAGAGGAGAGCCTCCTTCCTAATAGGTGGTGGACAACCACCATGGCGCTTCCACTATGGTCATCCACTCCTAATTAGGAGTAGAGTGCTCTCCACCCATTTCCTATTTGGTGATATCACAATCTTCACCAAATATTCTACATGTACATAATTTTTATTGTTGAATTATAACCAAAATAATTCCAAATTATTTGTGATACTTTTAGTCATGCCATTTATATATATGAATCATATTCAACCATCCAATAATAAATGTAAATCACATTTACATTTATTTGTACAATGTGAATCCAATTAACATTAACTTCTATAGCGTGAATCCTGTTCACAATTAAACCTCTCTATAATATTGCAGATCACATCCACAATGTCCATGATTATTGTGGATATTGTTATCGATATTAATGTTATGTTTGATGATTAAATCAAATTTAGTTATCTTAGATACTTCTCTACACATGTTCAAATAATGTGAATCATATCCATATTATTATTATTATTTAATATAATTTAATTATTAGTTTTACAATGCTTATATATTATTAATAAAAAACTATTCTTGAACTCTTTCAAAAAACTTGTGCCTTCTCCATAGATACTTGGAGATAAGGACATGAGAACTATATATTCCATGTATAGTGACTTGGATACTGAGATCTAATCTCATCTAAATCTAGATGACCTCTCAAAGATGTCTCATCAAGTTAGATAGAATATGTAATCTTCTCATTGCATCTGAATCGTATTCAAATCAATGTCTTGAAGGATATGGGGAAAATCCTCAAGCGCATCATGGAAGCATGAGGATCGCATCGAATGCGATCGGGAGCGACTAGTCGCACTAGTTTCTCGATGCAGCGGAAATTAAAAAGTTTTTATGTACGAAACCACATGATCCAAGAACACTTCTCGGATCGTTTCGTCTAAACCACAAACAAGTAATAGGATTACCTCTTGAAGCGTGGTTGTGATCGAGTCTCTAAACAATGAGACCTCCTGTCTCAAGTCCGATCCGACGAAGGAGATGCTTGCGAGCGTGTGGATGAGACGCGTGCTTCTCGCTATCCATATTGATGATCTAAGCCACATATATCATGATCTCGACAAACGAGATACGACGTCTTCTTCACGAGCAAGGCGCGCCGAAGTAGACGAAGATCCACGAGTAAACGATCGGGCAGCATAACGACGATGCTGCGGTGATGGAGTATCTCTCTAAGGCATCCATGGTGGACGACCACATGAGAGATAGAGAGAGTGGGCGTGTAGAGAGAAAAGAGAGAGAGAGCATTCCTTAATCGGGTGTCCAGAAGAGCAAGGGGTGCCTCTTCTTATATAGGGTTTTGGGAGTCCATGGATCCCAATCCATGGACAACACACAATCAATGGTTGAGATTGATTTGTATTTCTTTCAATGGCTAAGATGTTGTTGTAAAAACACAACAACTAATGATTTAATTTAAATTAATTTTAATTGATAAATAAACAAAAATTAATTTCAAATTAAATCATCTTTGATAAGAGAAAAGATAATGACGAGAATAAACCAATCTCCTCATAAGAGGGGACGACTACTCTTCTCCTAATGGAGATTTGTAGCCGTCCACTCCTCTTTGGTGGACCTGGTCTATCTCTTCAAATTATCATGAGATCTCATTATCTCATGATATATATCATCATCTCTTGTTGACAATATTTTCATAAAAAATAATTCCAAATTATCAAAAGGAAAATATCAATCATGCCATTGAAATTATGTGAATCTTATTCACAACCCAAAACCAAAAGTTATTATATTTTCAATTAATCATTCAATGTAAATTCAATTCACATTAACAATTAATCACAAATATAAATCACAATATGCTCTTTCTAATATATTATAAATCATATTTATAATATATATGATTAATGTGGATAGTGATATCCATATTATTCATATCCATGATAATTAAGTCACATTTAATCATCTTGGATCTCCTTTTCTCATGTGCCCAAATAACATGAATCTCATTCACATTATTCACATCTTTTTGATAATTAAATCACATTTAATTATCTTAGATATCTCTCCTTATAATATGAATCAAATTCATATTATTCATGATAATTAAATCACATTTAATAATAAATTTTCTCGATGCTAGGATACATATATCAACAATGAAATTATCCATGAACTCTTTCAAGGATAATGCGCTTTCTCCGCGGATAGTTGGAGATAAGGACAGGGCGATTGTATTGTTCTACGTATAATGACTTGGACATTGAGATCAAATCTCAAATCCAGATCTTGCAGACCTCCTATAGATGCTTGATTAAATCAAGACCACAGATCTAATCTTCTCATTGTATCTGAATCACATTCAGATCAATGTCCAACATTTGGACTAAGATTAGATCACTTCTCTATGAGAGGAGTCACTAAAATCCAGACCCGTTTCGTCACTCCCTAGGAATGGAAGCGTCATGGTTATACAATCGTTTATGATCACATCACCCTCAGGTATTCCTAATACCTGTACATCCATTAACTGGAAGACTCAGAATAAACCTGAAGTATTAGATCAACTTTATACTGTCTACTTCAGGGTTTTATTAGTAAGTTTCTCATTTGATTATTGGGAATCGATATCGATCATATACTTTCCAAAAGCATATATCATACCTAGGTCTTGATTATATACTTTCCTAAAGTATATATCAAACCTACAAATTCAGTCAAGCTTCCAAAGCGAGACGACCGTGCACGGAATTTGATTCTTCCCAATATCTTATGAGTGATCTCATGTCTTCCGATTCAGTAAATGAACCTGTATGATCCCTTTGAGAGATCGTATTACTCATATGCCCTTGCATGCACATCATCACGCCGGTGTATAGACCTTGGTTAAGTCATCAACCTATTGGTCTGCCAAATGTACATACTCAGACATATAGTAACACATCTGTCACCGGTCAGAGGATGCGTGCCTGTATCGTGACAACATATGATATATGACTTTGGTTATCTCGATCTCGTTAAGTCAACTCTTTGACCTAACTAATCTGACACCTCCGAATCTCTATTCCTATGCAGAGGACCTGCATCAAGAGGTCGGTCAGATATCAGCCTATGAGAGAAAGGATTGCCATCTCCTACTCAGGTTGGAGATCATCTCTTAATAATCATTTGACGGTACTTGATGAGTCCTCAATCTAACTCTTTAGATATTCATCCAAGCACCAGCCTCTATGATTCAATAATTGAATCAACAGTTGTATGATCATCAAGATGGCCATGGTACATAACCCTAATTGCACTAAGGGACCTATTATGCAAATTAGTTATTCTTTATTTCAGATCAGGGAATGATATTCGCAATAACATTTATTGCATAATGGCTCGCTGTGGGCTTGCATGTCCAACATGTCCAACATTTTAAACTAAGATTAGATAACTATTCTATTGAATGGAGTCACAAAAAACCAAACTTGTTTCATCACTCCCTCATATTTGAAGTGTCGCAGTTACACAATCGATTACGATCACATCGCCCTTGAGTATTTCCAACACATGTACATCATGCTTGTTGTAAGGTCTAAACTAAACATGAAGTTCTAGCCATATTTGAACCGACTGCTTCAGGGTTTTATCACTAAGTTTTTCATTCCATCATTAGGATTTGGTATCGATCATATGCTTTCAAAAAGAATATATCATACCTACTCCAAAGCAAGATGATCATCATAGGAATTTGGTTCATCCCAATATTTCATGAGTGAGATCATATCTTCTGGTTCAATTAGTCAACTTGTATGATCACTTTGAGAGATTGTATTACTCATATGCCATTGTATGCATACCAACTTACCGGTGTATACCTTGATTATGTCATCAACCTAATGGATTGCCTAATTTACATACTCAGACATATAGTAATACATCTATATCCAGACAAAGGATGCATGCATGTATCGTTATACCTTATAAGTGCATGCACCGTTAATATCAGATAGAAATTGAAAATAAATAAATTTTATTGATATATAAAAGGATTACAATAACATTTATTGGGGAAATGGTTCTCCCTAGGCTCACATGCCTAACATACTTCTCATATGTCCTCATATGCACTCAATGCACCGGTATATGCACCTTAGTTAGACATTCAACCTAATGTTTGTCTAATGTGAACATTTAGATATATAAACGTATATTTATCTCTGATCAAAGGATGCGTGCCTGATCGTGACTGTTACGATTCATGTCTTAGTTTATCTTGACCTCATCAAGACAACTCATTCACATGATTATCCCGACTCCTTGACCTCATCAGGACAACTATTTGATATGATTATTCTGACACCTCCAAATATCTATTCCTTTGCAAATGACCTAGATCAAAAGATTGGTTGGAAATCAATCTTTAGAGAAAGATTGACAGCTCTTTCCCAGACTGAGAACATTATTGAATATCACATGTTAATGTCAGTTGTGTCCTTCCAACTACAAGGTATTCAATATAATCATGGTACATAACCTTACTTGTATAAGGGACCTTTAATTTTAGTGTATTTATAAACATTCATTTTAGATGGACATGAAAACACAATAAATTTTATTACATTAGTGGATCATCAAAGTTTTACATTTCCAACAGTCTACAACTAGCCATCAGAGCCATTCATGTACAACTCTTAAAACCATATTTATTGCATTCTTGTCAAGTACCTTTTGTGACAAAGATTTAGTAAGCATATCAGCAATGTTGCCGGCAGAAGCAACAATGTGGACAATGATATCACCATGTTTTTATATATCTCAAATTATGTGGTATTTCCTCTTCACGTGTTTGCTTTTTTGATGCCACCATGACTTATTTGCTTGCACTATGGCACCCATGTTATAGCAGAGAAAAGGAATGTGACAATCTGATGAGGAAACTATGTCAAGTTCCAAGATAAACTTGCGCAACCATACAACCTCTTTTTCACCATCTGATGCGAATATATCTTCTGCTTCAATTGTTGAGTCGGTCGTGGAGTCATGTTTCTTTCTTCATCAGGTCACCGCACCACTGTTCAATAAGAATATGAACCCTAAAAACAAGTTCCTATAATTGATGCCTAATTAGAAGTGTGAATTTATGTACCCTATGACCTGGAGATCATTATCTCCATAATTTTAAGATGTAGTCTTGATTTCTTCTTAGGTACATGAAGATTATTTTCACTGCGGTCCATGTTTTTCTCCATAGCTGGATTAGTAAAGGCTTACCACTCCCACTGCATGGTAAATGTCTGGTCGTGTACACATCATGGCATACATCAAGCTTCCTATAACTAATGCATAAGGGAATCCAGCCATGGCCTTCTTTTCTTCAATAGGAGTCATCCCTTTACATAGATGAATGCCATGTCTTAAAGGATGGAAATCTTTTTTGGAACTATCCATCTTGAATCTTTGCAAGATCTTCTTGTTATATCCTTGTTGTAATAGTCTCAATATCCTCTTTTCTTTATTTCAGAATAATTTTGGACCCAAGATGTAAGATGCTTCTTCAAGATGTTTCATCTCAAAAGTATGAGATAACTAATCTTAACATTAGTCATCATTCCAATATAATCTCAAATGATAAGGATGTCATCTACATAAAACACAATTAACATGAGGATGCTCCCACTAAGCTTCTTGTACACACATGGCTCATCCAGATTCTTAATGAAATCATAACTCTTTATACTTTCGATAATCGGATGTTCCAACTATAAGAAGCTTGTTTGAGCCCATAAATGAATTTGTTCAGCTTGTATAATTTTCCTTCCTCAACTATGAAGTCCTAGGATTGCTCCATATAGATATCCTCTTCAAGATATCCATTGAGGAATGTGGTCTTGACATCTATCTCCCAGATTTCATAGTCAAGATGTGTAGCTATAACTAGTAGTGCCTTGTTGGATTTATGCATGGCTATAGGAGAGAATGTCTCATCGTAATCGGTGCCTTCTCTCTCTGTGTAGCCCATGGTTATGAGTCGTGCTTTGAAGGTCTCTACATGTTGATCTAGATGATCGATCTGCCAACCTAACAAGCTTGGTTAGCAATAACTACGATTATCTGTCACAAAATCCAACAACAATAAACCTACAATAAGTGTAAATAAATCAAAGTGTGTGAGTCAAAATTTATTATAACTCTTCTAAAATGTGTATGACGTAAACAGAGAAGATTGTCAAACACATGGGAGCAAATATGGGTAGATAATTGTTATTAAATATTACTAATTAATAATATTTTTTTGGATTTTATCTTTTCATGTCTTTATATTTTTGTTTTTAATTATTTTTATGGGTTTTAATTATTAAATTTTTTATGATTATTTAATGTTTTATATTTTTATATGTTTTAATTTTTGCAAATTTTGAATTTAACTTTTATTTTTAAAATAAGATAATTAATAATACAAATATAATAATATATACCATATAAGTAATATATAATAAGTTTATTTTTGGTTTTTTAGATAAGTCAAATAAAGTTAAAATAAAAAATAAAATATTTTTTAATTTTGATATTTTCTCTATTTTCAGTAGTTTTTGTGGTATTTTTCTAAATTTTATACTTTTAAAAGTCAAAATACTCAAAATAGTGAATATATTAAATTCATGAATGTTTTTAAGGTTTCAAAATATCTATAAATTCAAAATTAACCAAAAACTATTTTTAATATATACTACATATAATGAACAAAATTCAGAAATTAAAGATATATATTTTTATATTTTTTATAGAATGTTTGTTAAATTTTAGGGTTTTTATCATTTATACCCCTTTGAGATATTGCAATATCAGTTATGCCCCTCCTTTTCTGGGAATATCAGTTGTGCCCCTAACTTTTTGCTATTCTATCAGTTGTGCCCCTCCATTACTTTGGTCATTAATAAGTTGAACTTAACTAAAATTTAGTCAACTCATGGTGTATTTAAGAGGGATATATCTGGAAGAAAAGTCCTCCACCTCCACGCTGATGGATTTGCACAGCTTCAGGTACGGCACTGACATCCCCGCCAACAAGGCCGGGTCGTGAAGGTCGAGCTTGAGGATGCTGATGATGACCAGGATAATGCTTGACTTGTTGCATCCATCACAGGTTTTGGAGCCTTCATTGGAGCATAAGTTCATTAATCCATCGTGTAAGGAGCGCCATCATCGGAGACTGCATCAGTTACACCACTATCCATCAGCATATGATCATCATTGGTGCATCTTCTAGAAGCACGTTGTTGGAGATTGACTCATCACACACCATTGAAAAACCTGTAGCGCATCGGTTGGAACAAGATTCATCTGAGATTGAGCAAACACTTGTTGCAATCATCTCCAGAACTGAATGACACAAAGCATTGCACGAAGCTTCGCCTAGAAACATAGACTAGAGATTTGAATACTAGGGACACACATGAGCCACAACAATCGTTAGATTATCTGAGCCAACATTGCTTAAGTGCCGGAGGGGGGAAGGGATTTGAAGGCGTTTAAGGTGAAGGACTGAGTGTTGGACATGCGAGCCCACGGCGAGCCATTATGCAATAACTGTTATTGTGAATATCATTCCCTGATTTGAAATGAAGAATAGATATTATGCATAATAGGTCCCTTTGTACAATTAGGGTTATGTACCATGGCCATCTTGATTATCATACAGCTATTGATTCAAATATTGAATCATAGAGGCTGGTGCTTGGATGAACATCTAAAGAGTTAGATGGAGGACTCATCAAACACCATCAAATGATTGTTGAGAAATGATCTCCAGCCTGAGTAGGAGATGGCAATCCTTTCTCATTTAGGCTGATATCTGGCCGACCTTTGATGCATGTCCTCTGCATGGGACTAGAGATTTGGAGGTGTCAGATTAGTTAGGTCAAAGAGTTGACTTAACGAGATTGAGATAACCAAAGTCCTATGACGTATGCTGTCACGATATAGGCACGCATCCTCTGATCGGAGACAGATGTGTTACTATATGTCTAAGTATATACATTTGGCAGACCAATAGGTTGATGACCTAATCAAGGTCTATACACCGGCGCGCTGGTGTGCATACAAGGGAATATGAGTAATACGATCTCTCAAAGGGATCATATAGGTTCGGTTACTGAACCGGAAGACATGATCTAACTCATGAGATATTGGAAGAATCAAATTCCGTGCACGGTCATCTCGCTTTGGAAGCTTGATTGAATTTGTAGGTTTGATATATACTTTTGGAAAGTATATGATCAACACCTGGGTATGATATATGCTTTTGGAAAGTATATGATCAATACCAACTCCCAATGATCGAATGAGAAACTTAATGATAAAACCCTAAAGTAGACAGTGCAATTTATCTTATACTTCTGGTTTATTCTGGGTCTTCCAGTACGCATGATGTACATGTATTGGGAATACCTGAGGGTGATGTGATCATAAACGGTTGTATAACCATGACACTTCCATTCTTAGGGAGTGATGAAACGAGTCTGGATTTTAGTGACTCCTCTCAGTAGAGAAGTAATCTGATCTTGGTCCAAATACTGGACATTGATCTGAATGTGATTCAGATGCAATGAGAAGATTAAATTTATGGTCTTGATTTAATCAAGTATCTATGGAAGGCCCGAGATATGGATTTGAGATGTGATCTCAATATCCAAGTCACCATACGTGGAACAATACAATCGCACTGTCCTTATCTCCAAGTATTCGTGAAGAAAGCGCATTATCCGTGAAAAAGTTCAGGATAATTTCATTGTTGATATATGTATCCAAGCATTGAGAAAATGGATAATTAAATGTGATTTAATTATCATGAATAATATGAATTTGATTCATATTATAAAGAGAGTTATCTTAGATAATTAAATGTGATTTGATTATCAAAGATGTAAATAATGTGAATGTGATTCATATTATTTGGGCACATGAGAATATAGATCCAAGATGATTAAATGTGATTTAATTATCATGGATATGAATAATGTGGATAACACTATCCATATTAATCGCATATATTATAAATGTGATTTATAATATATAAGAGAGAGCTATTTGTAATATACATTTATTAATTAAATGTTGATGTGAATTGGATTCACATTGAACAATTAATTGAAAATGTAATTTACATTTTATGTGGGTTGTGAATGTGATTCACAAATTTCTAATGACAAGATTGCAATGCTCACAAAATAGATTGGATTTATTTTTGTGAAATAATTTGCAACAAAAGTTGTTGCAGATATTGGAGAGAATCATGAGATAATGTAATCTCATGTAATAGGAGAGAGACATCCACCTTCCATATAGGAAGAGTGGACGGCCACAATTCTTATAAGGAATGTGGTGGCCATCCACCCTCCTTATGGAAGGAGGCTTGCCTCCTTCCTATTTCTCTAATGGAGATTGATTGGATATAAATCAAATTATATTCAATATATATTTGATTTTATTAAATTAATTATTGTTGGTTTTTACCAACACAAATCTTGGCCATTAAAAGAAACACAAATCAATGTGAGTCGTTGGATTTGTGTTGTCCATGGATTGAGATCTGTGGATCCCAAAATATTATAAAAGAAGAGGCACCCCTTGCTCTTCTTGGTTACAACAACACAATGAGAACATAAGGCTCTCTCTCTCATTCTCTACACACCCTCTCTCCTTCTCTCATGTGGTCGTCCACCATGGATGCCCTAGAGAGATTCTCCATCGCGTAGCATCGTCATTATGCTGCCCGATCGTTTGCTCATGGATGTCCGTCTCCTTCGGTGCGCCTCACTCGTGACGAAGACGTCGGATCTCGTGTATCAAGGTTAGGAGATTCACCGCTTGGATCATCAACATGGATTTCGAGGAGCACGTGTTTCATCAACACGCTCGCAAGCGTCTCCTCCGTCGGATCAGACTTGAGACAGGAGGTCTTTTTGTTTAGAGACTTGATGGCAACCACACTTTAAGAGGTAATCCTAATACTTATTTGTGATTTAGATGAAACGATCCGAAAAGTGTTCTTGGATCATATGGTTTCATCACATGAAAAAATTTTATTTTCCGCTGCATCGAGCAACTAGTTCGGCTAGTCACTCCCGATCGCATACGATGCAATCCTCACGCTTTCGTGATGCACTTAAGGATCATACAATATCCTTCAAGTGGTACCAGAGCCTTAGGTCGAAGGTTTCGGATACGATCCATAAATCTAAGCCGACTTGGGTTCGTTAGGTTTTGCAAAAATTTTTATCGTATTTTTTTTGCATCTCTGTTTAGTGCTTATTTTCGGCCCTGTTTAAATTGTTTAAACACTAAAATAAAACTTAGATTTGTTCCTCATTAAATAAAGAAATCGTAGGATCTGAGTTGACGTGATTTCGAATCCATTTGCTCAAGTTATGATCAAATTTAGTGAACATGTATCCACTATTTCGGGGACTGCGAATCTTAACGTAATTAAGGAGTTAATTACTGTTTAGAAACACCTTGAAATGCATGCAAATCCTGTAAGTTCTATTGTAAATCAAATTATTAAACTTTGGAAACTTACTTTGCTTAATTTGGATTTAATTTGATTGAGATATGCTAATTTTTGTAAGTGAGGGTCAATGCTGGAAATTACTTTCCTAATCAAGAACCTTGTGATTGTCATTTAATTAATTAGTGAAATTAAATGCTTTAATTTCCTGTAATAATTATGGATAAATATTTGTTAAATATTTGATGATAATTATTTTCTTAAATGACATTGTCTAAACTAATAATTGATTAGATATGATCTAGATCACAATTGGTTACACAATCTACTTTCCAACAAACATGTTGCTTGAATATGATTTGGGATTTGTTTAGCAAATCTCATTATAATGTTAATAAAAAATGTTTTGATTATTATATGGTATAACTTCAGTTGAAAAATCGATGATTATCTCAAGTACAAAGTGATCTCTTTTGCATTATCCTTTCCTGAGGCGGATATGGTGTCTAGTCAGGGAGCGTTGGGGTAGCAGGTTGCACCGTGTGCGGTCTATCCGACTCCCGCCGGTACTGACCATGACAACGGGTAGGGTTGGTATAATGCTTAAGAAATCATGATGTATTTCTAATTATTAAAATTCGAAATAATACGTATTTGAGATATTACCATAATTTAAGTAACAATAAAGATTGTTTGTTGGATATTAATTGGATCATTAATTTAATATGATTAAATTAATTGGTATCCAATTAAAATTAAAACACTCTATTACTAATAGAGATGTTATTTCCCTTGGAAGAATTAATCATAATGAATATGATTCATGATGATTAATTAGAATTTGAATATGATATGGAGGATCACATAAGTGACATCCATGGTCTCCCGTCAAGGTGGAGGGTTCCATCGCCAGGGATTGTATGTAGGAGACGCCTGTCCGAAGTGGCAGCTCCTGTATGCAAGCGCATCTGGATCGGGCTCTTTGCTTCTCGAAAGAGTAAGGATGTATACGTAGTGACCCCAATATCGGGTCCTCATATTATTGGGGCGATATTGGATTGCGCATAGCCAGTTGTATTCATGTTGACGGTTGGTTCAATTAATGATGGGTCAACATCACCTTAGGGGTGGTGGGCCCGGGTGTTAAAGACCAAATTAGGAAATGCAAGTTGGACTTGCAAGGCGGAATGTGTTCCCGCTTCTTTTTATCGGAGTTACAGGTTCTCATAATATTGGGATGTAATAAAGATAAGGAAGGAGATCCAAGATCTTGCTTGAGATATAATGGTAAGTATATCTCTTACATTGAAAGTGATTAAGGGAATGAACTTTCATTATTGACAAGGCAAGACAACTTTGATATAAAAACTCCTAAATCAAAGTAAAATATGTATATGTATATATATATATATATATATATATATATATAGGAGTTATCCTATGAGATGAGATTTTGTGAGATGGTGAGATGAGACATTCTGGACCACAAGTTGCTGTATTCTCTCTCCTGCCTTTCTCTCTCCTGGCTGGAACTAGTGGTCCAGAATGACCCATCTCACCATCTCACCAAAATCCCATCTCATAGGATCGCCCCTATATATATATATATATATATATGCACTTATGCAATTTTCTTATTTCAGATAATCCTTCATTAAACCCACTCAATGTTATACTCAATAATAACCAGTAAAATATCATGGATTGGATCCATGATGAAGATATTGTACTTGCAGTTGAACACATAATGTATGTGGTTGCAATGTGCAAGTTTTCTCTTAATAATGAGGAATGACAATTATAATAGACGACATGACTTCAACCCTAGGGTTTGTATGTCTCTATAGTCCTGATCTCTCATCGAATGTACTTTGGAAGTGATATGTCGATGTTGATCGTAATTATCAAATATTCCTTATAAAATTCTAAGAAGATGTTCTGGCATACATATGTGCTCTCGACATTTAATCATGAATGACGAGGTTCTCCGCATCATGCAGAATGGCGGCTCTATAAGAGATGATGTATTCAAATTGTTTGAGTACCTACCTGAACCAATATTTTAAGAGTTTAGATGGATGTAAATACGATGAGTGTCATCATTCTGCTGTCTATACTCTGGTCATTCATGATGCTTCATATTATTCATATTGTATGAATTGAATGAAGTATGTATAAATGTTGAAATACTCTTATATTGAAATTTTTTGATTTCAACATAAGAGATACTTTGTCTTGAGCAATGGTTGCTTACAGATAAAGGGAGCGCAGTGGAAGCATAGGTTGGACCCAAGTAAGAAGGAAAGTCAAAGAGTTTACTGTACTTCTGTGACTTCCATATGACATCCAAAGAGTTGGATGAATGCCAATACTGCAATAAGTTGATGTGTTGATAGTATGACTATCAAATCTATCAAGAACCCTTAGAGAAGGAATCGGATAATACATCAGAATAATCTACATTTAATCATTGAAATTGACTTACTTATTTGATAAGATAAAGTCTACTAATTGTATCTCAATCTTCTAATGACACTTGTAATTGGTTGCATATGTATTGTAATATTAGAAATTTGATCTTAAGGTTTAATGGTCAACCATGTTCGAATTGATGCAATTATTGCAACAATTTCCACTTGATCAATAGACTTCATATTTTCAGTGGGAGCCCTTAGTCTTAGAGAATGTCTTTGTGACCTGGATATTAGAATACACATGTAGTTTGTTTCTAAATGTTTGAAATAAATATGAATTCTGGAATCAACCTATCGTAGAAAGTTATGATGGATATATTTCAAATAGTAATCTAACATCTAGTGGACTCCACTAAATTAAAAAATTAATGAATGGTTCATTAATATTTCTAATACTAAAATTAAACCTTAAAAGATAAATAGCAGAATGAAGATCATTTGACAATGATCTTTGGACATTTGTCCATTGATGTGATCAATAGACTAATAAGAGATGAAACTTTAGATTGACTAAAAGTTAAAATCTTACATACTTGTGAATATTGTATTCAAAAGTAAAAATGTCTAATACACCCTTCCTTGGAATGGTGTAAGATGTCAAGGTATTTAAGATCTCATACATATTGATGTATGTGAATCATCTATATCAGAATAAACATTACGGATATGTGATATCTATTGATGATTGTTTGTGATATGAGATTTCTTCTCTTCACTTAGAAACCTTTGAAATGTTCAAAGATTTCACAATTTTGGTTTAGAACCAAAGTTTGAAGGAAGATTAAATGAATTTGATCTAATCAGTACCTATTAGATGAATTCATGGATTACCTTATAGAGATATGAATGCCATTTCTATCTCACTTCTCCTAATAAACCTAAAATCAATGGAGTTGTAGGGAGATACAATTGGATCATGTGTGACATGATTTAATCAATGATGATTCTTGGCATAATTGCCTCTTAGTTTCCAAGGTATATATGTAGTAGAGACTACAAGATATATCTTTAATAAGGTTCCAGGAAAGTAAGCTGAAATTTAGCACTAGAGAGTGCTACTTCATTAGGAAAATAAAGGATGGTATTGGATACATACTTTATGATCATAAGATTCTTAAAAGATCCCATCTCTAAGAATGTAATTCTTAGAGGATGACTCTCTTGAGAATCAAGATGAAAATGAAGTAAAGGAACTCATTTAATCTTGAAAAGATAATGAGGCTCCTGAAATCGGAAACTAAAAGAATAATTAAAGATGAAACACTGATACTTCTTCAAATAAGTTTAAGGATGTATTCCATGTGTCAGTTAAGTCTGAAAATGATCGGACTTCATGTGATGAAGCTCCTGAGGATCATGACATGGAAAGATGGATGTTAGCAGTAAAAGTCTAATGTAGACTTCATATACAAGTGTTGTATATGGAGCCTCGAGGATCCACCTATAAGGGTTAGACCCATTAAGGTGTAAATAGATCTTCAGGAGAAAGAGGAAACCTGATGAGAAGGTAGAGACCTTCAAAGCACGGTTCGTAGCCATGAGCTACACACCGAAGAGAAGACATCGCTTGCGATGAGACTTGCTTTGCAGTGACTGTGCTTAAAACCATCGCGATATTGCTAACTATAGCTACACAACTTGACTTTGACATCTTCAAGATGGAGGTTAAGATTGCATTCCTCTATGAATACCTCTCCGAGGATATTCATATGAAGTAGCCCCATGGCTTCTTGATAAAGGAATGCAAGATGTGCAAGCCAAAGAAACTCCATCTATGGTCTCAAATAAGCTTCTTGTAGTTGGAACATTGGATTTGATGAAATCATAAATGTTATGGTTTCAGATACAATCTTGATGAACCATGTGAAGCTTAGTGGGAGTGTCATTGTGTTCATCATGCTAAATGTAGATAATATCCTAATCATTTGGAATGATATAAGGATGATAATAATAAGTGTTTTATAATCTGTTTGTTCTATACCTTGAGACATGATCTCAAGGATACCTTTTAGATCTTAGTTCTGAAGTTGTTCAGAAGCAAAGAGAAGAAGGTATTGGGACCGCCACATTAATGGTACACCTTGGAGATTTACATTTTCTAAAAAATTCCAAGAAGGGATTCTTTCCCTCAAGATATGGTACTGACCTATCTAAAGGGATAGCACCTTAAGGAGTTGAGGAAGTGAATGCTAAAACAACTTGCCCTTGTGCATCAGTTATGAGAAGCCGGATTTATGCTAAATGTATACAAAAGCCAGATGTCTACCATGCAGTGGGAGTAGTAAACCGTTACTAATCCTACTACGGTGATAAAACACTTGATTTTAGTAATAACAATATCTTCAAAGATGACAAGCCTTTAGAGATAGTGATCTCTAAGTCTTATCTTCAAGAAATTAAGATTTTATAGATGGAGATCTAAAAGGTCTTAACTACGAATACCTTAGGCGATAGATATCTCCAGGAATAAGGGTATTTTGATAAGGATAATAGAAATTGCATACTGGTTATAATAATTATTGAGGTTTAGTGTCAAGGACACTATGGCTAACATGGTTGAGTCATGGTTGCATGAGATGCAACATTCGCATTGGATGCGAACACTGTCACTAGGAGATATGCAATTGCCGTAAACGGACTTGGCATAGTTTCTTGGGAACATAGTGACTGATCAGCTTACCTAGCTATTTTCTAAATAGCCTATGATTGTCACATGAGTGTGGGTTTAAATGATTAGACCATTAATGGCTCTTTGGGCTAGTGGGAGATTGTTGGACATGCGAGCTCACGGTGAGCCATTATGTAATAAATGTTATTGCAAATATCATTCCCTGATCTAAAATGAAGAATAGATAATTTGCATAATAGGTCCCTTAGTAAAATTAGGGTTATGTACCATGGCCATCTTGATGATCATACAGCTGTTGATTCAAATATTGAATCATAGAGGCTGGTCCTTGGATGAACATCTAAAGAGTTAGATTGAGGACTCATCAAGCACCGTCAAATGATTGTTGAGAGATGATCTCTAGCCTGAGTAGGAGATGGCAATCCTTTCTCATTTAGGCTGATATCTGACCAACCTTTTGATGCAGGTCCTCTGCATGGGAATAGAGATTCGGAGGTGTCAAATTAGTTAGGTCAAAGAGTTGACTTAACGAGATCGAGATAACCAAAGTCCTATGGCTTATGCTATCACGATATAGGTACGCATCTCTCTGACCAGAGACAGATGTGTTACTATATGTCTAAGTCTATACATTTGGCAGACCAATAGGTTGATGACCTAATCAAGGTCTATACACCGGCACGTTGGTGTGCATACAAGGGCATATGAGTAATACGATCTCTCAAAGGGATCATACAGGTTTGGTTTCTGAACCGGAAGATATGAGCTCACTCATGATATATTGGGAAGAATCAAGCTCCGTGCACGGTCATCTCGCTTTGGAAGCTTGATTGAATTTATAGGTTTGATATATACTTTTGGAAAGTATATGATCAACACCTGGTTATGATATATGCTTTCAGAAAGAATATGATCGATACCAACTCCCAATGATCGAATGAGAAACTTAATGATAAAACCCTGAAGTAGACAGTGTAAAATTCATCTTATACTTCTGGTTTATTCTGGGTCTTCCAGTATGCATGATGTATAGGTATTGGGAATACCTATACATCATGCATACTGAGGGTGATGTGACCATAAACGGTTGTATAACCATGATGCTTCCATTCCCTGGGAGTGATGAAAGAGGTCTGGATTTTAGTGACTCCTCTCAGTGGAGAAGTAATCTGATCTTGGTCAAAATATTGGACATTGATCTGAATGTGATTCAGATGCAATGAGAAGATTAGATTTACGATCTTGATTTAATCAAACATCTATGGGAGGCCCGAGATCTGGATTTGAGATGTGATCTTAATATCCAAGTCACTATACGTGGAACAATACAATCGCCCTGTCCTTATCTCCAAGTATTCGCGGAGAAAGCACATTTTCCTTGAAAAAGTTCAGGATAATTTCATTGTTGATATATGTATCCGAGCATTGAGAAAATGGATAATTAAATGTGATTTAATTATCTTGAATAATATGAATTTGATTCATATTATAAAGAGAGTTATCTTAGATAATTAAATGTGATTTGATTATCAAAGATGTAAATAATGTGAATGTGATTCATATTATTTGGGCACATGAGAATAGAGATCCAAGATGATTAAATGTGATTTAATTATCATGGATATGAATAATGTGGATATCACTATCTATATTAATCATATATATTATAAATGTGATTTATAATATATAAGAGAGAGCTATTTGTAATTTACATTTATTAATTAAATATTGATGTGAATTGGATTCACATTGAACAGTTAATTGAAAATGTAATTTACATTTTATTTTGGGTTGTGAATGTGATTCACAAATTTCTAATGGCAAGAATACAATGTTCACCATATAGATTGGATTTACTTTTATGAAATAAATTGCAACAAAATTTGTTGCAAATATTTGAGAAAATCATGAGATAATGTAATCTCATGTAATAGGAGAGAGACATCCACCTTCCATATAGGAAGAGTGGACAGCCACAATTCATATAAGGAATGTGGTGGCCGTCCACCCTCCTTATGAAAGGAGGCTTGCCTCCTTCCTATTTCTCTAATGTAGATTGATTTTATATAAAGCAAATTATATTCAATATATACATATATATATTATTTTATTTAATTAATTGTTGTTGGTTTTTACCAACACAAATCATGGCCATTAAAAGAAACACAAATCAATGTGATCCATTGGATTTGTGTGGTCCATGGATTGAGATCTATGGATCCCAAAATATTATAAAAGGAGAGGCACCCCTTGCTCTTCTTGCACTACAAAAAAAGTGCGACTGGCGTGCACTGTCAGCCGTGCACTGGGAGAGCACAAGTGCTCGCTCAAAGGCTAGCGAACACTTAGGCTGCACAAGTGCTCGCCAGCATGATCGCCCATTTGAATCTAGAGGCGCAAGTCTTCGTCAATGGGCAAGCACTTGAATAGCACATGTGCTCGCCCGGTTGTGCTCGCCAAGTTGAAATTAAAGGCACGATGGAACGGGCGCGTGCCATTTTCGGGGCGAGCACCTAAAGAGCACGGGGCGAGCACGTAAGTGTGCTCGTCCGCGCCCGTAAACAGAACATCGGGCATCCCCATCCCCTCATTCTTGCGCGAGTTAGGTTTGGTCTCATCCCCTCCGGCGACGAGAGCTCCGCCGGTAGCGCGTCGAGGGCTTCCCATTCGACCATTCAATCGCACATACACCCCTCTTTAGGTATATCTTATCATCCTTTGTCTTTGTTTTGCGTATTTCATTCGATTTCATAGTTGTTGTAGTAGATTTAGGGTTTTGATATTTTTATTTTTTTTGTTCTTAAATTAAATCTCAGTAGTTGTTAATCTTTTTGCTTATGCTTCTTATAGGTGTTTAATATGTAGTTTTACTTAGATTTGAGTAAATTTTTGTCTAATATAGATGAAATATTATAGGTATGTTAAGTGCTTGATTAAATGACACAGCAAGTAAAGTGCTTAAATAGTGATGTAGGTGAATGTTGGTATAGATGGGATGAGAGATACATTAGTTTAACACTAGGTTCATATATTAGGTTTATTGAAAAGTGTCATAAGATTAGTTTAATAACATTAGGAATGTTGATATATAGAAGTGCCATAACACTAGTTTCATAACATTAGGTTCACTAAAAGAGGTGATGGGAGATACAAATCCTTTAATAATAAGAATTATTTAGTGAATGTAAAATTAGACATTTATTTAAGTTAAAATCATTGGTGCGTGATAATTATAAGTATAAACAAAAATTTTGCTTCTATGATAATTTATTATCACATTAAATTCTAGTTAATGTGATTAAGTATATCACATTAACTTATAGTTAGGTTGATGATAAGTCTAAAACACTATCCATTAATTATTAGAAAATCGCACAAAATCCTTCACACAGAGTGCGTCCTTCCACACCGGGTGGTGTGTGGACCTGCACAACGGGAGGCATGTGCAACACATTGGAGGATTTGATCACCTCTAACTGTGTTATATTTTTTTATTTTTTCACAGCACTATTGGACTCACTTTGGGATGTTTATCCCAGACCAATGGTCGTGGATTTTGATGTTTGCAGGTTTGAATTTTTATTGCAGGTGCCCATCAACTCTTAGTGACCCAAGCACTGTATTAGGCACTAAATTAGGATCACACTTATCCCTATCCTCATCGTTAACCAGCCAAATTTACATAATTTCCCGGCTAATATAAATGAATAAATATTATAAGATTATTTTATAGTCTCATTTGTAGCACGTACAAATGTATGACATAAAGTGATCTTAAAGTATTACATTTATATTAGCTTTCCTTAGTTCGGAGATCCTGGACTAAGGGGGTCCGTAAGTATTCAAACTTACTAAAAGGTGATCATTGTCAAGCTCTTTATTTCTTACAGAAATTCGGTTCATTACCCTTTCCTCTTCGGTATACCAAATCAATCATAGTTTACTATCGAAATAATCGTTAATATGATTATTTTGAAAGTTAATTACGATTGATTTATGAGGTATACGGGAGAGGTGCAGGGTTATGCTGTCGAATTTTCGTTAGAAATAACGAAGCTTGTGACAACGATCATGTTTTAGTAAGTTTAAATCCTTATGGACGAACTCAAGTGATAACATAATTAATACACTTATCTTCTCATCTTTTATCTCAATAATGGGATACGTTTAGATATCCTCAATTTCCTAGATTTGACAGTATAAATTATTTAATTCAGGTTCATCAATATGACAAACAGAGAGTAGATGTACAACCGTGTAGTAGATGGACGTATAGCAGATACCTTTCAAAGAGGTGTTCAGGAATTTATACAATTCGCTTACGCACAAGGTTCCCGTATCGTGCATTCAGATGGAAGTATCTTGTGTCTGTGTAAGAAATATCGTCTAATGAGGAAGAAATCAAAAGATGAAACTCAGTTACATCTTTATATAATGGGTTTCATGGAAGGATATCAAATTTGGTGGAGGTATGGTGAGGATTTCGAGGACAGTATGAATGATGCGGAAGAAGCTGACAATAGTAATCCTTTTGCAGATATGGTTATGGATGTTGCGGGTCCAGAATTTAATGCTACCTTTTTAGATGAGGAGGAACTATAAGGAGAGTCTGCAGAATTTCACGAGCTGTTGAAAAAAGCGGAAGAGCCATTGTGGTTGGGTTGCAAGACATATTCAAAACTTTCTGCGGTTTCGGATCTTCTATCGATGAAGATGGAGTATAATATGACCGATCGTAATTTTGATGCAATGCTGAGGATTATCAAGAAAATGTTACCAGAAGATGCAGAATTACCTGATAATTATTACAAAACAAAAAAGATGATGCGGAAGATGGGTTTAGCGGAAGTAAAAATAGATTCATAATTAAATCACCATATTTTATATTGCGGTGAACACCAACATCTACAACGGTGTCCTGAATGCAATGAGCCAAGTTATCAGACAGGTAGTAAGAGTGGAACAAAAATATCGAGAAAGATTTTACGCTATTTCCCATTGACTCCGAGATTGAAACGACTATATTATTGCAAAGAAATGGCGAAGTACATGACATGGCACACGGAACATAAAGTTGATGAGCACATGGAGCATCCATCCAAGTCTGATTGTTGGAAAGTATTAATATCAGCTTTTCCTACATTTAACGATGAAAAGAGGAATTGCGTTATCGGTCTATGTACAGATGGGTTTAATCATCATGGAAGAAGTAAAGATTACTCTTGCTGGACAGTAATGACAACACCATACAATCTACCCTCATGGTTATGTAATAAGCGACAGTTTATGTTTCTTTCGATGTTGATACCAGGACCTACACATCCCGGAAAATACATTGACGTTTATTTACGTCCTCTTATAGATGGGTTGAAAATGTTATGGGTCGATGGGGTTGATGCATATGATGCTAATAAGAGTCAAACATTTAACATGAAAGTAGCTCTGCTTTGGGCGATAAATGACTTCCCATCATATGGAATGTTATCTGGATGGAGTGCGCATGGACGTAAAAGTTGTCCATATTGTATGGAGAGTACTAAATCATTCCAGCTTCAACACGGTCAGAAACCATATTTTCTTGATTGTCATAGACGGTTTATTCCAAATAATCATCCATATCAGAGACTGAAGCAATCTTTTAAAAGGAACACAATTGATTTTTCAGATCCTCCACCATTTAAGACAGGCGACATGATATTATCAAACTTGGAACAATTGGAGAAACCAGCCTTAGAGAATGGAGATAAAACAAAAAATCTTCCTGGTTTTGGTGACAGTCATAATTGGATTAAGAAGAGTATATTTTGGGAGTTACCATATTGGAGTAAGTTACTGATACGACACAACTTAGATGTTATGCATATAGAGAAAAATGTATTTGATAACATCTTCTATACTGTTATGAATGTAACCGGTCGATCAAAAGATACAGTAAAGTCTCGTCGTGATTTACGAATCATATGTAATTGGTCAGAGTTGCATATAAAGGAACATGATAGTGGAACGGTTGAAGTTCCTAGAGCGAAGTATACCTTAGATAGAAATCAAGTTAATCTTGTCTGCGAATGGACAAGCAAATTGAATTTTCCAGACGGATATGCATCAAATTATTCTAATTTGATCAATTTGAAGAAATTTTCATTTAAGGGAATGAAAAGTCATGACTATCATGTTTTTATGGAAAGATTGCTACCGTTAGTGTTCAATGGATTGTTACCAAAAAACATTGTTGATGTTCTTTTAGATGTTAGCAAATTTTTCTAGGTGCTATGCTCGTCACGTATACACCGCATGGAGATGGATTATCTTCATAAAAATATTCCTGTGATTATGTGTAACTTGGAGAAGATATTTCCGCCTTCATTTTTTAATTCGATGGTGCATCTGATGATTCATATTCCATGGGAAGCAAAAGTAGGAGGGTCGGTAAAATATCATTGGATGTATCCATTTGAAAGGTAATTAAAAATATTATAATCTCCATGCATTCTTTACTATTTCAACATAATGTTAATCTACTTTCTTATAGGTTTATGTTCTTTCTTAAAAGAAAGGTCCAAAACAAAAGTAAAGTTGACGGATCCATAAGTTCACAATATATATATGAAGAAGTCACAAATTCTGCGCAAGATATCTTCCAGAAGATGTGGAGACTATCCACAATAGGTGCAGGAGGAATGAGACAATTTACTCTGATGAAGAACCTTGTATCAGTATCTTTCGTCCATCCACTCATCTAATAGGAAAAGCAACTGAACTTTTCTTATCGAAACAGGAGAAGGATGCTACAGAATTATGCGTATTAGACAATTGCAAGGAAATAACATCATATGTTCAGTAAGTATTTGTATTACTTTATGTATATATTCAAGTTCAAGTAATTCTTATGTTTCTCTTACTAATTTTAGTGAATTTAGGAAGAAAATTATTGAGGAAAATCCTATGTATTCAGATGATGAAGTTATGAGCGCCTATAGGAATCAATTTCCAGCTTGGTTTAAAGACCGCTCAAAACAATTGGACGGTGGTGATTTCTATTCTCATATTTTAAAATATTTTGGAGAAGGCCCTGTTTATAAGGTCCGATCTTACAACTCTTGCTACAGCAATGGGTATCGTTTTCATACCTTAAATTCCGATAAATATTTAACAACTCAAAATCATGGAGTGATGGTTCGCGGATCTTGTTATGAGGAAGATCATATGAATTATTACGGAATTTTAAAGGAGATACTAGAAGTGGAATATAGTATACCAGGCTTGAATAAAGTAGTTCTTTTCTTGTGTGATTGGTATGAACCCAATGGAGGTGTAGTACTCGATAGAAGAAATAACATTGTCGACGTGGTACAAAGAAAATTTATACGCAGATTTGAACCATTCATCTTAGCATCTCAAGCGGATCAAGTATGTTATCTCCCACAAATATCAAAGAAGAGAAAGAGCATTGAAACAATAACTGTTGTGAAGATAAATTCTCGAGGTTATATTTCTAATGATTACACTCATCAGGAAGATGACATAGATGAAGCATTCACACCGACACATGAACGAATAGACTTAACAGAAGAAGTCCCAATCATCGAATCGATTCGATTGGCTGATAATGAAGTTTTTACTGTTGACTTACAAGATGATACTGACTCCAGAAATGATGACTCAGAAAACTCAGAAAACGAAGAAATATCCTTTAATCCCACCGAAATAAATGATGAAGATTAGTTGTAAGTTTTATTACACAATTATAATCGAATTAACTAAAATCTTAAGTAATAAATATGTAATTAACTATTACATCATCATTATAGTCATGGCAGATTTTGGACGTGGCGGGGCGCATGGATCACATATATCCAATCGTCCATCTTCCTCAGACACACCTTTGTCTAGTAGGCAGCCTACCCCGGATGCTGTTCTTGATTCACAGCCCGACGAGGTCCGTCGGGTGATAGCCTACTACGAGTCTCTTGGTTATCCTCCGCCACCCTTTTATGTAGGAGGATATGGAGAACCATCTACCTCAGCAGCCCCTACAGGATTCCCAGTCCAAGTCCCCATACCAGCACGGACATCGATGGGTTCTGACTCTCCTTCTTCTGGACGTCCGAGCACCTCCGTGCCTTTACCTACTACAGTTGGACAGACTTCAGCGTCCCACCCTTTGTTGGAGGTTACAATGGATGGGAGGTAAAATTTTTATAGATTTTGTCATTAAAATTTTTCTAAATATTTATAAATTGTATCATATTTAAAATTTTTAGCAAATGCAGGGATTTTTTGAATAGCAATAAGGTGGCAAAGGAGATAACCAACATAATAAAGACACACTTGACTTCCATGCAATTTAGATGGTGTCGCATCCCTGCTGCAGAACATGAGAGACCGTTTGACATGTTTTTGGTAAGAAAAATATCTAAGAAGTGATACCGAATTTTTTGGTCAAGTTTTTTGTATCTGATAATTTGTTGTAATTTTCAGAGTAGGTTTTGCCTTGGCTCTGGTCTGGGGAAGGAGGCTTATCATAGAGCCTTCATTCGTTTGGCAGAAAAGAGAATGAGCGATACATTTTTCAAGGCAAGGAGAGACTCGCATGCGAAGATGGGATGTGAGGAGATGGATTTTGAAGAGATGAAGAGGTTCCCGCCAACATGGTTTACGGAGGATAGGTATTGTATTTGTTAAATAATTTATAATAAACTTTTTAAAATAATTAATAATCATAACATAATCCTTGCAGATGGGTGGATTTCTGTGATGCATTCGTTGCGGATGCAGAGTTTGGAAGAAGATCTATGGCGGGAAGGACAAACTGCCAAAAACAAAGGATTAAGTCAACAAGTGACTCTAAAAACCACAATCAGATTAGAGTGGAGATGTTATTACGATTTAAAATTTAATTTTGGAGGTTTCCTTTAATATAATGCAATGTTGTTATTACATCTTAAAATTTTTTTCAGGCAGCTAGGTTGGAAAGGGAACCCTCTTTTCAGGAGTGGTGGTCGAGGTCCCACATGAGTGGGAGAGAAGGAGAGTCGTAATGGTCCACTCCTGAAGCAGGAGAATTGTTGGTAAGTCTATCAATTTATTTGCAATTAAATGATATATTATAACTCATTTATATATATTAAACTTTGTATTACAGGGTCGTTATTTGGCACTATCTGCAGAAAAATGGGGTGTCGATCCAACTGGAGAGCAACCACCATTTGATAAAATGATCTGGAAGCAGGTATAGATAAATATTATCTTAAAATACTATTTTCTAATATATAATTTTATATTAAACAATGAAAATCTTATAAGGTATTGGAGGAGAGGGACGTTGTGGCGAACAGGAAGCAGACGCTTGGTGGTCTTCCTCCATATTATGTGGAGGAACATCATCACTCCTATTCTGCATACTCTCAGCTGCCGTATACACAACCACATCCGTCCCAATCATCAATTCCAATGGATTCACAGATGGCGATGATGGTGGATCAGGTGAGGAAGCTCCGAGAAGAGTTCACATCATACATGTAAGTATTCTACTTATAGAATGAGTAATAATTTTATATTTCTATATCTACAAAATACAAGTAATAGATATATATCTTCCATATATAATATAGGTCGCAAGGGCGTGCATCTCAACCTGAAGAGATTGAATGTGATGACGAAGAGGAGGAGGAGAACGACCCTGAAGAAGAGGCACGCATGTATGCGAGGTTTAAAGAAAAGGAGAAGGAAAAAAAAGAAATCAAAGCATGGTTTAATGTCTAAATTTTTTAGATCAAAAAAGAAGTAAAATATTGTTGGTTTTGACTTGTATTGTTTTAAACTTTTAGCACGTCTTTTAATTTATATGAACTTTGATAATATAATTTGTTGTAATTTACTTGTCGTTGTTGCTTCAAACATATATTTGTAATATTTAGATGTTAAATTTAAGTGTTTTTTATTCTAAGTTCATGTATATTGTGTGACTTTCACTTGTCAGTGCTAGTTATCTTAGTTAACGAACTGCAATAATATATATACCCTTAGGGAGCTCTTATAAGTACCTGCAGTGGTTTATTGGCAGGCTATACAGGTTCGATAGGGCGTCAAAACCCCGTCAAACCTGTATATTTTTTTTCTTGGAAATCGGTTTGGGCGAGCACATGTGCTCGCCAGGTGCTCCGTGATTGATCGCCCTATTTAATAGGGGCGATCACTTCGGCGAGCACACCTGTGCATGCCCGACAGGAGGGCGAGCACATAACGTCCCAATGTGCTCGTCCACCAGCTGGGGCGACTCTCATAAAAGCGAGCACGCCCTGAACGAGCACATGTGCTCGCCCACCACTCGGGCGTGCACATAGCGGGCACTAGACGTGCACATAACGAGCATTTATGTGCACGCCATTCCCGCCTTTTTCGTAGTGTTGGTTACAACAATACAATGAGAACATAACGCTCTCTCTCTCATTCTCTACACGTCGTCTCTCATTCTCTCATGTGGTCGTCCACCATGGATGCCCTAGAGAGATTCTCCATCGCTGTAGCATCGTTATTATGCTGCTCGATCATTTGCTCATGGATCTCCATCTCCTTTGGTGCGCCTCGCTCGTGAAGAAGACAATGGATCTCATGTGTCGAGATCAGGAGATTCACCGCTTGGATCATAAACATGGATTGCGAGGAGCATGTGTTTCATCAACACGCTCGCAAGCGTCTCCTCCGTCGGATCAGACTTGAGACAGGAGGTCTCTTCGTTTAGAGACGTGATCGCAACCATGCTTCCAGAGGTAACCCTAATACTTTTTTGTGGTTTAGATGAAATGATGCGAGAAGTGTTCTTAGATCATGTGGTTTCATCATATGAAAAAATTTTAATTTCCGCTGCATTGAGCAACTAGTGCGACTAGTCGCTCCAGATCGCATACGATGTGATCCTCACACTTCCGTGATGCACTTAAGGATCATACAATATCCTTCATAGAGGTGGGCAATGTACAACAAAGGAGGGGACATAGGGAGGAGGGGAGGAAGCTGGCAAGGGAGGAGGGGGCGGTGGCACCAGAGGGAAGAGGCATAGGAGGGAAGGGAGGGTGAGAATGGGAGGGGAGGATGATGAGGAGTTGGCAGTCGGAGAGGAGGATCGAGGAAGTGGGAATGGGAAAAGGGTGAGGGCTTGGAGGTGGGGGAGGTGGAGGGGGAAGGTGGTGGTAGGCAGGAGGAGGGGGAGGAGCAGGGTAGAGGGGAGAAGTTAGGCAGAGGGAGAGGAGCGAGGTAGTGGAGTTGGGCGGAGGGGGAGTCGCTGGGCGCCAGGGGGGGGTGGGAGGAGTCGGGTGGAGGGAGAGGAGCGGTGCAGAGGGGAGGAGGGGGTTGAAGGGGAGGAGCTGGGCGGAGGGAGAGGAGCAGGGCAAAGGAGTTGGGCAGAGGGGGAGGAACTGGGCGGAGGGGGAGGAGCGGGGCAAAAGAAGCTAAGCAGAGGGGAGGAGAGAGGGTGGAGGGGGAGGAGTGGGGCGAAGGGCGAGGAAGTGAAGGGGGGGAGGAGGAAAATGTCCTTTGTTTTTAATTTATTTCTAGTTGTATCCTCAAAATTAATGTCCATTTCTATGGGGAACAGACGACAACTAACCTAATGGGTACACGTGATAGAATGACAAGAAATTGGGGGCACAACTGATATTCTCAAATAGGGAGGGGCATAACTGATATTGGAATTTCTTGGAGGGGAGGGGCACAACTAATAAAAATCCTAAATTTTACGAGATTTTTAGGATTTTGAAAATTTTAGTTCTCATATTTTTATTTTTTGTGATGTTTGGATATGTGATAAAATATACTAAAAACTATCTAACATCATTTTTTTTAGAATTTTTGGATATATATTTGAAATTTTATGAATTTTGAAATGCTAAATAGGGAAAATATACATATTTTTTGTATTTTTAAAAATAGGAAAGTAGGCTTATATTCCTTGTAAAAATTATGCATGAAATATCTATTCCCGTCATCTATCTTAATTTTTCAATAATTTTAGCCATAAAATAAACATTTAAAAAATATAAAATTCATGAATAAAATTAATACAACTTTACAAGGACATATTTAAAATTTTTAGTAACTAAACATTCATTTAATAATATGTCCTAGAAATATAGGAGGATCCCCACAAAATACATACAATAGCCTCACATGGAGAACCACGCAAGGAGATCTGAAAAATGACCTACTAAAAAATACGGAAGAGTTCAGGGGTCCGTTGGTAAAATAACTTAAATATTTTACACGACACTTAATATTTACAGGACTAAATTAAAATACAAAAATGTAGAGGAGGGTCGGATACAAATATACCCTTCACGTACACGTTGATCGACAATAGGTATGCGCCCACCTATCCACATGGACAGCTCTAATGAGAGACTGCTTCGCCTCGCTTCAATAGCCCAGATTAGATCTGGATCGTACTCCTCATTTGACAGCTCTTGGATGGCCTGCAAAAACAGTTGACAACCCCAGAAATCACCCTATTTAACTCATCATTTTTATTGTTGTAATCGGGTAATTTGGGATCTGTAAAAAATGATCACACTGAGAAATAATATACATAATTAATTCTCAATGCGGTCAATTATTTATTTTACTTGGGTTAGTCCCAAGGTCGAAATCTGGGAGGTAATATGAGGGTTGAGAATTAATAATTAGATAATCCATGTAAATCGGTTTTGAAGAGAAGTGATATTTTTAGTGTTTTATCTTTTTCAGATTTTATGGATTTTTAATTTAAAAGATGTATATAATTAAAAAGAAAGACGATGCATGAATTTTCAAAATAGTTTTAATACAAAGAAATAATGCTATGCTATGTGATGAGAGAGATAAATAAATTCATTTTTTATATTTTTAAAGGACGAAGAAATGAATGAAATGCAATATGATTATTCAAGATGCAAACATGTTCTAGCAAGACTACAACCAATTCAAATTAATTACCCAAATCCCTCCTCCCCTACAATTATGAATATCATAGGAAAATGCACAAATTTCTGAGCAATAAGTCAACCATAATGAATAATATGCTCCAATTTATCAAAATAATTAACTTAATTTATTTACATTTAATAATGTCTCAAAAGATGAACCGCGGTGCTCTATATGATAAATAACTATTAAAGGTTCGAATCGGCGTAAAGATCATAAAAATGGGACCATAATTGTGTGAGTTATTAATTAATAAAGTTCTAGGGACTCATATGTAATATAAATAAAAAAGTCTATCCAATTAAACCTTTTAGGGGTTAATGCACAATTTTTAAAGCCAGTTGAGATTCTTGTGCAATTTCACCTTGTATGGGGGTGTTCTTGCGATTCACTAGAAGTAGAGGGGCTATAGCATAAAATCGTCAAAGTCAAGTGCCCTACACGTGGTTAATCCTCTCTGCTGATCCTCAAAACTGGTGGGGTGTTACTACAAAAGACCCAAGATGCATATGTTTGCACGTGAGGTTCATCCTAAAGCTCTACGTGTCTCGTGATGGTGGCTCGACACTTGGTTTGCTGAGTGGCTCGGTTGAAGGTTCAGAAATTAATATGGGACTAGTGTTTGTACCCGCGCTTCGCGTTGACTCTTAGATATAAATTTAAATTTGTATATATGCACTTATTATTAGATATAATTTAAATTTATCAATGTAAATTGCAAAGGATATTCTTATGAGTTAGAAATTTTTGAAATAAAAGAATGGGGAAAATATTCTAGATAAATAAAACCTTGTACGGTTAAAGAAATGGTAGAAAACTATTTCAGGATTATGGAATAGAAAAGTGACATATATTGAGTATAAAATAAGGAAGCTCAAAAGCATTATTTTTTCATAATACTCATGTTACTAATTCCTTAGAAGGCTAGTTTAATCATCATAACCTTAAAATACTAGAAAATAAATAAGAATATTTCTTTTGGTCTATGCATAGACATGTAATTATTATAATGACACAAAATCGCACCAAAGTTGCAAATACTACCATACAAATTTAAAGTTTCCATGTGTAAATTTTACCTTTGACCAATAAGAAGGTTCTATACAAATTATAATTATTAAGAAATAAGTGTTGCAAAGAATACACCAAAAATATATGATAAGATAATATGACTTTTATTAGGTCATTTAAAATTTAGTGCAATAACTAACTTTTAGTATGTAAAAATAAAGAGATCATATTAATTTAAAACATATATATTTTTATATTTTTCATTTTCATTTGTTTTATCTAGATATAGTTTCCACTGGCACAATATACACAATTTCAGACATAGAGATCTAAAATTCACTTCCCTTTTTCTATACATGGATAATTTTTTTGCAATAAATTAAAGTTTATGAGATTTTCATCGACGAGTCAAATTAGCAATCAAAACATATAATTGTTCAATAAACAATAAAAATGACTTATTACAAATTTTTTTGGTTATGTGACCATACGATCATATCAGTATACATGTAAAACTTAAATTTCCTTCACGAAGATTTTATGCAAGCATTAGTGAAAAGGAAATATAATAGCAAATTTAAGTTATTTTTATCAAATTACTAGTTACTAAGCAAATATTAGTAAATGAAACAATAGATATTGCTATTATTATGTAGACTCCCTTTAGATGCTGATTAAACAACTGCAATGAGAAAAGCCAACCTGCATTATTACGCTACAATACATAAACTTCAGCAAGAGCATAATGACTTCATTTTGCAATCAAATTAACTGATTATACGGCTACATGAAGAAAACTCAACATGCATCATTGTGTAATAAAGTAAAGATGGTGAAAATAATATAGAGCTTTAACATAATCTATTTGAGATATCCCTAGATTTTGATTGAGTAGTTGATATGAGAAAACCCGGCATACATTAATACACAACAATATGCATAAAAAACATGTGAGAAAAAAAATTAATGACCATTTTACAACCAATTTGACATATTAGATTGCTGGAATGGAAAAAACCTAGTATGCATCATTACACAATAACGTAGAGATGATGAAAATAAATACTGGCATACTGATGTGAGATCAAGCTAATCTGCCCACTTCTTGTATAATAATTTAAAAATCATGGAGTAAAACTAAATCAAAAAGCTCAATAATTATTAAAGTAATTTTTAAAAATATGAGATAAAATAAATGTAGACTTGGGAGGCTCTTAATCAACATGCATCATTATGCAATAATGTAGGGGTGATCAAAATAAGCAATGACATATGGATAAAGCTATATGTTGATGTTAAACATGGAACATATTTTTTTATCTCAAAGTTTTTACTTATTTTCATTTGTATTGTAACTCATAATCTCAATTGTAATATAGAGTGAAATACCAGACAAATAATGAGTCAGATATCAATTAGTTGTTAAAACTAAAAGTAATCAATTGTTGATGTGTATAGACAATAAGAAAGGCTTAATTCATTACCATTAAAAAAAACAATTTTAATCTATAAGAAAGTCAACTGAGAGGAATAAATTATAATGTAAAATTAAGTAAAAATGCCAATACAATCCTCATAGACTAAACTTTGAAACTATGACATGTAATAAAAATAGGTTTAGACGTCTCAAAATCTCAATGATAAAAAATCTGTATGTTAATGATATCCTAGATGAAAAAGCTACAAATTTATTCCTATAATGAATTAAAATTGGCCCATCTTTTTCAGTTTTAGACATATCAAGATACATGAGTTTAAAATAATGAAAAATGTTCGAAATGTACATTTTAAATGTGCTGGAACCTCGAATGAACAAATAATCTGTAAGCAAATGACCTTTCCAATAAAAGAAGTAACTATTTGGCATCATCATGATCATTTAATATAGAGCAGTAAACTCGGGTTAATAGGGAAAATACCAACTTGATACTGTACAATTTAAAGGAAGTACAATATAGGAAACCTAGTGCACTCAGTACCAAACAATATAATACCTTCATAAAAACATATGAGAGAAAACTAATGACTATATTTTGCAAATAAATAAAGTGATTAAGTATCTTAAATGAGAAAATTCAGAATGCATCATTATTTAAAGGAAGTGCAATATAGGAAACCTAGTGCGCTCAGTACACAACAATATGATACCTTCAGAAAAACATCTGAGAAAAAACTAATGACTACATTTTGCAAATAAATAAAGTGACTAAGTATCTTAAATGAGAAAATCCAGAATGCATCATTACAAAATAATGCAGAGATGATGAAAATAAACAATGACATACCTTATATTAGATTAAACTAATATGCATACTTTATATATATAGTATGTTATTAAATAAATAAAGTCATTCGTTAATAGTATTCATGTAGTGGTCTTTTAATCTCTAATGTTCTCTTTATCTTTAACCTTTCTCTATTAAATAATTTAATTCACATTCCCACACATAATATAGTATGAAGTATCATGCAAATATTGCTGTTGAAGGAAAAGTGAGGAACGTGGTGATTTGCTTGGGAAATGAAGTTTTAAAAATAATAATCGTTGACATCTGCCTGGCAATGACTCGAGATGCTGGTGGAGTCCATCTTATGGAACATTCGTATTGACTTGCCAATGATGTCAAAATTGAGCAATATGTTAGCCATAGAGAAGAAAACAACATCTTGTGATATCGACCTAGCAATGAGTTGAGATCATGTTAGAGTCCATCCAATGGAAGTTCTATGTAGACTTACCAGTGATGTCAAAACCAAGTGAGATGCCAGCCATAGAGAAGATAACATCTTGTGATCCTATCAAGGCTACTCTCGAGGATGTCATGTGCAATTATCATACCATGTGCCATTATCGTGTATGATCCCACTCAACTCCATCGTTGCCATTAGATCCTCTATTATTCCTATCCTTCCAAGATGCACCGGCATGCGAGACCACGGATCCTCATCTCATCTGTGATGGCAATGGCATCATCAAATTTGTTGTATGTGATGGTGTCGGGGCGGAAGCCGCGGAGTGGAGGCTGTCAGAGTCCTTCATGTTGATGAGGAGGGTATTAAAGGTGGAAATGTCGAACCAAAGCGGGGGGAGAGGAGGCTGAAAGTGGCTTATGCGTTGGCCATACAATGGTTGACGCCGAAGGTGCAGCGGAGGGCATCGAACTCGGGGAGGGCAGATGGACAGGAGAGGGAGAGGTGTGGAAAAGGTGGAGTACGGGAGGAGGGATGGATTTGATGGTCAGGAGAGAGAAAGTAGCAGCAAAGGATTCAAGAGTAAGAAGAAAATAAGAAATAGAAGTAGAAGATGATGAGTAAGAGGAAGAAAAGGGCAATAGGAAGCATGTGATAAAAGGTACCTGGAAGTAGGGTTCTCGCCCAAGGAGAAATTATGTAGGAGCAATCTAATTGTTATTTTGACCGATGCAATATAAAGGTGCTGAGAAGCTCAATCAACTTCGCTTGAAGCTCGTGGCAAGGTGACTGGAGGAGAGGAGGAGGAGGGCCGATGGGAAGATGCAGGCGCGGGAGAAAGAGGAGAGGGTGGGGTAGAGGGATATCGGGGAAGGCAGGACGGGGAGTCAGACGGGGTTGTGATGCCCGTGAAGGAGGCGGTAGAGTTCTTAGCAGAGAGAGAGAGAGAAAGAATGGTGTGATAATTCGGAAGGGAGAGAAGCACAAGAGAGGCTTTAGAGGAGACCACGTATCAGTCATGCAGAAAAAGCTGGAGGAGGCTCAGCTTCAGTGTATGTTATAGATGTCTGATGAAGGCTTGATCCAACGTCTTCGGTTTAGGCTAAAATTGTCAGCTCCGATGGAAGATGTTATTGATCACATGGTTTTTGAAGCTCAATTCTTGGGCTCTCATCTTCCTCGACGATCGGCTAGACTTGGGTGGAGACGCTCCTCTTCTTTAGCCGACACACGACCATGGGTCATCAGGGCATAGGCTGCTCTTGTGACTCCAGTGAATGGTACCTACAAAGATGATAGCTCAAGCTTAGAAGCTTCACTACTTTCATTACAATAGAAAGTAAGAAGGTATGCGACACTACGGGCTGAGGTGAAAGAGATGCGAGTTGCTGAAGGGTTTCAAATGAAGAAGAGAAGTGGGGGGTCCTAATGGTGGTCGGTGGTAGTGTCATGATCAGAGAAGTTATAATGTGTGTGGAGGAGGAAGATCAAAGGAGATGAAGGTGTAATTGAAAAAGGAATACAAAGAAGTTGGGGTATGAGAAAAACAGAGGAAGAAGAAGCAAAAGAGGTAAAGATGAAGAGGATGGAGTAAGAAGAGATGAAGAGATATACCTGGAAGGAGGGTCTCCTAAAGATGGAGGAGGAATACCTCGACTCCAGTGATTGCCGTTGGCCATGGGTATGTCACGACGAGGCTTGCAGATGTTTGGGAGAACCACAACAAGACGAAACATTATGGATTATGCCTGAAGCTGGACGTCATCACCTGATATTTTGGGCTGCTATCACTAGCCCAGATCCCCAAACTCTCTCTAATATAGACGAATGTCAGATAAATCTTCAATTGGAGAGGCTGAGGGGTTTTTATAGAGAGACCAGAGGCTGCATAGGATCAGAACCTTGATTGAGATAAGTAGTTGTTATCGGTTAGTGGCATAAGGATTATGGACTCAAGGCGATAGTCATAATGTGATTAAGTTAGTTAGTGCTTGGCAATTATAGAATAATGGAGGTCTAACGATTGTTGTTAGTGTCGCAAGAGTTATGGGTTCTATCAGATTGGGGTCGCTAGGAATTTTGGGTTTAGGGTTCCGATTGATGGGTTAGGGATAAGGTGGTTAAAGTTTTGGTTTCATGGGATGTCGAAAGTGTAGAGGGAGGATCTCAGGAAGCTCAAGGCAAGGACAATATGTTGTGTAGCTGGAGGTGGGCCAGATATATGGTGGAAGGGTGGAGCAAGGTGGTGTAGGTGGTTGGTCGAACGAAGGTAGGAGATGGCTAGTAGCCACCATTGGATTGAACCAGATCAAATAGCTAGGGAGTTGGCATGTAAGGCTCACATGCGTGGGAATGAGAGTTAGGTGGGACTTCCATCGGTCGCATTGAAATCGATCCAACGACCAATAAAAGGAGTGCAAGAAGACAATATAGGTTGACTAGCCTATGAGGAGATTGACTAGGGGCACTAAAGTGGACCAATCATGTGGCACAGACCATTGACCAAGATTGTTGACTAGTGCATAAATGTAGAAATAAATACATTGAAAATAACAAAGGAACTTGAATGCAAAAATTCTCAAAATAAATATTGTTCACCTAAATGTAATCTACCATGCTCATGAAGGACTCACTACGAATGGACTCAAATGCCTTCTTTGGATTTTTTATGACCTAGAAATAACTAGAAAATGTGAAATGTGTACAAATGAGCTAGTCAATATGCTCAAGTAAGGGCTGACTTTTTTGTTATTTTTCTAATTTTTGGATTTTTAATTTTATGCAATTAGTTAAAATATGAAATAAAATAAAGAAATAAAAAAGAAAGAAATAAAAAAGAGTGAAATATACACATGAATGATAGGTCAAAATTCAATAAAAAATATACAATACTTAGTTAGGCCCTAAAATCCAATTTTCACAAATGAACTCTAATTCTTTTGAATTTGGTTTTTATTTGTATATACTTTAGTTGTATTAATTCAAAAATGAGTAGAGTGAAATTGGGCACTAATTGATAGAGATATCAACATTTACAGCTTTCTATCCTAAAATTAGGATTTGGGTTTATTTCAAATATGTACAAGTTAATACTTTGTACAATTTTTTATTGATCAAGGATTGTGATATATACACAATGGAGTCAGTTTATGTCAATTGGAATTAGCATGAATTAATTAAAGATGAGCAAACTTAGGCGAAAAATGTACAGATGATCATGAATGCAAATTGCAATGCTAATTTATGCATATTATTTACAAGTACATGAATGCTAATTTTAGATATAAACACTTGAATGAACCTATTTTCTTAGGAAGAAGCTCTATTTTCAACTAATTAGAGTGATGAATCACATATTAATCAACCCCCCTATACTTAAACATTGCTCATCCCCGAGCAACTAAAAATAAAGCGGTGAAAATGAGATTGGGTTCCATTATCAAGATCATGAGTAAAAGGTGAAAATGTAGCTCGATTCGATCTTTGGATTATTTCTTTGGTGGAACTCTGGTAAGAATTAGATTTTTAAAATCAACAACCTCCAAGTTCTACACATCATTGTACATGTTTGACTCAGAAGTCATCTTAGATCAATCCTCCTCCCAAAGCATCCTTTGTGAATATTGAACAATTGTCTCATATGTGTGAAGATTGTTATCTCTACCTATTCGAAATTCCAGACTACCACACAGACCTCTCCTCTAGTAACTCATCCTGGGGAATTCAAGTATTTCCTTCTAAGTTCAGGTATGCGCTAGTTCACAATGAATATGGAGGGAAAGAAGTTTATAGAAGATAATAGATGAACTGGAGTGTAACCAGTGTAGTCACATCTCCTGCGAAGCTAGATAGTGTAGACAAGTCTCCACTAAGATCCGCATGCTATCTGAAGCTTGAACCATTGTGGTCAATGATGTACTTGTGTTTTGGCTTCTTTTGGTTTTAATTTTTGTGGCTATGTATTGATCTTTTGTGTCCCAGTGGATATAGAATTTTTTGTTCCACCCATTTTTTGGGGTCTTAGAAAAATTACGCTAGCATACCATTCCTCATCCGATGCTTTATTTCAACCCGTACTCTGATCTTTAGATACCCACTCTATTAGAAAAGAATCCTACACAATCTTCCAATACCTCATCTGAGTTGAGCTAAGTGCATAGTGCTAGAGTACAAATTAATTCCCTATTCAAGAGTCATACTCAAAATGAGGCAGCTAGGTTAGACACTGAGTCGAGGCCTGACACTGTCATGCAGAACTCAGAGAATTAAATGTAGGACCTAAAGCTTCTAAAATCCTATTTCTCAGTGAAGTTCCTTTCAAAATTAAGAGGATTAAGTTCAAGTCAAGACCACTCTCAGTGTATGCTCACAACTTAGTTTAGAACCCAAGGGCTTTTCATAATACACATGCATGGAATGTTGAATGAAGTGCAGATGTATGATATGCAAATATTTTTTAAATTTTAAATTTTGTAGTCATGTTTATTATTTTTTTTTATTTTTAAGTGTTTTTTAAGAATTACCCATACCCCAAGTTAGTTTTATATATAGAAAATATAATACTATATAGTACAATGCAATGCGAACTATGTACACGAATGTGACTCCCCCCTATACTTAGTGTATGATAAGTATAAAAGGATACATAAGAAGATTGAGGAGAGGGTTAGAAGATGACCATCCCGTTATACTTTGGCTCTTGGTCAACTTAAGTTTAGGAGAGAGCGAAAATGGGGCGTTCGAGGGTAAGGAGAGAGAGAAGATGAGTATATATATAAAGCAGGCATTGGTCCCCCCTCTATACTTAGGCCTTGGCCTAAGTAGAGGAGAAATACAAGGGAACTGATGTGATTGAGGAAGAATGTAAAGAGGTTAGGGGTTATAGCACTCATAAGGATTCTGAGATATGAAATGTGCATGTGTAAGTAAAGAAGAGGGTATTTACGGGGGTCGTGCAGTCTCACAAGGCGAAACTACAGTTGATGTAATGACCGCTCACGAAACACTAATTCAATCGACAATTATTCCACAATATGCATAAATCAATGAAGGGCAAAATATGTGGAGTTCAAATTTATTATAAATTTATAATGTATGTGTATAGATGCAAGTATGTGTAGAGTGTCGAACAAAGGGAGCAAACAATATATCAATGAAATGAATCCAAAAATGTATGTTCTTGTTGTCTATTTATTTTTGTATGGGTTTTTTTATTTTTGATAGAATTTTAATTTATATATTTTTAAAATTTTTAGATTTTATAATTTTTATTTTATTTTTATATTTTCTGATTTTTAGGTTATCTTTCTTTGTATATATATATAATATAAGAAAATATAAGGCTATATATACAATATAGGACGATACAATTAAATACAACTAAAAATAAACAAAAAGTGCAAAATCAAATATTTTTGGTTTTAAATCATTTTTTACTATTTATGTGATTTTTCAGATAATTTTGCTAATTTATATATATATATATATATATATATATATTTGAAGTCAAAAATATCCCAAAACAGGAATTAAATAAATAGGTTGGATTAACTTGGAATTTAAGAATAGCAAATAATGTCCAAAATGTTCCAAATTAGTTTTAATAGATAAATAATAATATAAAGTATATTTTAAAATATAAATGAATATTTTTGGAGTTTTTCGGATTTTTAGATTTTTATAAAGAAATTTGGAGCTTTTTAATTTTATGTATTTTCTTTTTCTATTTTTAGGTTTTGTGGTTCCTGGAGTATGGAAATACAAAAATAAGCTTTGTTTATTTTTTGGGTTTTTTCGAAAAATGTTCTTATATTTTCTTGGTATTTTATACTTCAAACAAGAAATATTTATGCTCTTTTTTATTTTTATAAATAGGAAAAATCCTAAATTGCAAAGTTAAAAATGTGACATGAAAGTCTGTGCAAGCAGGAGGTTATCCCTATTTTTATGGATTTTTTGAGTACGGATACTATTTCTAAAAATGGAATATAAGCACAAAAATTTATGAAGTAAATGGTTGTTTTTGCAATGAAAAATAAATTTAAGGCACTTCCTGCATGTTACCAAAAAATATATAACTGGAATTAAAAATATCCGGACTAGATCGAAATTCAAAAAGGCACAAGGGCCAAGATGCAAAATCACCACCTCACATGGGACGACACGTGTGATGAAGTGGACTGGACAAATAGTAAATAGCAGAAAGTCTAGGGTCCTATTTGCAAAATAAAAAGAAGTTTTAAACTATCTAATTAATTTACTGGACCAAAAGGTAAAGATAAAAAAATGGGGGTGTAGAATGTGAAATTCACCCCACTACGACACGATCGGATGGCGGGATGATGGTAACTTAGACATGTGGCGTGCCCACATCTCATGATAACGCTTCGGCATATGATGGTCATGATTGGATCCTCGATTGGGATCCCACGGAGGAGGTCGCTCAGATCGGATGCCTGCTGCTTCTATGGAAGAACTTCTCTTGTTCCGATGGTGCTGGATGGTGGGCAATGGAGGATGAACTCGCCTCTGACGAGTTTGAAATCGATGCTGCGTGTCTCTCCGGCCACCTATGGCTCCACTGAGGTGCTCGTCATGCTCCTGCATCCTTCCCTTTTCTCCTAGGTACTTCAAATGGGCCCGGGGTAGTTGATTGGCCCCTAGAGCTCGATGCTACTCAAGACGACCTAGAAGGTGCTTGCTTGATGCGGATGCCCTACAGAAGGGTCCTTCAAAACCTGCAAAAATTCTCAAAAGAGTCGCAATGCAAAACACAATGAAATGGGCGAGGGCAGAAGCGGTTCGACGAAGGTGGTAGCTGGGGACCTCGATTCCTAAATTCAGGGAGAATAAAGGTTGTATGGATTGTCTCAAAGGTGGAGAAGTGGGCAAGGAATGGATTGGAGTAAAAATGAAGCCAGAACATGATATTTCACAGTGAATAGAATGGACGGAGCTCGAGAGCTCCGACGAGGATCTAGATCATAAACTAAGCTAATAGAGAAATCAAAATGAAAAAATAAAAACATATAATCAAACTCTACGGCTGTAACAAACTAAAGAGTAGAGAATCAAACCTCGAGCAGTCTAGGCTGCAAGATGGATACCTCACGATGGAAAGTGGCGGAGATGGTTTGGAATGAACCCCACCGCAATTCTTCCTCGCTACGAAGAGTGGGGACCTCATTCTGTCACAAGGAGATCAACTCCGATGCACTCTGAGGGGTCTAAAGCGGGGGAAAGCAAGCCAAAAAATGGAGGAAGAGGAAGAGTGGCTTATGTATAGGCGAGGACAGGGAGTTCTTTGAGGCAAGATCTTGTACGCAGGAGGGCGATATGGTGGAAGAGGAGTGGTCCGTGTGGATGGCGGATGAGCAGTGGTGACAACTCATGATGGACGCACAACCCCTCGATCGACATAACAAAGAGCAAAACATCGACAAGTGAGGCAGGTGGCCATTCTGACAGGGGCTAGGGAGTAGGTCATCCAGTTGACCAAGGTCAACTAGTGGAGTTACCTGGAAAAAGACCAGCCTTGAAATTATTATAAAATTGATAATAATAATTAATAAATGATTTTATTAAATTAAAGTTATAAAATAAAAAATGTTCGTTATTTTCTATAGTATTTTAATATGATTTTTATTTACTTTTAAGAGTTAATTTATTACAAGTTCAAAATTATTATAAGTATATTTACCTATGGTTTGAGTATTTCATTTTTATTTTGTATTTTTTATTTTATTATTTTATTTTCTTAATTTATATATTTATAACTTACTTTTATGCAGACAAATATTTTTTGTCATATATTTTTGATATATTATGTATGCCTAAATAAATATAAATATATATTATATAGTTATAGGAATAGGTATTTCATTTACGTATTTATGGTTTATTTGTATTGTAAATATGTACATATAATATAAATAATATTTACAAAATTATAAAAATTTTTTTTTATAATTTTGTAAATATTATTTATATTATAAATAATATTTACAAAATTATAAAAAAATTTTTTTATAATTAAAAATATAAAATTATAAAAATAATAAAGAATAAAAAATGGATATTTTAATAGGTAAACCATACAGTAGGGGTACAAAACCTAACTTTCACATCTTAATTCCAAATTAAATGAAACCACCTTCATTAATAGTTTACTAAAAGTTATATACAATTAAATCTGATATTGATACATTTTGAGTTTTTATTGATGAGATATGGGTTTGGGAATTAATAACCAGAGAATTTCGAGGGTCGTATGGTTTCATAAGGCGAAACTACAATCGTTATACTGACCGCTCAATAAACCCTAATTAGTCAACAATTAACCCACAATGTAAATCATGCAATAAATAGCAATAACGCCGAGTTAAAAATTATTATAACTCTACAATGTATGTGTGTATAGGTGTAAGCATGTGTAGAGGCCAAATTAAGGGAGCAAACAGTAGATTGTGCAATGAAGCGCAAAATTTGTTCTTTTCTCTTGTCCATTAATTGTTTTTGTGGTTTTTTTAATTTTACATATATATATATATTTATTTAATTCATATATATATACACACATATATTGTTATTTTTTTATATTTTTATATTTTCTTTTTTTATATTTCATATATTTCTTTTTCTTTTTAATGTATAATAGAATATATAAGGCTATTTATATAATATAGAGTAATGTAAGTACAAATACTAGTAAAAATAAATAAAATTAAGAAAATAAATTATTTTAGGGATTATATATTTCTAATGTTTTTTGTGATTTTTTTGGAATTTTTGTCTAATTGTTATGCATTTTTAAACCCAAAAATATCCCAATTCAGGAACTATGTAATATATAGAGATAGAAATGAAGATTAAAAATAGCAAAATAAGTACCAAATTCTTCAAATCAATTTTAATAGGTAGATAATAGTATGAATAAAATTTTAAAAATAAAAACATATTTTTATATTTTTTTGGAGATTTTTCATATTTTTATAAAAGGATTTAGGAACTTTTTGATTTTTAGTCCTATTCCTCTTCTATTTTTAAGGATTTTTGGTATGGAATAAAAAAATGATAAAATAGACAATATATTTTTTTTGGAAATTTTCAAAATGTTTTTCTATTATTTGGTGTTTTATAAATTAGAAGGGGATAAAATGTGCTCATTTTAATTTTAATAAATAGTTAAAAAGCCCAAAATGCTAAAATAAAAATTGCTGTAAGAATACATGTTACCATGCATCTAATCCTAATTTTGCATAATTTTTAGAGCACTGATGTTATTTTTAATAAATGAAATTCAAGCACAAAAATACATATTCTGGAAATGGCATTTCCGCAAATAAAATAAACAGTGAGGGCTCAAGTGCAATTTTCCCATAAATATACAACGTACATTGAACTCATTGGATTAAAATGAAATAAGAAAAGCCACACGGGCATTCTTATAATTAGACCAGCTCTCATGGGACGACACGTGAGGTGAAGTGGACTGGACCAATAGTAGATAGCAGAAAGTCTAGGGTCTTATTTGCAAAATACATAAAAGTTTTTAAACTGTCTAATTAATTTATTGGACCAAAAGATAAAGATAAAAAATGGGGTGTAGAATGTGAAATTCACCCCACTACGATGCGATCATATGGCGGGATGATGGTAACTTAGACATGTGGCGCGCCCACATCTCACGATAATGCTTCAGCATCCGATGGTCATGATTAGATCCTCGATTTGGATCCTACGGAGGAGGTCGCTCAGATTGGACACCTGTTGTTTCTTTGGAAGATCTTCTCTTGATTCGATGGTGCTGGATGGTGGAGGAATGGAGGATGAACTCGCCTCCGATGAGTTTGAAATCGATGCAGCGTGTCTCTCCGGCCACCTATGGCTCCACTGAGGTACTCGTCATGCTCCTGCAGCCTTCCCTTTTCTCCTAGGTACTTCAAATGGGCCCAGGGTAGTTGATTGGACCCTAGAGCTCGATGCTACTCAAGACGACCTAGAAGGTGCTTGCTTGATGCGGATATCCTGCAGAAGCGTCCTTCAGAACCTGCAAAATGTCTCAAAAGAGTTGCAATGCAAAGCACAATGTTATGGTCATTATTGGGTGGTCGGTCGGGATGAAATTGGCGAGGGCGGAAGAGGTTCGACGAAGGTGGTAGATGGGGACCTCGATTCCTAAATTCAGGGCGAATAAAGGTTGTATGGGTTGTCTCAAAGTTGGAGAAGTGGGCAAGGAATGGATTGGGGAGAAAATGGAAGCCAGAATAAGATATTTCACAGTGAATAGAATAGGACAAAGCTCGAGAGCTCCGACAAGGTTCTATATCATAAACTAAGCTAATCAAGAAATCAAAATACAAAAATAAAAACAAAAAATCAAACCCTACGACTATAGCTAACTAAAGAGTAGAGAATCAATCCTCGAGCAATCTAGGCTGCGAGATGTATACCTCACGATGGTGAGTGGCGGAGATGGTTTGGAATGACCCACACCGCACTTCTTCCTCGCTACGATGAGCGCAGACCTCCTTCTGTCACAAGGAGATCAACCCCGATGCACTCTGAGGGGTCTAAAGCGGGGGAAAGCGAGCCATGAAATGGAGGAAGAGGAAGAGTGGCTTATGTACAGGCGATGACGGGGAGTTCTTTGAGGCAAGATCTTGTATGCAGGAGGGCGATATGGTGGAAGAGGAGTGGTCGGTGTGGATGGCGAATGAGCAATGGTGACAACTCATGATGGATGCACAACCCCTCGATCGACATATCAAAGAGGAAAACATCGATAAGTGAGGCAGGTGGTCGTTTTGACAGGGGCTAGGGAGTAGGTCATACAGTTGACCAAGGTTAACTAGTGGAGTAACTAGTTGGTCCACATGGACCATCCTAGAAAAAACCAGCCCTGAAATTATTATAAAATTCATAATAGATAATAAATGATATTATTAAATTAAAGTTATAAAAAAATGTTTGTTATTTTCTATAGTATTTTAATATGATTTTTTATTTACTTTTAGGAGTTAATTTGTTACAAGTTCAATTTTAGGGTTTTATTTATAAGTATATCTACTTAGGTTTTGAGTATTTCATTTTTATTTTGTATTTTTGAATTTATTATTTTATTTTCTTAATTTAAATGTTTATAACTTATTTTTTTGTAAACAAATATTTTAACATATGTTTTTGAAATATTATGTACACTTAAATAAATATGAATATATATTATATAGTTATAAGAATAGGTATTTCATCTATGTATTTTTATATAGTGTTTTATTTATGGTTTATTTGTATTTTAAATATGTACATATATTATAAATAATATTTACAAAATTATAAAAATATAAAATTATAAAAATAATAAAGACTAACAAATTGATATTTTAATAGGTAAACCATACAGTATGGGTACAAAACCTAACTTTCACACCTTAACTCCAAATTAAATGAAACCACCTTCATTAATAGTTTATTAAAAGTTATATGCAATTAAAGCCGATTTTGATACATTTTGAGTTTTTATTGATGAGATATGGGTTTGGGAAGTGATAATACGGGAATTTCGAGGTTCGTACGGTTTCACAAGGCGAAATCACAATTGTTGTACTGACTGCTCAATAAACCCTAATTAGTCAACAATTAACCCACCATGTAAATCACGCAATAAATAGCAACAACGTCAAGTTCAAAATTATTATAACACTACAATGTATGTGTGTATAGGTGTAAGCATTGTAGAGGTCGAATTCAGGGAGCAAACAATAATTATGCAATGATGCTTAAAATTTGTTCTTTTCTCGTGTCCATTTAATATTTTTGTGGGTTTTTATTTTACATACATATATTTTATATTTTTAAATCATATATATATTGTTATTTTTGTTTTATATTTTTATATTTTCTTTTTTAATATTTCATATATTTCTTTTTCTTTTAAATGTATAATAGAATATATAAGGCTATTTATATAATATAGATTAATGTAAGTACAAATACTTGTATTAATAAATAAAATTACGAAAATAAATTTTTTAGGGATTATATATTTCTAATGATTTTGTGATTTTTTTGGATTTTTTTTCTAATTTTTATGCCTTTTTAAACCCAAAATTATCCCAATTCAGGAAATAAATAATATATAGAGATTTAAATGAAGATTAAAAATAACAAAATAAGTACAAAATTCTTCAAATCAATTTTAATAGGTAGATAATAATATGAATAAAATTTTAAATTGAAAAACATATTTTTATATTTTTTGGGTGATTTTTTATATTTTTATAAAAAGGATTTTGGAACTTTTTGATTTTTAGTCCTATTCTTCTTCTATTTTTAAGGATTTTTGGTCTAGAATAAAAAATGATAAAATAGTCAACATAAATTTTTTTCGAAAATTTTCAAAACGTTTCTCTATTTTTTGGTGTTTTATAAATTAGAAGGGGATAAAATATGCTCATTTTATTTTAATCAATAGTTAAAAAGCCCAAAATGCTAAAATAAAAATTGATGTAAAAATACATGTTACCAAGCATCTAATGCAATTTTTGCATATTTTTTAGAGCATAGATGTTATTTTTAATAAATGAAATTCAAGCACAAAAATACATATTCTGGAAATGGCATTTCCACAAATAAAATAAATAGTGAGGGCTCAAGTGCAATTTTCCCATAAATATAAAACTTACGAGAATTTCATTGAATTAAAATGAAATAAGAAAAGCCACAAGAGCTTTCTTATAATTAGCCCAGCTCACATGGGACTACACGTGAGCTGAGCTGGACAGGACTCACAAGCAATATTCAATAATTATGGGGGCTTTTTCGCAAAATTTCTATCTTATTTACACTATACATTTTATTTATAAGATTAATAAAATAAATACAAAAAGGGCGGAGCTGGATTAGCAATTTACCCCTTATTAACGTAGAGGTAGACGGTTGGATGTCAACCACTTAGACACGTGGCATCCTCTCCGCGCCTAATGACCCTTTAACGTTGGACGCTTGGGATTAAATCCCAAGTCAGATCTGATGGCTGGCGGATAGGCGCATCAGACAACTCTAACTTAATCTGGAAAGGCTGCAAGATTGAACAACAAGGAGAGGCTCAGGAAGAACTGGGCAAGAACTCATTGACGGTGAGTTTCGATCAGCTATTCTTCACTCGTTTGGTCGTGTGGAAGGCTCGTGTCAAGGGGAAAATGGAGCAGGGTCTCCTCTGCTTCAGATGAAGTCCTTGGGAGGTAGGATAGAGCTCAAATGATGACGCACAAGCTCGGGGGAGAACTGGAGCTCCAGGTACCTCACTTGCGATCGAAATCGACCCAAGAGGGTGCTTTGGCCACCAGCACATGCATAAAGATTACGCGCAAGAAAACGACGAGTCCTGAGGATTTATTAGCGTAGGTAGATGGAAGGTGGAATGTGGCAGAAAAGCTCATGTATAGGGCGGCGGAGAAGCGTCGGTTCGCATAACCACGATGGTTATGGTTGGTTGGGTGGTGTGGGAAGATGGAGAAGATGTTGGGAAGCGGAATGGGTTGGTTGGTTGTGGTCGGAACAACGGTATCATGGTGAACAACTGCCGGATCTCGAGATCTCCGATGAGGGTGACCATTTTTCCTACACTAAAAAATTAACTAAATAGCGAAATTAAATGCATAAAATGAACTACGAGGATGAAATCTACCTAAAAAAGGAAGGGCGCAACTCTTATACCTGCTGACAAAGGTAGGGAGCAGGGCGACCGATGAGGTCCACTGTAGGTGCACCTCCGCCTCCCTCAACCACTCTTAATCACTCCAGGGGTACGCCACCTTTTGCATGGCGACACTCTTGGACGTAGGCTGGGGTCTGGGGCTTGGCGATGAGCAAACAATGAGAGGAGGACGAAGGTGCTTATTTAAAGATATGGCTCGACACCCTTATCAAATGATGATTTGGCGAGAATCAAATCTATGTACAATCGATCTGAGGATACAATGTGAATCATGGAAGATCACATATTAAATCTTGTGAAGGGATCGAGGGTAATGGAGCAGCGGAGCGACGAGTATAATTTTGAGAAGGTGAGCCACTCGAGGTTCAGACAAAAGTCAGAAGAAGGAATGGGGAGTTGACCAGGGGTCAACATCCCGGGAATGTGTTTGGGCCACGTCAATCGGCTACAAGACAAAAGAGTCCAATTTATTCGAAAATAATTATTAAAAAATAGTAAATGTTATGATTTTTATTTATTTTTTGGTGTTATTTTTTACAAGTTAATTTTTAGGAGTGTATTTATAAGTATATTCATCTATGTTGTGTACAGTTTTTTTATTATGTATTGTTGATTTTATATTTTATTCTCTTATTTTATATATTTACAACTTATTTTTATGTACATAATTTATTTTTATGATGTTATTTGTACACTTAAATAAATAGCGGTATATTATATAGATACAAGTATAGGTATTTCATCTCTGTATTTAACTATATTATTTAGTTCTTATGTTTTCTTTGTGGTTTTATCCTAGTTTTAATATCTACAAATGTTGTAAATAATATTTACAAAATTATAAAAATATAAAAATTAAAAATAATAATTAATAAATAAAATGAATATTTTATTTGCATATATAATATTATAGAGGGTCCAAAATCTAATTTTCACATATTAACTCTAAAAAATATGAAACCACTTTCATTAAATAACTTAATAAAATTAATATACAATTGATGTTATTTTGATACATTTTGATTCTTTATTTAAGAGATATGAGTTTGAGAAGTTTGGATTTTAGATTTTTATTATGTGTATAAAAAGTACACTGCATATTATTTTCACATGAAATCGATTTTGTATTTTTCTATACACTATTATCTACAATTTTTATGTACAAAGTTTCTTCATTTAATGAATAAGTAATAAAGAATAAAATAGGTCCAAAAATACTTTATCGAATGAATAAAAGAATTGGGTTTTATTGTATTCTCGGTCCTTATCTATCCTACATTATTCCTTGTCGTCCAATTCAGTTCTTGACTTGGTCTTGGGGTTTATGGTCATAAAATACCTTTGCTATTTTATTCTTTTTCCTTTCTTCTCTTTATTCTATAATTTTGGCATTGAAATAATATTATTTACATAATGAGTGCAATAAATAATGAATGTTATTTTGTACAAATTAATGATATTTACATGCATTAGCTAGGATTTTTAAGGCCAAAATGATAGAATAAAGGTGATGAAATGGAGATTCATCAGAAAGTTCGGGTTTAAAGTTTTTATTTTAAGTATAACTTGTATACTGTATATTATTTTTGTGTGAAATTAAATTTATATTTTTCTATGTATTATTATCTACAACATTCATTCACAGAGTTTCTTTATTTGAGGTCTAGAAAGTAGAAAATAAAATAAGTCCCAAAAATGCAATAATGATGAATAAAAGAATGGAATTTTAATGGATTTTTGGCTCTTATCTCCCCAACTTTATTCCTTGTCGACTTAATCATCAAGATGCCTAGGTCTTAGGGTTTATGATCAAAAAATACCTTTGGCATGTTATTATTTTTCTTTTTTCTTTATTATACAATTTTGGCATTAAAAATAATATTTTATATATAATAAGTGGAACGAATAATAAATGTTATTTTCTACAAAATAATGCTATATACATGCATTAGTTATGGTTTTAAGGCCAAAATGATAGAATAAAGGTGATGAAATGGAGAATCATCTGTAAGGTGTCATGCAAAGCCTTCTGGTATGTCTCCTGGATATTCTTCATGCATGACAATTTCCTCGACTCTTGGTAGTTGATCGTCGAGTCCAACGGACAACTTTAATAGATAGCCACTCACAAAAAATGTCGGTACACCCTCTGTAACTTCTGAAATCTCAACACTTCTGCTCTTTTGCACTACTTGGATGATATAGGACCCCATCCACTTAGGTTTCAATTTGCCTTGAAGAATCTTAAACTTTGCATTGAATAACCATACCTTCTCTTTTGCATTGCTCGGATGATATAGGGCCCCATCCACTTAGATTTCAATTTGCCTCGAAAATCTTAAACTTTGCATTGAACAACCATACCTTCTACCCAGGGACAAAAACGTTCTTCGTGATGTGTTTACCATTTCGTCACTTTGTCCTTGTAAATCATGTTGTTGTCATATGCTTGGTTTTTTATCTCCAATAACTCATTAAGGTCCCTCTCTCTATTTCCGACCCAAGTGATTGTTCCAATTGATCTTCTTAATGGCCCATTCTGATTTGTGAACTAATTCCGTGGGAAAACGACATGGTTTCCCAAAAGCCATTGGAACTGGGAAGTATGTATTGGAGTCTTGGAAGCTATCTAGTAAGCCCTTGAAACTTGGTATAAAAGTTGGGATCAATTATTCATGTCAAGCAGTTGAGATTCTATAGATTTCTCTTTGCTTCCCTATTCGACACCTTAGTCATGCCATTGGATTGTGGGTGGTATAGGCTAGCGGCACGGTGTTTGATGATGTAGTCCTTCAACAGCTTCTTTAGCTCCCGATTCATGAAATGGCTACCCCCATGAGAGATAAGAACGTGAGAACCCCGAATCTTGAAATTATATTCTCCTTGACAAACTTACAAACAGTTTTGATGCCTGCGGCTCGAGTGTTGGGATAGCCTCCACCCACGTAGACAAGTAGTCTACTACTAGAAGGATATACTCAAAGACTGACTTCCAGGGAATGAGCCCATGAAATCTATGCTTGCCACGCCGAATACATCACAAATGATGATTGGGAGCATCAGCATTTTATTCTTGGAACTGATGGTTCCTCCCATTTTCTGACACACCGGGCACGACTTCACAAAGGAACATGCATCGCGAAATAGAGTCAGCCAATAGAAACCACATTGTAGTACCTTCTACATTATCCTCTTTACAGATTGGTGTCCTCCAACCTCCAAAGTATGACAATGAGTGAGTACACTATTGTATTCCTCCTGAGGAATACATCTCCTCCAAACACAATTTGGTCCTTCAAAGAAAAGAAACGGATCCTAGCAATGGTAGTTCCTAGATTCTGACTTGAGTTGGTTAATGCGTCTCTTGGGCCAATCATGGGTAACTTTTCTAGAAACCAAGTATTTCACCATATTGGCATACTATGGGAGGGAGTCAACTATAAAAATTTGCTCGTAAGGGAAATAATCACAAATTAGTGTTAGGTCGATAAATTCTTCTTGCTCGAGATGGGAGGAGCGATCAACAACTACATTCTCCACTCCATGTCTATCATTGATATTGATGACTAGTATTTTCATCGTGGGTCTAAATACATCTCACACAAGGCGGTGACTCAATCGCTGAGGCGACCCACAACAAAACCCTAATCGATCAACAATTAACCCACAATACGAATAAAGCAATAAATATAAAAAATGTGGAGTTAAAATTTATTATAAATCTACAACAAATATGTATAGGTGTAAGCATTTATAGAGGTCGAACTCATGGAGCAAACGGTAGAAGGAGGGCAAAAATGATGCGCACAAAAAATTATCTTTTATTTCTTGTCCATTTTTATTGTTTTTATGGGTTTTTAATTTTATATTTTTTTATTTTTGTTTTATAATTTAGTATTTTGTTTTTAATTTTATAATTTTATAATTTCTTTTTTATATTTTCAGATTTTTAGATTTCTTTTTTTTATATATATAGGATATATACGGCTATATATACTATAGTGTAATATATTTATACATACTAATAAATATACATAAAATACCAAATAATTTTTTTGTGTTTTATATATTTTTCTAATGTTTTTTTTTAATTTTCTGAATTTTTTTATCATTTTTTTATATTTTTAAAATAAAAAATATCTCAAATAAGAGATTAAAGATTTACCCAAAATTGATTTGAATATTAAAAATAGTAAATAAGGTCCAAAATTACTCAAAATCAAATTTAATATATGAATATTTCTATAAAGAAAAATAAAAATAGGAAAACATATTTTTGGATTTTTTAATGCTTTTTTAGGTTTTTATGAAAGATTTTAGGGGTTTTTATTTTTTAAGCTTTTTCTTTTTCAATTTTCAGTGATTTTTATATGTAATTAAAATATGATAACATATACTATATGCATTGTTTTTGGAATTTTTAGACACGTTTTTATATTTTTTAGTATTTTCTAAGATAAACAATATAAAAATAGGCTGCTTTCGATGTTTAATAAATAGATAAATGCACAAAATGCGAAATGAATATAGGGCATGGAAGTACATGGCAAGAGGCATTTATCCATATTTTTGCGTATTTTTAGGAACATATTATCTATTTAGAAAGAATTAGGTGAAATGTATAAAAATACATATCCTAGCAGGGGCATATTTGAAATAGAAATAAACTTAAGGGGTGCTAATGTAATTTAGCTAAAAATATACAACATGTTTTAAATTTTAGTGTAGGTCACCAGAGGCCACATTACAATACTTTCATTGTCGTTCTACTTCTAGAATGGTGTCCTTCTGCTTCAAGCTTATGGTAGTGCTCAAGGACACTGGTGTACTCCACCTGAGGAATGTACTAACATCAAATGCAATAAGTACCTTCCTTGAATATATATGGATCTACCGACTAGTAGAAATGAATATAGAAAAAACTTGTCCTTATTAACTCATGTCCAATCTGGTGGAACTTTCCCAGAAAGTAGATAGTTCACAATTTTGACATACCAGGGGATGGATACGATACTTAAAATAGATTCATCGGGATAGGTTTCTGTGATCAGCAAATTACTCAACAAAGTAACTGAATTTTCAATTCTGTATGAATGATTTGCTACCACATTCTTGACTCCAGATTTATCTCTTATTTTCAAATCAAATTCCTGGAGTAGAAAATTCCAACGGAGCAATCATGACTTGGCATCCTTCTTTTTTTGTAGGTACCAGATATCATAATGTCTGGTGAAGATGATAAATTTGGATTTGAGAAGGTGAGATCTTAACTTCTCGAGGGAGAAAACCACTACCATCATCTCTTTCTCTGTAACTGTATAATTTTATGGGCCTTATCTAATGTCTTACTAGCATAATGTATTGCATAAGGTAACACAACCCCAAAAGCAAAGTCTGACGCATACGTCATGATCTCGAATGGGAGAGACTAATTAGGTGGCTATAGGACATGTGCCTGAGTGACCAAATCTTTTAAATGATTGAAATCTTGGAGGACTTTGTTATCCACAATGAAATCTATCTCCTTGCCTTGCAACTATGTGAGAAGTCAGACAATCATGTTGAAGTCATGATTAAATCTTCTGTAGAATCTGATATGCCCTAGAGAGTACCTTGTTTCAATCCTATCGAGCAGTTGCTGGTCTCAAAAGGTCAATGGGGCCTCTCCATGACTTCCACTGGATTCATATAGCTCTAGGCCCAACTAGAAGAGGCATGGAGGTCGAATAAGAATGAAACAGTGGGAGCTTACTTGTAGGACTCAAATCACCTCCAGGAGGAGGTCTCTATGGCTCGTATATGCATAAAAAGAAATTAGGACTCGAGGGCCAAGATCCTCGACCAAAAAATAAAGCTGATCCAGCAAGGAATGAGAGGGAATGGGTGATCTATAGTTGCAACAAATGAGGAGATATGACAACCCAATTTGAGAAAGATCATGGTGATCGGAAAATCAGATTAGATGGACAATGTGATGGGGAAAGTGAAGGGGTGTTTGGCATGTCGAGAACAAGGTTGAGTAACGATGAACAATGGCTCGAGCCTAGTGCATCAAGGAACTATTTTTTGGATTGTAATGCGAAATAAGATGAAATCAGACGGAATAAAAGGTTAACCTACGCTAAAGATTAAAATGTGAAACTAAAAACCTAAGATAATAACTCGAACCTGGTCTTGGACTTGGGAGTAGATGAACTAGACGGAGGAGCTCCGTTGGTGGCTCTAGATCGACCTCCTCCTCCTTCTCCTCACCTCAGATCGATGGGGGCACAAGTCATGTCGCAAGGGAACCTCTCTAGCATGCATTATTATGAGAGTTCAAAGGAGATCAAAACATGGCTGGAGGTTGAAGATGATGTTTTACAGAACAATTAGAGTGGTGTCTTTGTCCTAAAGTTTTGCAGAGTGTACAACATGGCTTAGCCATAGAGAGGGTGGTGATTGGGACTCTACATTCCCTACATCGTGATTCGTCCATGTAGACCATAAAAAGTCAAAGTAAAATAGGAAATTCAAGGAAATCAAAATAAAACAAAAAATATTTTTAATCAAGAAACTTAAAATATGAAAAAAGTTTCATATTTTCTAAATTATTTGTAGTGAATTTTATTTATTTTTGCAATCTTATTTAATATAGTCCAATATTATGTGCTGTTATTTATAGGTATATATAACTATATATTATGTATTTCTATTTTACTTTGTATTTTTTATACATAATACCATATTTACATAATTTTTTTATTTACAACAGAATTTAATACATATTTACATATTTTTATGGTATTTTTCTGATTATATTTATATGTACAAATAAATACAAGTATTTATAACATAGGTATAATATACATATATATATTTGGTTATATTATTTATTTTGGCATTTTAATTTCTTTTAATTAGTATTTGTATCATTTATATGTGTTATATAATAGGTAAAATTACTTAAAAATATAAAGATATTAAATTATAAGGATAAATTAATTTGGTTTTATATATAGATATACAAGTACAGAGACACCACAATTAGCTGGCTTGTGCATCTTAGCTCCAATTTAAATGAAATCACCTTCATTCGAAAGATAATTCCATTATATATAGAATGGAGGTGAGATTGTTCATTTTGAGTTCATATGGAGAAGATATTGGCCAATGAAGTTATTTTTACGACTTTTTCAACTATGTGTACCAGATGACTTGTGCATGATTTATTTTGACCAATATTTTTATTATTTTCTATAAATTATTATGGACAAATTTTTTGTTGAACACTTTATTGTTTGAGTTGTGTATAATGATAAATAAATAGTGTAAGTTTGAGCTAGTTATATAATATTGTATTTAGAAGAATTAGGGTTTTATGTGTATTTTTGTCCATTGATTCCCCCAACCTTCCCCTACTTTACTCCTAATCGAGCTAGTCAATATTTGACTTGGTCTCGAGGTTCATGGTCAGTCAATATCCTTGATCTTTCCTTTATTTTAATTTTCTTTATTATTTTATTTAGGTTTTAAGTACATGTATTTACATAGTATTTGTACAATATTGTTAGTATATTAGGGATTTATAGCTTAAGTGAATGAATAATGTTGAATGAATGGCTATTCATAACTACCTTACCATAAATATCCATTTACACCACTGCCAGAAACAGTAGATAATGCGAGCATGATTGTAGTCCTAATGTGCTCGGATTATGCTATTGAACAAGTAGACTATCCCTCTTTTGAAGCTTTATTGCATCCCTCATCATCATGTCTTTAGATATCAGCGCCACTAGATTATGCTCGGGTGCACTGGTCACCTATTTGGGTGGCATATTTTTTTATATGCTTGCTTCTCAAGCTAAATAATTATGCCCTTCACCACCTCATCTAAGTTGAACAATGTGCAGAGTGCTTGTCCTTAGGTCACTGTCAACAAGGGTCATGCATATGTCATGAAATATTCTACCTAGGCTAATCACGATGACATGTGATCGTAATCTTGTGGACTCAAAGAATTCAGTCACATTGACATGAAAAGTCTTAATTACAATTCCTATAAGGTTCCTGTAAAATTAAGTGATTTAAGGTCTAAACCAAGATCCAATATTCAGATTATGTTCTAGACAAGTTCAATTGTAAAAATGATTCTAAAAAATACGAATGCAAATGTAAAGATATTTTTGTGAAGTAAATTTTTTTTATTTTTAACTTTTTATGTAGTTATTTTTGAAGAATTGAGCAAATTTTTATAAGTTTTGGATATTTTATTTTGGTATTTTTGAAAAGTGTTAGTGAATTTACAAGTATTTACAACTATTCACAAGGAAAGTATACACATTTACAGAGGATTCTACATAAAGATATACAAGTTTTATACATGATTTTATTTATAAAAGAGTTTTATTTGGATAGTTTTGCAACATGATTATGTACAATGTTTTCAAAACCATTTGAAAATATTTTTGCAACATTTTACAACATTTTTAAAAACCTATTCTGCAAATAATTTTACAACCAATTTACAAACAAATTTTTACGAAAAATACAATATTTTTACTGCATTTAAAAAGAAATATTTTACGAAGGATGAAAACATTTTACAGAGAGTTTTCAAAGGTTTTCAAAAAACATTTCAAAACATTTCGCAACCATTTTCGAAAATTAATTGCAAAATATTTTCAAATCAATTTTACAATATTTTCAAAAACGTTTACACATATTTACAAGAGTTTTTTCAATCTTTTTTTATTATATACCCTTACCTAGTGTATTTTGCCATATTATTGAAACTGCATGAAAGTATGAGTTATGCCTAACATATATAAACCATATACACGACCTCGTATACTTATTTCAAATTATGTTCTCATAGTGACCAAGGAGCAACAATCGAAGACATAACTCGTGCTAAGTACAGAATAATACTATACTACATCAACTTAATGAAAGAATAAGAAGTCGATCGCCCCCTATACTTAGGTTCATCTAATCCTCTATATAAAAGAATGCACACTAAGTGAGCATGATCAAGGGTGAGAATATACAAAATCAATGACCCGACTTATCTTCCCCTGTACTTAGGGTAAAGAGTCCCTAAGTATAGAAAGAATCAACAAGTTAGAAGAGACGCGAGGGAATGAAAAAGAAAACTCAAGTCTCTCATCCCTCTACGTAGGATCTTGTCATCCTAAGTATAACACCGATGAAAGGGATGAATGAACAATACGGAAGAATGAAAGAATTGAAAAAAGAAGACAAGATATTTTTGGTAGCTTAATTGTCTAAATCTTCTGCTGATGGGAGATAAACTTGAAATGCCACATCAATCGAAACAAAAACATACCTGAATGTGTCATGCTAAAAAATATGGCTTTAGAAACTGTTTATTATCTATGAACGATTGTGTGTCAGAGGACAATTTTGATATGAGATGCTACCATTGTCACATACAATCATTACTAAAAAAGGGCCAGTCCATTTACTCTTTAATTTTCCTAGAAATATAATCATGTTTGCATCAAATAACCATACCTTGAACCTGTCTCGAAAGTCTTTCATCTAATATGCTTGTCGTGCCATTGTTTGACTTTCTCCTTGTACATTAGGTTGTTATCATATGCATAGTCTCGAGATTCCAGGAGTCTGTTCAGATCAATCTTCAAGTTCTGACCACTTACTTGTGACTCCAAGTTAAAGATGTTCACTATCCAAAGAGATTTATGAATTAATTCGACAGGAAGAAGGAAAGTATTTCCATAGACAAGATAATATGGCGACATATCCAAAGAAGTCTTGTTGGTCATCTGATTACCCCATAGAACAGAATGAGGGAGTTGAGACCAGTTATTCCTATCTGACCGTACATGTTTCTGCAGAATAGTTTTGATCTCCCTATTAGAAAGCTCAACCAAAACATTAGATTGTGAGTGGGAAGGATGTTGGACATGCGAGCCCACGGCGAGCCATTATGCAATAAATGTTATTGCAAATATCATTCCCTAATCTGAAATGAAGAATACATAATTTGCATAATAGGTCCCTTAGTACAATTAGGATTATGTACCATGGCCATCTTGATGATCATACAGTTGTTGATTCAAATATTGAATCATAGAGGCTGGTGCTTGGATGAACATCTAAAGAGTTAGATTGAGGAATCATCAAGCACCATCAAATGATTGTTAAGAGATGATCTCCAGCCTGAGTAGGAGATGGCAATCCTTTCTCAGTTAGGCTGATATCTGACCGACCTCTTGATGCGGGTCCTCTGCATAGGAACAGAGATTCGGAGGTGTCAGATTAGTTATGTCAAAGAGTTGACTTAACGAGATCGAGATAACCAAAGTCCTATATCGTATGCTGTAATGATATAGGCACGCATCCTCTGACCAGAGACAGATGTGTTACTATATGTCTGAGTATGTACATTTGGCAGACCAATAGGTTGATGACCTAATCAAGGTCTATACAACGGTGCGCTGGTGTGCATATAAGGGCATATGAGTAATACGATCTCTCAAAGGGATCATATATAGTTCATTACTGAATCGGAAGACATGAGCTCACTCATGAGATATTGGGAAGAATCAAATTCCATGCACGGTCGTCTCGCTTTGGATGCTTGACTGAATTTGTAGGTTTGATATATACTTTTGGAAAGTATATGATCAACACCTGGGTATGATATATGCTTTAAGAAAGTATATGATCGATACCAACTCCCAATGATCAAATGAGAAACTTAATGATAAATCCACGAAGTAGACAGTATAAAATTGATCTTATACATCAGGTTTATTCTAAGTTTTCCAGTATGAAGGATGTACAGGTATTGGGAATACCTGAGGGTGATGTGATCATAAACGGTTGTATAACCATGACGCTTCCATTCCTAGGGAGTGATGAAACGAGTCTGGATTTTAGTAACTCGTCTCAGTAGAGAAGTAATCTAATCTTAGTCTAAATGTTGGACATTGATCTGAATGTGATTAAGATACTATGAGAAGATTAGATTTTTGGTCTTGATTTAATCAAGCATCTATGGGAGGCCCGAGATCTGGATTTGAGATGTGATTTCAATATCCAAGTCACTATACGTGGAACAATAGAATTGCCCTGTCCTTATTTCCAAGTATCCGCGGAGAAAGCGCATTATACTTGAAAGAGTTCAGGATAATTTCATTGTTGATATAAGTATCCGAGCATTGAGAAAATAGATAATTAAATGTGATTTAATTATCATGAATAATATGAATTTGATTCATATTATAAAGAGAGTAATCTTAGATAATTAAATGTGATTTAATTATCAAATGATGTGAATAATGTGAATGTGATTCGTATTATTTGGGAATATGAGAGTAGAGATCCAAGATGATTAAATGTGATTTAATTATCTTAGCTATGAATAATGTGGATAACACTATCCATATTAATCATATATATTATAAATGTGATTTATAATATATAAGAGAGAGATATTTGTAATTTACATTTGTTAATTAAATGTTAATGTGAATTGGATTCATATTGGACATTAAATTGAAAATGTAATTCATATTTTATTTTGGGTTGTGAATATGATTCACAAATTTTTCAATGGCAAGATTGCAATGTCTACAAAATAATTGTGAAATATTTTCGTAGAATAATTTGCAACAAAAGTTGTTGCATAATCTTAGAGACTACATAATAGAGATGAGAGCCACCTTCCATATACATGGAGTGGACGGCCACCACTCCTATTAGGAATGTGTGGTCGTCCCCTCCTTCCAATATGGAAGGAGGCACTCTCTCTCCTATGATCTCCATGAGATCTTGATTTAATTTGGTGATTGAATTATATTGATTTAACAATATAGATTTAATCTAAATTAAATTAAATTAATTGTTGTTGGTTTTTACCAACACAAATCTTGACCATTGAAAGAAACACAATCAATGAGAGCCATTGGATTTGTGTTGTCCATGGATTGAGATCCATGGATCCCAAAATATTATAAAAGGAGAGGCACCCCTTTGCTCTTCTTTACACTCAAGAGAATATAAGACTCTCTCTCTCTCTCTCTTTCTCTCTACATGCCTACTCTCTCTCCCTCTCATGGCCGTCCACCATGGATGCCCTAGAGAGAGTCTCCATCGCTGCAGCATCGTCGTTATGCTGCCCGATCGTTTGCTCATGGATTTCCGTCTCCTTCGGTGTGCCTCGCTCATGAAGAAGACTTCGTATCTCGTGTGTTGAGATCAGGAGATCCGCCGCTTGGATCATCAACATGGATTGCGAGAAGCACGTGTTTCATCAACACGCTCGCAAGCGTCTCCTCCGTCGGATCGGACTTGAGACAGGAGGTCTCTTCATTTAGAGACTCGATCGCAACCACGCTTCAAGAGGTAATCCTATTACTTGTTTGTTGTTTAGAAGAAACGATCCGAGAAGTGTTCTTGGATCATGTGGTTTCGTCAAATGAAAAAAAAATAATTTCCGCTGCACAGAACAACTAGTGCGACTAGTCATTCTTCGTTGTATTCGATACGATGCTCACGCTTTCGTGACGCGCTTGAGGATTAATCCATATCATTTAAGTGTTATCAGAGCCTTAGGTCAAAGGTTTTGAATACGATCCATAAAACCAAAGGCGACTTGGGTTCGTTAGGGTTGCGAAAGTTTTATCGCATTTCATTTTCACATCTATGTTTAGTGATTATTTCCGATCCTGTTTAAATTATTTAAACATGAAAATAAAACTTGTATTTTGTTCCCCATTAAATAAGGAAACCATAGGGCATGAGTTTACGTAACTTGGATAACGTTTGCTCGAGATATGGTTGTTTTAATGAACATGTATTCACTGTTATGGGAACTGCAATCTTAACGTATTTAAGGAGTTAATTACTATTTAGAAATGCCTTGAAATATGTGCAAATCACGTAGGTTCTGTTGTAAATCAAATTAGCAAACTTTGGAAACTTATTTGCTTTATTTGGATTTAAATTGATTGAGATATGCTAATTTTAGTAAGTAGGGGTCACTGCTGAAATTACTTTCCTAATCAAGAACCATGTGATTGTCAATTAGTGAAATTAATTGTTAATTTCATGAAATAATTATGGAAAATATTTAAGAAATATTTAATGATGATTATTTCCTTAATTGACTTGGCCTCAACCAATAAATTGATTAGATTTGATCTAGATCAAATTGGAAACTTAATCAACAAACTCCTTGCTTGAGTAGGATTGGGAATTTGTCTAGCGAATTTCCTTTTAATCAAAAATGTTTTGGTTATTAGTATATGGTATAATTTCTGTTGAAGAACCGATGATCATCTCAAGTACAAAGTGATTGACTCGGCATTATTTTTCCCGAGGCGGATATGGTGTCTAGCCGGGGATCGTTGGGGTAGCGTGTTGCACTAGATGCGGTCCGTCCCACTCCCACCGGTACTGGCCATGACAGCGGGTAGGGACCGAATGATGCCTGATAGATCATGATGTATTTTTCTAATTATTAAAATTCGAATTAATACGTATTTTGAGATAATACCATATATTCAAGTAAAATCAAGTTTGTTGATTGAATTGGATTGAAAATTAATTTAATATGATTAAGTTAATTATATCCAATTAAAAACACTCTATTATGAATAGATGTGTATTTCCCTTGGAAGAATTAATTATGTGAATATGATTCATGATAATTAATTAAAATTTGAATAAGAGATGGATGATCACATAAGTGACATCTGTGGTCTCCCATCAAGGCGAAGTGTTCCCTCGCCAGATATTGTATGTAGGAGACGCCTGTCTGAAGTGACAACTCCTGCATATGATCCATTTGGATCGGGCTCGTCGCTTCTCGAAAGAGTAAGGACGTATGCGTAGTGACCCCAATATCGGGTCCTCATATTATTGGGATGATATTGGATTGCGCATAGTGAGTTGTATTCCTATTGACGGTTGGTTCAATTAATGATGGGTCAACATCACCTTAGGGGTGGTGGGCCCAAGTGTTAAAGACCGAATTGGGAGATGCAAGTTGGACTTGCAAGGCTGAATGTGTTCCCGATTCTTTTTATCCGAGTTATAGGTTCTCATATTATTGGGATGTAACAATGATAAGGAAGGAGATCCCAGATCTTGCTTGAGATATAATGGTAAGTATATCTCTTACATTGAAAGTGATTAAGGGAATGAACTTTCATTGTTGACATGGCAAGACAACTTTGATATAAAAATTCCTAAATTAAAATAAATTATATATTTATATATGTTTATGTAAATTTCTTATTTCAGATAATCCTTCTTTAATCCCACTCAATGTTATACTCAATAATAATCAGTAGAATATCATGGATTGGACCTATGATCCAGATTTTGTTCTTGCAATTGGACACATAGAGTTTGTATGTCTCTATAAGTCTTGATCTCATCGAATATACTTTTGAAGTGACATGTCGATAATGGTCGTAATTATCAAATAATCCTTATAAAATCTAAGAAGATGTTATGGCATGCATATATGCTCTCGACATATAATCATGAATGGCATGGTTCTCTGCATTATGCAGAATGGTAGCTCTATAGGAGATGATGTATTCAAATTTTTGAGTACCTACCTGAACTTAAGTTTTAAGAGTTTAAATGGATGTAGATACGATGAGTGTCATCATTCTACTGTCTATACTCTAGTCATTCATGAAGCTTCATAATATTCATATTGTATGAATTAAATGAAGCATGTATAAATGTTGAAATACTCTTATGTTGAAATTTTTGATTTTTAACATAAGAGTTCCTTGGTCTTGAGCAATGGTTGCTTATAGATAAGGGGAGCGTAGTGGAAGCATGGGTTGGACCCAAGTAAGAAGTATGGTCAAAGAGTTGACTGTACTTCTGTGACTTCCATATGACATCCAAAGAGTTGGATGAATGCCAATACTGCAATAAGTTGATGTGTTGATAGTATGACTACCAAATCTATCTAGAATCCTTAGAGAAGGAATCAGATAGAACATCAGATTAATATACATATAATCGTTGATATTGACTTACTTATTTGATAAGATAAAGTCTAATAATTGTATCTCAATCTTCTAATGACACTTGAAATTGGTTGCATATGTATTAGAATATTAGAAATTTGATCTTAAGTTTTAATGGTCATCTATGTTGGAAGTGATGCAATTGTTGCAAAAATTTCCATTGGATCAATAGACTTCATATTTTCAGTGGGAGTCCTTAATCTTAGAGAATATCTTTATGACTTTGATATTAGAATACACTCATTATTTATTTCCAAATGTTGGAAATAAACATGAATTCTGTAATAAATCTATCATAAAGAGTTATGATGGAGATATTTCATATAGTAATATGAAATCTTGTGGACTCTAGTAAATTAGAAAATTAATTAATAGTTCATTAAGATTTCTAATGCTGAAAAATAAACCTTTAAAGATCAATAGGAGGATATAGATCATTTGAGAATGATATGGCATCATGTTTTGGACATATGTCTGTTGAGGAGATCAATGGACAAGTAAGAGATGAAACTTTAGAATGTCTAAAATTTCAAAACTTGCATACTTATGAATATTGTATTCAAAGTAAAAATGTCCAATGCACCTTTCTTTTGGAATGGTGTAAGATGTCAAGGTATTCAAGATCTCATATATATATATATTGATGTTTGTGAATCATCTATATCAGAATAAACATTATGGGTATGTGATATCTATTAATGATTATTTGTGATATGAAATTTCTTCTCTTCACTTAGAAAACTTTGAAATGTTCAAAGATTTCACAATTTTGATTTAGAACCAAAGTTTGAAGGAATATGAAATGAATTTGATCTAACCAAGGTAGCTTGTACCTATTAGATGAATTCAAGGAATACCTTATGGAGATGTGAATATCATTCCTATCTCAATCCTCCTAATGAACCTTTACTCAATAGAGTTGTAGGGAGATACAATTGATCATGTGTGACACGATTTGATCAATGATTAATCTTAGCATAATTATCTCTCAGTTTCCAAGTATATATATATATATATGTTGTAGAGACTACATTATATATATCCTTAATAAGGTTCCATGCTAGTAAGCTGGAATCTAGCACCAGAGAGTGCTACTTCATTAGGAAAATAAAGGATGGTATTGGATACCTACTTTATGACCATGAGATTCTTAAAAGATCTCATCTCTGAGAATGTGATTCTTAGAGGATGACTCTCTCAAGAATCAAGATGAAAATGAAGTAAAGTAACTCATTTAATCTTGAGAAGATAATGAGGCTCCTGAAATTGGAAACTAAAAGAATAATTGAAGATGAAAAACTAATACTTCTTTAAATAAGTTTGAGGATTTATTCTATGTGTCAGTTAAGTCTGAAAATGATCGGACTTCATGTGATGAAGCTCCTGAGGATCATGACATGGAAAGATGGATGTTAGCAATAAAAGTCTAATGTAGACTTCATATACAAGTGTTGTATATGGACCCTCGAGGATCCACCTATATGGGTAAGACCCATTAAGGTGTGAATAGATCTTCAAGAGAAAGAGGGAACGTGATGAGAAGGTAGAGACCTTCAAAGCATGGTTTGTAGCCATGAGCTGCACACTGAAGAGAAGACATCGCTTGCGATGAGACTTGCTCTCCAGTGACCTTGCTTTAACCTATCATAATATTGCTAACTATAGCTACACAACTTGACTATGACATCTTCATGATGTGAGTCAAGATTGCAATTCTCTATGAATACCTATCTGAGGATATTCACATGAAGTAGCCATAGGGCTTCATGGTTGAGGAAAGCAAGGTGTGCTAGCTAAAGAACTCCATCCTTGGACTCCAATAAGTTTCTTGTAGTTGGAACATAAGATTTGATGAAATTATAAATGTTATGATTTCTAGATAAAATCGTGATGAACGATGTGAAGCTTAGTGGGAGTGCCATTGTGTTCATCATGCTAAATGTAGATATTATCCTAATCATTTTGGAATGATATAAGGATAATAAAAAGTGTTTTATAATTTGGTTGTTCCATACCTTGAGATATGATCTTAAGGATACCTCTTAGATCTTAGTTCTGAAGTCGTTCAGAAGCAAAGAGAAGAGGGTATTGGGACCGTCACATTAGTAGTACACCTTGGACTTATTCCATTTTCTGGAAAATTCCAAGAAAGGCTTCCTTCCCTTAAGATCTAAAGGGAAAGCATCTCAAAGAGTAAAGGATGTGAATGCAAACTGCTTGCCCTTGTGCATCAGTTCCAAGAAGCCGGATGTATGCTAGATGTGCACAAAAGACAAATGTCTACCATGCAGTGGAAGTAGTAAACTATTACCGATCCTACTATGGTGATAAAACACTTGATTGCAGTAATAACGATATCTTCATAGAAGGCAAAACTTTTGAGAAAGTGATCTCAAAGTCTTATCTTCAAGAAATTAAGACTTTATAGATAGTGGTCTAAAAGGTCTTAACTACGGATATCTTAGGAGATAGAGATCTCCAAGAGTAAGGGTATTCTGATAAGGATTATGGTAATACTAGTTATAATAATTGTTGAGCAGTAGAGTCAAGGACGCTATAACTGCTTTGACTGTATTGAGTATTGGTTGCATAAGATGCAACATTCGCATTGGATGCGAACACTGTCACTAGGAGATATGCATGTGCCGTAAAAGTACATGGCATAGTCTCTTGGGAACAAAGTGACTGATCAGCTTACCTAGCTATTTTCTAAATAGCCTATGTTTGTCACATGAGTGTGGATTTAAATGATTAGCCCGCTAATGGCTCTTTGGGCTAGTGGGAGATTGTTGGACATGCGAGCCCACGATGAGCCATTATGCAATAAATGTTATTGGAAATATCATTCCCTAATCTGAAATGAAGAATACATAATTTGCATAATAGATCCCTTAGTACAATTAGGGTTATGTACCATGGCAATATTGATGATCATACAACTGTTGATTCAAATATTGAATCATAGAGGCTGGTGCTTGGATGAACATCTAATGAGTTAGATTGAGGACTCATCAAGCACCATAAAATGATTGTTAAGAGATGATCTCCAGCCTGAGTAGGAGATGGCAATCCTTTCTCATTTAGGCTGATATATGACCGGCCTCTTGATGTAGGTCCTGTGCATAGGAACAGAGATTCGGAGGTGTTAGATTAGTTAGGTCAAAGAGTTGACTTAACGAGATCGAGATAACCAAAGTCTTATATCGTATGCTGTCATGATATAGGCACGCATCCTCTGACCAGAGACAGATGTGTTACTATATTTCTGAGTATGTACATTTGGCAGACCAATAGGTTGATGACCTAATCAAGGTCTATACACCGGCGCGCTGGTGTGCATATAAGGGCATATGAGTAATACTATCTCTCAAAGGGATCATATAGGTTCATTACTGAACTGGAAGACATGAGCTCACTCATGAGATATTGGGAAGAATCAAATTCCGTGCATGGTTGTCTCGCTTTGGAAGCTTGACTGAATTTGTAGGTTTGATATATACTTTTGGAAAGTATATGATCAACACCTGGGTATGATATATGCTTTACGAAAGTATATGATCGATACCAACTCCCAATGATCAAATGAGAAACTTAATGATAAATCCCTGAAGTAGACAGTATAAAATTGATCTTATACTTCAGGTTTATTCTAAGTTTTCCAGTATGCAGGATGTACAGGTATGGGAATACCTGAGGGTGATGTGATAATAAACGGTTGTATAACCATGACGCTTCCATTCCTAGGGAGTGATGAAACGGGTCTGGATTTTAGCGACTCCTCTTAGTAGAGAAGTAATCTGATCTTAGTCCAAATGTTGGACATTGATCTGAATATGATTCAGATACAATGAGAAGATTAGATTTGCGGTCTTGATTTAATCAAGCATCTATGGGAGGCCCGAGATCTAGATTTGAGATGTGATCTCAATATCCAAGTCACTATACGTGGAACAATACAATCGCCTTGTCCTTTCTCCAAGTATCCGCGGAGAAAGCGCATTATCCTTGAAAGAGTTCAGGATAATTTCATTGTTGATATAAGTATACGAGCATTGAGAAAATAGATAATTAAATGTGATTTAATTATCATGAATAATATTAATCTGATTCATATTATAAAGAGAGTTGTCTTAGATAATTAATGTGATTTAATTATCAAATAATGTGAATAATGTCAATGTGATTCATATTATTTGGGAACGTGAGAGTAGAGATCCAAGATGATTAAATGTGATTTAATTATCATGGACATGAATAATGTGGATAGCACTATCCATATTAATCATATATATTATAAATGTGATTTATAATATATAAGAGAGAGCTATTTGTAATTTACATTTGTTAATTAAATCTTAATGTGAATTGGATTCACATTGGACATTAAATTGAAAATGTAATTCACATTTTATTTTGGGTTGTGAATATGATTCACAAATTTTTCAATGGGAAGATTGCAATGTCTACAAAATAATTGTGAATTATTTTTGTAGAATAATTTGCAACAAAAGTTGTTGCATAATCTTGGAGATTACATAATAGAGATGAGAGCCACCTTCCATATACATGGAGTGGACGGCCACCACTCCTATTAGGAATGTGTGGCCGTCCCCTCCTTCCAACATGGAAGGAGGCACTCTCTCTCCTATGATCTCCATGAGATCTTGATTTAATTTGGTGATTGAATTATATTGATTTATCAATATAGATTTAATCTAAATTAAATTAATTGTTGTTGGTTTTTACCAACACAAATCTTGACCATTGAAAGAAACACAATAGATGAGAGCCATTGCATTTGTGTTGTCTATGGATTGAGATCCATGGATCCCAAAATATTATAAAAGGAGAGGCACCCCTTTGCTCTTCTTTACACTCAAGAGAACATAAGTCTCTCTCTCTCTATTTCTCTCTACACGCCTACTCTCTCTCCCTCTAATGGCTATCCACCATGGATGCCCTAGAGTGAGTCTCCATCATCGCAGCGTCGTCGTTATGCTGCCCGATCGTTTGCTCGTGGATTTCCGTCTCCTTCGGTGCGCCTCGCTCGTGAAGAAGACATCGTATCTCGTATGTCGAGATCAGCAGATCCACCGCTTGGATCATCAACATGGATTGCGAAAAGCACGTGTTTCATCAACACGCTCGCAAGCATCTCCTCCGTTGGATCGGATTTTAGACAGGAGGTCTCTTCGTTTAGAGACTCGATCGCAACCACGCTTAATGAGGTAATCCTATTACTTGTTTGTGGTTTAGACGAAACAATCCGAGAAGTGTTCTTGGATCATGTGGTTTCGTCAAATGATTTTTTTTTAAATTTCCACTGCACAGAACAACTAGTGCGACTAGTCATTCTTCGTCGTATTTGATACGACGCTCACGCTTCCGTGATGCGCTTGACGATTATTCCATATCCTTCAAAGGAGATGTAGCACTATGATCAATACAGTACTCCTTCACAAATTTCATGACTTCTTTATTTATGAAATGGCTACCCTTCTGAAATTTAGATTTTAACAATTCCGAACCTTGAGGTAATGTTATCCATGAGTAAGTGACAAACTATACGACTATCTGCCATTCGGGTAGGAATGGCCTCCACCCAACGACTCACGTAATCAATGGCAAGTATGATGTATTCATTTCCCTGACTGTTAGGAAGCATGCCCATAAAGTCAACTCCCTATTGATGAATCCATGATTCATTAACGTTTCTATCTCATTTTGTCTTAAAACCCTTAACAAATACATGTAAATATCCATTAATATAAATTTTTTAGCAAAAGCATATTCATGAAAAAAAACTCATTTTCATGCATTAAAAAGACAAAAATAAAAAAAAGGAAAAAGAAAATAATGTAGATTGTAATACATGTATATATTATACAGTAGGACTCAGAAAATATAAATATAACTGCAAGATATATTTATATAATGTAACTCCGAAGACTAAGTTAGCATGACTTGGTTGACAAATAATAAAGTAGGGGGAGATAAGGAAGAAAATACAAAAATTACTAATTGTATTTATTAAGTATTAATTCCATTTATTTATTATATATACATAATTTTCACATAATTATAATTAATTCATATGTACATATTTTTTAATAAATTCTTTATCATTGTATATACAAAAATATGTATAAAAATAAAAGTTAAAAAAATCCAACTTGTATATATGCTAAGAAATCAGTATTCAATTTATTACTTTTCTAACTTCTGAACCTCGTAACTTCATCATACGAATTCTGATTTCACTTTACTCATCTTTAAAGTTGAAGATATAAAATTCTCTAATTAATGAAGGTGATTTCATTAGAAATAATGTTTGTTTCCCAAAAACCGATTTTTGGACATAAGGATAATTGGGTTTCTAGGCTATTGAATTTATACCCACTAATGATCTTTCTTTAGATTACATCAAAAGTGTCTCTCCCATTTTATTTCATTCGTGAGAAATTGGAGTTTAAAATTCATGTTCTAAACATCTGTTTTGCGCAATAACTATACAACCACCTTTCCAGGTTGATTCAATCCAAATCAAACACATAAAACATCTTGTAGATACTCCAATCTTATAGAGTGATTCTCCAGGAGCATATGAAGCAATTCATCGCATCATTTGGTGGTTGACACCGAGCTAAATCTGTGCAAGAACATGAAAACCTATTTCAGTCAATGCATGGAACCCTAGAAGGTGTTTCCTCCCCCATCTTAAACCCTTGCAACAAGGGAGCCCGAAGGGGGAGGAACCTGATAAATCCACATTTCATCATCTTTATTCTATCATTTTGGCATCAAAAACCCTAGCAAATGCCTGTAAATAGCCTTAAATATAGCAGCTTAGCATTCATGCATGTGCATCACATTAGTGTATAAAATACTGTAATTAAAGCCAAAATTATAGAATAAAAAAAAGAAAAAGAATAAAATACTGTAAATATTTTATGACCCAAAACCCCGAGACCTAGGCATCTTGATGAATAGGTCGACCAGGAATAAAGTAGGGGGAGATAAGGGTCAGATACCTATACTATTTTATTCATTCTTTACTCATTTTGGGGCCTATTTTTGGTTCCACTTTTTATACCTCAAATAAAGAAACTTTGTACATGAAAGTTGTAGATAATTAAATAAAGAAAAATAAAAAATTGATTTCACTCAAAAATAATTTACAGTTAAAAAGTTATGGTCTGAATAAAATTCCAGAATCCCAACTTCCCAGACCCGTATCTCACAAATGAAAACTCCAAATGCAGCAAACTCACCTTTAATTGTATATAGAATAAAATATCTATTTAATGGTGGTGGTTTTGCATTTGGTGGAGCTATGGTTTGAAAGTTGAGTTTTGGACCCTCATTGTATAACTATACTGAATAAAATATTCAATTTATTCTTTATTCATTATTTTTATATTTTTATATTTTTATAATTTTGTAAATATTACTTATAATATATTTGTATATTAAAATCAGAACAAAAACTCAAAGAAAACTCAAAATAAAAATACTTGTATATATTATATACACAGGTATTATACCTATATACATACCTATACAATACTTACTTATATTTTATTAAATATACAAAACATATCAGAAAAAAAACAAAAATATATTTGTGTATATAAAAGTATTTTATAATTTTATAAAATAAGAAATAAAAATAATAAAATTAAAATACAGAAAATAAAAATAAAAGGGTATAATTTATAGGTAATATACCTATAAGGGGCATAATAGACAAATTGTAAAAATATACTTCATAAAAATAATTAAAAATCATAATAAAATACTACATAAAATAACGAATATTTTTTATTTTATAATCACAATTTAATTCGGCCTTTTTCTATTTTTAAATAATTTTATAAACCATTTTCTCAAGGTTTTTCCTGGTTGGTCCACGTGGACCAACCAGGAGGGTCCGAGAGTTGACTGGCGGGTCAACTCTCTGACCCGCCCCGTATAGGTCTGTCAGCCGTGCTATTTTTCCGCGATTCACCCGATTTTTGGAGCTCGAATCATGCATCTTTTCGTGATAAGCTCTTCTTGACTTTTCATCCACTAGGATCGAGGATACTCGCCCCATGTAATTTTTGGGTTGTGGATCGCTGTTGCGCCTTGTGCGCATCAATCTTTGAGACACGGCCGTCAACAACATAAAATGGACCCCTTGACTTTGATTCGATTTTGAACCCCACTCTTGGTCTCTCTCGCACCCTTGTCGATCCCAAACGACTCCTGGAGGTGACAGCTCCACAGTCAGCTATCCAAGGAGGCAGAGCAGCAGCCTAGGGCGTTCCAATCACCTCTGGCCGACCACCGTCGAGGTATCCCCAACCTCGGGCACCCCAGGCCCTTGAGGTATATTTCTTCCCCTCATTTTTTTTCGCAGTAGCTTAGCTATCACCTTAGGATCAAAATCCCTCAAAAAAATTCTCGCTTCCATCGATCCATTCGTCCAATCATTTCATCTCGCCGGAGCGCACCTCCGGCCGAGAATCACCGCATCACTTCGCGCCTCTTTTCCACCCTCCACGGAGTCCAGGCACTTTGCCCTGGACTCCATCATCTTTTTCTGCAGGTACGCGCATAAGAACGACACCAGGGAGCCCTTTTTGGACCCGCCAGAGATACCTGGAGCTTTCGAGCTCCGCCGCCGTCGTAGGTCCGAACCCGTGCCTCTCCGGCTATTTTGATGCTCCCCAGACCTGGAGAACGCCTGCAGGAAGCGATTGGGGCCATTTTGAGGCTTTAACGCCGATGAAGAAGGGTGGGGGAGGTCGTGGAAGTTCGCCGTCGCCGGCCTTCTTCCGCGTTCTTCCTCCTGTCCTTGCTGCCGTCCGATCAAGGAGGAGCCCCAGATTCAACGTGGACCGTCCGATCGTTAGAGCCAGCCACCGTCGGATCTCATCTGAGATCTGATCTCAGATGTCCAGGCCGAACCGTCACCAGCAATTGGATCTGCGCCACGTGTTTAAGTGAAGACCATCAGCCATCGGATCCACTTCGAAGGGGTAATTTGCAAAGACGCCCCTTCCATTTTTGTAATAGTCTTTTAGTCCATTAACTTTATTTCGTAGTTTAAAATTTGTGTAAAATTTGCAAAAAGGCCCTCAGACTTTAAGTATTTGCACTTAGGTCCTCCGCCACGTCAACTCACGTGACCTGTTCACGTGAGGTGTGGGCATTTTGTATCGAGGCCCTCGGACCTTTTGATTATTGTGTTTTAATCCCAGAACTTTCAGTTTAAGTGTTGGGGTAATTGCATGTAAGCCCTCGGGCTTTGTTGGAATTGCGTTTCAGTCCCTACCAGGCGCGTGCAAGTCCCGCGCCCTGGTGGGTATTTTATGCTGATACCCCTGCGGCTTTGGCGATTGGTTTTTGGCGCAGAAGATATTTAATTCAGTATAATTTTTTTTGGAAAAATTGCTTGTATGCCCCTGGACTTTTGTGTATTTGCATGTATACCCCTACTAGGCTGTGACATTTTTGTGTGCTTGCTTGATTTAATTAGGGCACCATTTTAATTCGAAAAATTCTCAAAAATTCAAGTTAAGCTCCTGTGTGCTTGTTCTTTAACGCCGTATTTTTAGTTTTTGATTTTATTGCATTTTCATATTTATCAAAAATCAAAAACTTGTTTTTTGCCTACTGTCTAGCTTAGAAAATATCAAAAAATATTAAAATACCTCGAAAAATTCCAAAAAAATTCCCTACTGTCTATTTTAACCTATTTTAGTGTCAGTCCAAAAATCACTAAAAATTGCAAAAGAAAAACCTTAAAAATTCAAAAATACACAAAAACTTTAAAAAAATATATAAAATTATAGAAAACTCTAAAAAATGCAAACTCAACTCGTGTAGGTTCTATATTTCATCCTCTTTATTTTAAAAATAGTTTGGAAAAATTTTGTGGCTATTTGGTATTTTTAATTCCCATTTTACCCCCAGCCAGTAGCTAATTCATTGTTTTGCTTATTTCAGTGTTTAAAAATACCAAAAATATTATGAAAAATACCCAAAAATCACAAAAAAAGTAGAAAATCATAAAAATACCAAAAAGATTTTATTTCTGAATTTTTGGCTATTTTTGCATATTTTTATTAATATTCTATCTTCTCTGTTATTACATTGTTTTTATATTCCAATATTGAAAAAGAAAAAAATATATATAATATAAAATTCTAAAAATCAGAAAATTTAAAATCAAAATACAAAATTAAAAATTAAAAAAAAAATTAAAACCCACAAAAATATTTGCTTGCATAGTGTAGACATCACTTCACTCTCACTCACACACATACTTGTGCATCTACCCTGTTTGCTCCCTGTGTTCGAACTCTCTGCATACTTGCTTGTTATACATCCTTTTGTGTAGAGTTAAAAATAAATTTTAACTCCACATTTATTTCTAATTGTTTGATCTATAATGTGGGTTAATTGTTGATTAAATTCTGATCATGATTGGTCAACACTTCGACTGTGTTCCCGCCTTGTGTGGAACACAAGACTTATCGATTTTTGGGTTTATCAAATGGTGCCGTTGCCGGGGAGCAACAACGAGTAGTTCATTATTTTGCTTGATTGTGTTTGTGTCTTCATTATTGCTTTCACTTTTATCTCTCTTGCATTTTGATAGATATTGATTGAGCTTTTCTAACCATCTCTTTTGTCTTCTTGCGAGGGACCGCGGAGCGAGGCGGATCGCCTAGGGGATCCGGGGCAACCACGTGAAGCAGAGCCGGCTTTTCTTAAGCCAAGCCGGCATGAGAGAGCAGGAGGAGTGAGAGAGAGTAGTAGTTAGCTTGCATTTTATTTTGTGAGAGAGAGTGACTATTAATTTGTAATAATACAGGACTCAGACTCTTAGACACTTCGGGCCTAATTTCCGGGTGTTTGTTCACACGGGAGCTCACCGCGGCTTTTATCGCATTTTCCGATTGTCATTTTCCAGTTTTGTTTTCATTTTCATTTCTTTTGGATTGAGCCCTTAGCTTTAGGCTTGCTTGTTCGATTAGATTAGGTCCAAACACACTAAAAACCTTTGCATGTTCCTATAGATCATCTTTGGACTTAGTTTAATTAAACAGTTAGCCATTAGTCTTCAATCCGCGTGCCGCGAGCTCATCCCGCTAAGCGCTTCTCATAAACTCGACATGTCGAGAGAAGGAGGGGTGAGCCTAGACCGTACCTTAGGATTGGAGATTAGTGGTTGACTCGTGGTTCTTCACACTAGCAGTTGCCTATCTTAGGACGATTTTTGCATTGCATACCGACATGTAGATTAGGTTTATAAAATTCTGCTTTGCATCCGGCATGGAGAGAGCTGGGATTTGATGTAAGTCTTCTTACTTTGCATCCATCATTTAGGCACAAAGGTGATATTTCCACCTTGGTGTCGATTTGCAATGGCTTTTCCGACTCTATTCTCCCTCTATTTTTGGACAAAGTAGGATCAAGAAAATACAAAAATCGTTAGGTGCTTGTTTGAATCAACTCAAAAGAAGCGATAACACCAAAAAAATTAAAAAAGGGACTGCTAAGAAAACCTTGACCAAAAATAAAATTGGTAATTGGATTCATTGATTGGGGAGAGTAACACCCTCACTTGTATTCAGGTTGCATGGGAAGGTCTCCTTCCAAGTGAGCAGAGTGCTTCATAAGGATTAGAGCCCAAATCCCAGCTTGTGGCTGCCTTGTGTATCGCCTGGATTTCCAAAGTATTGGCGCTACTATCGTACGTAGGTGAGTAGGGCTTGGTCGCCATTGGTGACTCACTATTGTGTGAGCACCAACCTTGTCCGAAGTACCGAGCATAGGCCACGCCTTCACGGGTGTGTTTGTCTCACCGTCTGCGTCCGAGTTGGATCTTGCACGCTCACGGGTGATTCCGTTGCGAGCGAGATCCGAAGTATCGGTTTCGCCTATCGGCTTCCTCCCTCTTATTCTTTGGCTGAGTAGGGATCCAGGAAGGGTTACAAGGACCTTAAAAAGTGCAAGCTACAGGTTACACAGGAGGAGGACAAGTACGGGAATACTTTTCCGGCAGTACTCTCTCTCCTTTAGGCGTAGCGCTCTAAGGACTCGTGAAAAGATTAATTCCTGAATTCAAGCTAAAACCGACAAGATAAAAGCTGAACCTTCACGGCTTCATGTGTTGAGTTGGTGAAGTCACCCATGTTTTGTGTTTGATTGCTAGTTCTATTTAGGTCAAGATCAAAAACACAGCACAATTGTGCACAATTTTGCTTCTCATTTCTTGCTTCTTCTTCTGCATTCACCTTGCTCTTCCCAATAATCAAGATGATGGGACGGAGGTCTCTTAGGCCAACCTTGTCGGCGCTGCTATCCAGCACTCCTCCTCATTCATCTAGGACAACCTCGGAGAGTCCGCTCTCCGAGCCTGAGTTCACATCCACCCTGTTTCCCCTAGATCACCCTTCTCATTCTCCTTCTATCAGTCCAATAGTTTCAGAATTCAGTGCATCGCAGAGTTCTGGGCATTCGACAGCACCTGAGATGGCCTGTTTTGCTTTTCCAGAGAATTCCGAGATGGCTGACAGAGGCGAGCATCCTGATGATCATGAGCACCCGCCATTCTTCATTGATCAAGTCGCCATCAACAATTCACTTCTTGCATCCCTGGAGACCATGCAGAGGTAGATTCGTGACCAGGGTACCTTCATGGGTGATCTCATGAGAGAAATAGCACAGATGAGAGAGACTCGACCTAGGGGCGGTGGCGGTGGTGGAGGAGGAGGAGGACCTGATGCAGGAGGAGGTGATCCCGACGTTGAGAGACCGCCATAGACTATCATGAGGGAATTGCACAATCCAGCTGCATCCCTCACTCATCGTTGGATCAGACTTCCGCCTATCCATGGAGATTTCGAGCTTCGGACCCACACCATTTAGCTTCTACCCAAATTCCATGGGTTGCCGACCGAAGAGCCACACCTCCACCTCCAAGAGTTCGAAATGATCTGCAGCACAATCCATGACAGGTTGATGACCGAGGACACGATCAAGATGATCGCCTTCCCATTTTGCTTGGTTAACAGAGCCGCATATTGGCTCAAACACTTGGGGCAATTCATCGATACTTGGGCAGATCTCCGGATCGCGTATTTGAAGAAATACTACCCTCTCAGCCGGACAAATGCAACTAGAGCAATGATCAACAACTTCGTCATGATCCCAAATGAACAATTTCATGAAGCTTGGGATCGCTTTCAAGAGCTCATCGACCGGTGTCCACATCACGATATCTCCAAGCCCAATCTAGTTCAAAGCTTCTTTTGTGGGATGACACCGGAGCTGCAGGGGCTAGTGAACGCCTCTTACGGAGGGTCGTACTTTTCCAAGGGTGAAGACGATGTATGGGCCATCTACGAGGGCATGGCAGAGAATTCAACTGTGATGGCCCAGGCCCGTGTTTACACACAACAGAAGCCCCCGCAAGGAGCGGGATCATTCCAGAGGATCACCCGCATCGATGCTGGTCCTAACACATTGTCGGCAGCCACAACCCAAGCTGAATCAGCTGCAGCCGACATGGGCATCGTTAGTGAGAAGCTGGACCGTCTCGAGATCCTCGAGAAGAAACAGATGCAAGGCATGGCCCAGATGGACCAAATCGCCAAGACGATGAGTGACCTGAAGACACAGATCCTTTGCGTCCAGGAGGCGCAGACTTCTTCCCAACAGCCTCCCAGGTCACGGGCTGACCCCAGCAATAGCAGTTCCAACCAACCTTCTGCCTCGTACCGCCAGGTTAACCACATCCAGGCAGAGCCGGTTCCACTGCTACAGTACTACCCAGTGCAGCCGCCATCTCCGGACACTCAGATGGTGGTGTATCAGCCGGAGCAGCCACTGGCAGTTCTTCCTCCACCCTCCTTCGAGCAGGAACCATTGATGGAAGTCAATGGGATTTGGTACGACCGGTACCCTCAGCCTGGGATTTGTCGTGATCGCCCAGGATTCCGTTGGGGCAACGGTGGCTCCTCATCCCAGCAGCAGAATCCAGCTCAAGGACAGCAGAGCAACCAGCAACAATAGCAGCAGTAGCCCCAGTACGCCCATCAGCAGCAATACCAGAGTGGTCCTCATCCCGCCTATCAGGGACAGTAGTGGAGGCAGTGACAGCAGCCTCATCAATCATATTCCCATCCAACCCAGAACTATCTATACCAGCAGCAGCAACAACGGCCTCATTTCCCGCAAGGGAACCCATTCGGTTCTCAAGCCCCCGCTTTTGAGAACCCAGCTCTCGATGATCTTGCCCGCTTGCTTTCAGAACAGCGAGCATCCTTCAGGCAAGAAATGGATGAATTCCGGCAAGATATGAGGGAAATCATCAAAGGCAAGGCCGCCATACCAGCTCAAATTGAACCTAACCCGAACAATATGAAAAGGAAATCTGAGCAGGTAGAGTTTACAGAGGATACCTCTCCTAGTGACTATTTGAGTGACAAATCTCTTTCTTTGTATGATGCTGATTTTGTGACTACTAGGAGCGGTAGGATGCCAGCCGGCGGTGCCTCTTCTGAGCGACAACCACCAGCTGAACCAGGAGTGCCAGAGGAGTAGAGTAGCGGTGCTGATGCCGCTAATGATGATGTGGAAGACGGTGGTGCTGATGCCACCCATGATGGAGTCCAAGACGACGGTACTGAGGCCGTAGTGACACCAGATGCAGACGGTGGTGCTGATGCCACCATTTTGGATGCTGAACCAGAGCGCGGTGCTGATGCCGCAAAGACAGGTGTGGGTGGTGGTACAGAGGCCACCACATCTACTTTTGTTGAGCCTCCCTCTGTGATGTTACCACCTTTTATATCTATGGACTGTGGTAACAAAAAGAAAAACAAAAATATGAATAAAGGAAAGGTTTCTGTTCACATTGTGGATCCATATGTGTTGCATGATGATGATTGTATGGATTCTCCTCCTTCACATGCACAGGGACCTATACCTAGCCCTCCATCTGTGGAGGCCCCTACCATCCCCTTCCTTGAGGCACTCCGCCGAGCGAAGGGGAATAAAAAAGAAAATCCAAAAAAGAATCAGCAGGTAGAGTTCAGCAACCAAATGATTGACAGATTTCACATTCAGCTGACTCTACAGCAAGCAATTGAGCATATCCCCTTCTTCAAAAAGAATCTGAAAGAGACAACTATTGTCCGCAGGAAGAATAGGTACAGAGATCAGATCCATATGCTCACACATGACACTTGCTGCACCATTCAAAAACTGCCAACCAAGAGACCAGACGCAGGAGCTCCCTATGTCAGATGCGAGATTCAGGAGCAGCAGTTTGATCATACTATGTTAGACAACGGCTCTTCAATTAACCTTCTTCCGGCAGCCTTACTCGACCGATTCGAGTTTGGTCCTCTTCTTAGGAGAAGGACATTCCTTCAGTTTGCTGATAGGTCGACTAAGAGGCCGAAGGGGTTATTGAAAGACGTGGTCGTTACCATTCAGGGCCTGAAATTCCCCGTGGACTACGTTGTGTTGGACATGGAGATCCCTGAGTCGGTAATTGATGCCCCCATCATACTCGGACGTCCATTCTTGGCCACAGCCAAGGCGGTGACCGATCATGATTGTGGGAGGGTATGTTTTCGCATAGATGGCGAGACCATACAAATAGAAACGATCGAAGAAACCAGAGCCAGAGAACTTGAATGCTCAGAGCAGTCCAGCGAAGCAGCGCAGATGACCGAGGAAGAGCTAGACATCCACCAGGAGTGTGATTCTCTGATGATAGATGATGAATCTAACTGGACAGATCCTGTAGCACCGACCCTCGCCTTGCCTACAAATTCACTATATATCAAGCTCATGGCAGTCGAGAGCCGGGATAGCACACCCTTGGATGAGGATACACCTGAGGCTGACAGTGTTGGGACGAGTGGTGCTGATGATTTTCATTCTTTCTCATCTTCTTCTGATCCCTTGGATTCAGACATTGACTGGGATGATTTTGATGACTATTTGCCTTGTCTGATTCCTTCTGAGCCAACAGCCATGACCGAGTGCGAGCCAGTGCAGTTTATTGATGATTCAGCAGGTCGCCCTTCGTCAGATATTCATGCAGAGCGAGAGTTCTCCCATGCAGACCTGATAGCTTTTACACAGACATATCAAAAGCCAGATCTGCCACCTCCCAGTTATCCAAAACTGAAACCTCTGCTGCAGTCGTTGAAGTATAGATTCCTTGCGGGTGAGCCCGATCTGCACCCAGTCATTATCTCAGCAGGTTTGACTGAAGAGCAAGAATCTCATCTGATGGAGGTTCTTGAAAGAAACCGCAAGGCGATAGGTTGGAGTATAGCTGATCTCCAGGGGATTAGTCCGGCTCTATGCTCTCACCACATCTATCTTGAGGATGACGCTAGGCCGTCTCGTGAGTTCCAGCGACGGCTGAACCCGAATCTTCGAGACGTAGTCATAAAAGAAATTTCGAAGTGGTGGAGCGCCGATTTTATCTACCCCATCTTTGACTCCAAGTGGGTTAGTCTGTTGCAAGTGGTACCCAAAAAGACGGGTATCACTACAGTTGTTAATGAGTCTGGAGAGGAATTCTCTACCCGAGTACCCACTTCTTGGAGGGTCTGTGTGGACTATAGACGATTGAATGAGGCCACCAAGAAGAATCATTTCCCGCTACCATTCATTGATCAGATTATCGAGCGGCTAGCTGGAAAGAGTCATTACTGCTTTCTTGACGGGTACTCAAGCTATACTCAAGTGGCCATTGCGCCCGAAGACCAGGAGAAAATGACATTCACCTGTCCGTTTGGGACGTATGCTTTCAGACGGATGCCCTTTGGTCTATGTAACGCTCTGGCGACATTCCAAAGGTGCATGATGTCCATATTCTCGGACATGGTGGGTGATTGTTTAGAGGTCCTCATGGATGAATTCTCGGTCTATGGCGACAGGTTTGATGCTTGTCTTGACTTCCTAGACCGTGTGCTTCAATGCTACATAGAGGTCAATCTTGATTTATCTTGGGAGAAGAGCCACTTTATGGTGACTCAAGGGATGGTCCTCGGTCATATCGTCTCCAACAGGGGCATGGAGGTCGATCTGGCCAAGGTGGATATCATCAGAAAACTCAATCCACCGTCCAACTTGCGTCAGTTGCGGTCTTATCTGGGACATGTCGGTTTCTACCGCGGTTCATTCAGGACTTCAGTCATATTGCCTGACCGCTTACTGACTTGTTGACAAAAGACACCGAGTTTATTGTCAATGATAAGTGTCTTGCATCTTTTGAGACTCTCAAAAATATGGTTGTTTCAGCTCCTGTCCTTCAGCCACTCGATTGGTCTCTCCCATTCGAGATCATGACGGATGCTTCAGATTTTGCCGTTGGGGCTGTGCTTGGACAGAGGAGGGATGGATTACCTTTTGCCATTCACTACGCCAGCCGGACTTTGGATGCCGCTCAGCGGAACTACACCGTCACTGAGAAAGAGATGCTGGCCGTAGTCTTTGCTTTGGATAAATATCGATCTTATATTCTCGGATCTAGAGTGACAATTTACACCGATCACACCACCATCCGATACTTAATGGCTAAGAAGGATGCCAAAGCACGTCTTACTAGATGGATCCTTCTACTCCAGCAATTTGATATTGAAATTAAGGATAAGCCTGGAGTAAAGAATGTGGTGGCGGATCATCTCTCTAGATTGGAGAATCTTGAGGAATCTGAGCCCAGCGCACCTATTACAGAGACATTCCCAGATGAGGCGATCTTGGCTATCACCTCGCTCCCATGGTACGCCGACATTGTGAACTATCTTGTCGCCAAGACGGTTCCACAAGGTTGGCCCAGGAAAAACTCGAGACCTTCCTGGCGAAGGCCAAGTTTTACCATTGGGAGGATCCCGTCCTTTATCATGAAGGAGGAGACAGCATCTGGAGGAGGTGCATTCCTCAAGAAGAGCATCACCGCATCCGTACATACTGCCACAAGCTTGAGGCAGGAGGACATCATTCAGGAAAAAGGACAGCACAGAAGGTGCTTCAATCCGGCCAATGGTGGCCTACTCTCTTCAAGGATTCTGATGAGTTCATGAAGAGATGTACTGACTGTCAGAAAATGGGAACCTGCGGACAGAGAGACATGATGCCCATGCAACCCATTCAGTTTTATGAGGTTTTTGATGCATGGGGGATTGATTTCATGGGCCCATTTCCTAAGAGTCAGGGGTTCGAGCATATTTTGCTCGCTGTGGATTATGTCAGCCGATGGGTTGAGGCCATCCCCGCCTTAGCCGCAGATGCTAAAACCGTGTGCAAATTCTTGAGGAAAAATATCATTTCAGGGTTTGGGGTACCTAGAGTCTTGATTTCAGACAGGGGGTCTCATTTCATCAATGACAAGGTTAGGGCCCTTGCAGACGAGTTCGGCATTGACCATCGAGTTGCCACACCGTATCACCCTCAAACTAATGGTCTTGCCGAAGTATTGAATCGGGAGATAAAAACTATCTTGCAGAAGGTTGTCTGCCCAGACCGAAAGGATTGGTCACAGCTTTTGGACTCGGTCTTGTGGGCCTATCGGACCTCCTTCAAGAATCCATTGGGGACATCTCCCTTTCGACTCGTTTATGGCAAGCCGTGCCATTTGCCAGTGGAAGAGCAGAATTGGCATCCCTGGAAGAACTGAGAGATACAGCCTTTTCCAACAGCCTACAGTACAAAGAGAAAGTGAAAACATGGCACGATTACAATTTCAGCCATAAACAGTTTGAGCCAGATCAGAGAGTATGGTTGTTTGATTCCAGGCTGAAATTATTTCTAGGAAAATTACAGAGCAAGTGGAAAGGTCCATCTGTGGTCAGGAAGGTACATGACAATGGCGGCATCGATATATCCGAACCGTCATCTTCCGCTACCTTCCGCGTCAATGGTCAACGCCTGAAGCTATATCTAGATCACGATCCACCGACCATTGACGTTGCCCCCATTCTTCTGGTATGTGATGTGTTCTTTGACTCACATTATCTGTATCTCATACATGGTGATCACTTCCATCTTACGTTGTACAGATCATCTGTCTATATCACTCTTTCATCTGTTGATTTATTTTCTTCTTTTCTTCTTTTCCTTTTCTATTTTCTTTATCTATCAAAAAGGTGCCTGATGTGCGCAAAATTGACCACTCGGGTAAAGGTGCTAATCGGTCGTTGCGACCCAAGCAATCAAGTGCGAACAATCAAAAAAATAGACCACCAATAGAGATAAAATCAATCAAAAATGCGATAGCGGTCTTGCTATTAATTTAACCTGGTATAGCGACCAAGGTCGAACTCAAGAAGCACGGGCTGGCCTTGCGGCCTACGAAGTAGTCAAAAAGGAAATAAAATAAAAGAAGAAAATATTTTTGGTGGTTTTTAATTATTTAATATTTTTTTGGATTTTTAATGTGTTAAGAAAATGATAAAAGCTAATAAACCACTCACTTCAACAATTCATTAAATACAATAAAAATCAACCAAAATTCTAACAAAAATGTTTTTATATGTTTTATAATTTTTAGTGTTTTTGGTAAATTTTTGGAATTTTTCTGAGTTTTATTTAATTTTCTAAAAATCAAAAAGTAACTAAAACGAAAGGTACTGTCCAGCCGATCTAAAAGGGCCTAGATAAAATATCTAAAGGCCCAAATTACCTAGGAGGTAATTTTCCTGTAAAAGGGAATAAAACAAGGAAAATTTAGGCACCAATTTTATTGTTTTTGGATTTTTAATTGATTTACTAGAATTTTTATAAGATTTTTAGTGTTTTTCAATTTTTAGTGGTTTTCAGTAATGAAAAATAGCCAAAATTGGCTAGAAAATCAAACACAACAAAATAGACAGTAGACAATTTTTTTGTAATTTTTAGACACTATTTAATATTTTTTTTGTGATTTTTAAAGTTAGGAAGTGAAGAAAATAGAAGTTTTTCAATTTTTAAAAATATCAAACGAAAACAAAAATGTCCTAAAAAATCCTCGAAAATTTTACACTATAGCAGGAGCCACGTATCCAATTTTCGTTGGATTTGGAGGTAATTTGCTATTTTATCCAAAAATAAAGAAGGGGTACAGTGCATAGGGACCAAAGTGCAAATACCCGGAAGTCTGGGGGGTCTGGTGCAATTAACCTAGCAAAACACGTGCTACGCGCGTGCCTGGGGCACTCAGGGACCCAAATGTAAGAAAAATAAGTTCCAAGGGCTTATTGGTAACAGGTACCAAAAGTCTAGGGACCTATTCGCAAAATACCCAAAAATATCCGCACATGCTCTAATGTATCACGCACAGGGGTATAAATGCAAATAATTAGAAACTTTCATTCAATTGATAACATCCAGAACTACAGGGTCGATAATGTAAAAAGCCCAGAAGATCACGTTTCGATGCAAGTGTCAGACCACACACAGGGGCATAACAGCAATTAAAAACAAGCACGAGGTCCTCTATGCAAATATCCCAAAACTAAACAACTACGCTAGGTATTTACAAGACTAAAAGCGAAATAAAATAACAAAGGGGGCCTAAGGGTAAATTACCCTTTATTAATGGAGCGACTGGATGGACGCCACGTGGAGTGATCGACGGTGGGGATCGGCTGGCGCTCCAAAACTGGGGTCCTCGAAGTGATCCGACGCTCGGGGTTCAGCCACGTGGTGTGATCAACGGTCGTGGCTCTCTGTGGCTAACCCACGAGCATCGGGCGGCTGGGATCGGTCCTCCTCAGATCTGACGGTGAAGGCGGCTCCGGGAAAGGACGGTCCAGATAAGAACTAGAGCAGGAGGGCTGATCGAATGGCGTTTGAAGGTCGAGGAAGAACAGGTGGCCGGCGAAGTTTGCCGGCCTCGTGTGTGCGCTCCTGACCTCCCCTGCTGCGCCTGAGGATCGGAGAAGCTCCGGCGTGGCGCTGCGCAGCTGCTAGTGTCCTCCGATGACCCAGCCGAGCTCTGTAGAGCTCCGGCGAGGGCGGCGGAGGCGAAGCTTCTGGCTCGATGTCGAAGGACCTCAGATGGCCCTCATGAATCCTGCAAAACAGTCCAGGAGACTCGCGGGTCGAGGGCAAACTGCCTCGACCCGGTTAGGCGGGGTGACGATGAACGATGGGGCGAGATGGGCGAGCTCCGGCGAAGGGGGGACGGTGGAGCTCGAATCCCAGCTCCTGTGCGAGCTGGGTTGGATGGGTATGCGGAGAAGATGCGCGGGAAGGAGGCGATGGCTATGGTGAAGCCCGATGATCGATTGGGAGTCGGTCGTGGACAGAATCGGCGAAACACGGCGGAGCAACGATTTGGGCGTAATGGAAAATCAAAGGAAAAGAAGGGTCTAAGGGACTATCTGGGTGGACAAGGAGACTGGGGATGAGCTAAGGATGATCTGGGTCTTCGCCTCGAGGAGCGTCTCCCTCCGAGGCTCGAGCTCCAGCTGGTGGCGGAGCAACGGCGGCGAAGCTCGCTAGATCAGTGGTCTCTCTTCCTCTCCTCGCTTCGACAGCACCGGATGCGAGCTGTCACTCTCACGAGCACGCTGGAGCTCACAGGGGGTGGAATCGAATGGCCAAAGATCCTCAATGAAGGTGGCGGAGCTCGGCTTTATACGCAGGGATGATCCAGAAAGAAGCGCGCGGGTAGGGAAATCAGGAGCGTGGATCTCGATGCGGTAGCTCCGGCGAGGGTCTCAGGTATGTCGTGAAGGAGTCGGACTTGGGGTTTAGGCGAGAGGGAGTCGGGTCTGCCTGGGAAAAATCCGAGAAGGAGAGTCGAGCGTTGCAGACCCGCGAGAGGTGGTCCTGGGGGGGAGTTGACCGGGCGGCGGCCACGTGGCTGGATTTTGAAATTAAAATTAAGGGTAGCAAATGGCCGATTTAGTGAAAACTTAAAACATGAAATATTTTTATTTTTTTTCTATTTTTTAGTGATTTTTAATAATTTTTTCGAAATAAATATAAGGTATTTACATAATATGTTATATATAGGTATATATACACTATATAGGATTTTAATTTTTGATTTTTTAATGGTTATTTTTATACAATTTTATTCTCCTTTTATATTTTATTTATTTATATTATAAAATGAGGAATAAAAAGATATTTTTATTTTATTTTTATTATTTATGTACATATATGAGATAAATACATATATACATTTTAATACATGGTATATTTACAATATATTTTTGTGTTTTTAATTTTGTTATTTTTATTTTGTTTTTGTTTTAATTGTTTTTATTTTATTTATTTACACTATATAATATAGGATATTTACAAAAGTTTTGGAAATTAATTTTATTTATTTATAAGGATAAATAAATAGGGATGATGGAACTATGTACAAGGTGATCATGTACATGAATGAGATTTTTGGTTTCTTTTTAATTTTTATATTTTTATATTGATTTTATATTTATAAATATATACAAATATTTACAAGCCTATTTTTGTGAGAAAAATACTTTTATTTTATTTACATAAATATGTACACACATGAGCCCCTATCTCCCTCTACTTTGGCTTTTATGCGGTCAGGCCCATGCTGAGCCCTCCCTTGGGTTAGGTTGCTCAATATTTATTCTAAATATTTCCCTCTTTTTCTTTTTAATCTTTATTCTTTTATTTTTGCACAAAAACATGCTAATTATAGAATTTTACACAATGCATGCTTTTGGTAATTATTTTTATTTACACATATCTACATGCATTTGCAAAGGTTTTTGTAGCTAAAATATAAGAATAAAGAGTGATGAATGAGTATTCATCACCCCCCTATACTTAACTTTGCTAGTCCCTTAGCAAACACTTATTTGAAAAAGAAGTGAAAAAGAAATAAAGAAAAAGAAAAAGAGAATGTACATGGATCAAGGCTGATTATTAAACTTGCCTTCATTAAATTAAGGTATGGCGCTCGATCAGATCTTTGGATTATTAATGTGTCGGAGCCTTATTTCGACTTAAGTCTAAAACTCAACAGCCTCTAAGTTTCACTATTCTATAACCAAGACTCCTCAATGCTCCAGATCAGAACAAGTCATCAATCACAAACCCTGAAGACCATGAATCTTTTCTTGTCCTGTGAAAGTGAGGTCTAAGCTCTCCACCTCAGAAATGGCAACTTGACAACCCTCCCCAACAAGGTAACTCTATGACCTCAATCTGGCCACTCTTTCCTCGAGGAGCGGGGTATTCCCTTCTAAGTTCAAGTTCAACCGGCTCAAGAAGAGGAGGAAGAAGAGAATGGGTCAAGGCCAGTGTAGCCAAGTACCCTTGGGAGCTTGACCAGTGTAGCCAAGTCTCCCTGCTGCAAGCTACATCAGGTGGATCATGATACTCAAGCTTTGCTTATTGCACTCTATATACATACTCCGGTGGGATTATCATTTTCTCTCAGACCCACCACTTTTTTGGAGTTATTTTCTTTTTTCACATATTTTTTTTTCAAGTGCATCTATACAACATATACATGTGCAGCATATGTACAAGGAGTTTTTCCTCTTGAGCCAGTAGACTATCCCTCTTTTGAAGCTTTATTGCAACCCACAACTCCCGTCGTTAGACTTCATGGCAACCAGACCAAGTTGAGACGCACTTCCTTCACTAAAAGAAGAAGAGAGGTTCCACCTAGAAGTACTGCCCTCATATGCTACCCCAAGTCAAGGAAGACTGCCTCCTCACCACCTCATCCGTAGAGAGCTCGGTGCATAGTGCTGGTGTCCAAGTAAAGCCATAATCTATATGAGTCATGTGTTGTTGTTAAGTGCTCTACTTAGGCTCATTGAGATGACATGTGATCATAGCCTAGTGGACTCAAAGAATTAAGTCACCATGGACCTGAGAAGCCTTAAACCTAAGCCCTATAAGGTTACTCTTAGAAATTAGGTGGATTAAGATCTTAATCAACATCCATTCCTCAATTTGATTCCAGGCTAGTTTAAATGTCAACTATCATCCAGAAAAACTATATACATATGTACAAAAGATGCTATTTACACAAATTTTTACAAACATGCAAAATTTTTGAAAAATATTTTGAAATCATGTATGGATGATGCATGAAGTGCAAGTTTTGCAAAAAGATATTTACACAAATTTACACGAGATTTTTGCAAACTTTTGATTTTCAAAACATTTTGGAAAAATTTTGTACTATATACATAATTTTGATAAGAAAATATTTACACAAACTTTACATAAAAGATTTTTGAAATCCTTTTTACAAAAATAATTTGTACACTAGCTATTTATGTGCAAATAAAAGAAGTTTATGAACATGAAAATTTTTAATTTTTGTGGTTTTTAGCCATTTTATTTATTAACAAACTCACACAAAGTACGAGTTATGGCTAAAGTATATATGAAATATATACACACCCCCCTATACTTAGCTCGAACGATGTCCTCAGAGTCAAGAGCGATGAAGAAGACATAGCTCGTGCTAGGTATAGGGAAGTGAAAAGAAAGGTTATATACAAAGGCGAATGAAAATACAAAGTCAAGAGGATCTCGGGTCTTCCCCATATACTTAGGATCAAGTAATCCTAAGTATAGCAGGCTGTATACTAAGGAAAAACCGAGTGGAGAATGTACAGTGTCTACCCCCCTATACTTAGGGTGAAATATCCCTAAGTATAGGCAGCAAAACAGGGGTAGAAAGAAGCAAAAGAAATACCCAAAGGTCTCACATCCCCCCTATACTTAGGGTAAAGTACGCCCTAAGTATAACATAATCACAAGATGAAGAAAGGGGTGTGGGACTAAAGAATGTAATGATATGGACATCTGGATCTATACAAGGCGGAAGATCAGTGAAACTCAGGCGTGAGATGCATTAGATGTGAGTCAAAGATCACATCTCACTCAAAATGAATAGGGGCAAGATCAGCGACCCGCGGCTCATGATCTAGAAATGGCTTGAGCCGCTGGCCGTTCACTCGAAAGGTACTCTCAGAAGACAACTCGGATATATCAATGCTACCGTTGTCGTGTACCTTTCTGACCAAGTAGGGTCCCTTCCATTTGCTCTGTAGCTTCCCTGGAAATAAACGAAGCCTCGCATCAAACAGCCATACTCTCTGTCCAATCTCAAAATGCTTGTGGCTGATATGAGAATCATGCCACTCCTTCACTCTCTCCTTATACTGTAGGCTGTTTGAGAAAGCTGTATCTCTAAGCTCCTCCAGGGCTGCTAACTCTGCCCTCCTCTCGTCTCCTACACCATCTGGATCCATAAGAATATCAGTAACTGCCCATAGTGATTATGCCTCAGCTCAACAGGTAAATGGCACGGCTTGCCATATACGAGGCGAAAGGGAGATGTGCCCAATGGAGTCTTGAAGGACGTCCTATATGCCCACAAGACCGAGTCCAAAAGCTGTGACCAATCCTTTCGGTTAGGGCGGACGACTTTCTGCAATATAGTCTTGATCTCCCTATTCGACACCTCGGCTAGACCATTCGTCTGTGGATGGTAAGGTGTAGCAACACGATGGTCTATACCGAACTCGCTAGCAAGGGCCTTCACCTGGTCGTTGATGAAATGAGACCCCCCATCAGAAATCAGAACTCGTGGAACCCTGAACCACGTGATGATGTGCTTCCTCAAAAATCTGCAAACTGTCCTCGCATCAGCGGCTCGGGCGGGGATGGCCTCAACCCAACGACTAACATAATCCACGACCAACAGAATGTACTCAAATCCCTGACTCTTAGGGAATGGACCCATGAAATCGATGCCCCGTGCGTCAAAAACCTCACAGAAGTGAATGGGCTGCATCGACATCATATCACGCTGTCCACAAGTGCCCATCCTCTGACAGTCAGTACACCTCTTCACGAACTCATCTGAGTCCTTGAAGAGGGTAGGCCACCACAAGCCGGATTGGAGCACTTTCTGTGCCGTTCTCCTCCCAGAATGATGTCCTCATGCCTCAAGCTTGTGGCAGTAAGTGAGGACGCTATGGTGTTCCTCCTGAGGAATACACCGACGCCAGACGCTATCCCCTCCGTCGTGGTAAAGGATGGGATCCTCCCAGTGGTAGGACTTGTCCTTCGCAAGGAAGGTCTCAAGCCTCTGCCTGGGCCAATCTTGTGGGACTTTCCCAGCAACGAGAAAGTTCACAATATCGGCATACCACGGGAGTGAGGCGATAGCAAGGACCACCTCATCTGGGAAGGTACCTCGAATGGGATCAATTTGCTCAGACTCCTCAGGCTGCTCTAAACGGGAGAGATGATCCGCCACCACATTCTTGACTCCAGGCTTGTCCTTGATCTCAATGTCGAATTCCTGGAGTAGAAGGATCCATCTAGTGAGTCTGACCTTGGCATCCTTCTTTGCCATGAGGTACCTGATGGCGGTGTGATCTGTGTACAAAGTCACTCTAGATCCAATGATATAAGATCGAAACTTATCTAGGGTGAACACTACGGCTAGCATCTCCTTCTCTGTGACCGTGTAATTCCGCTGGGCGGAATCCAATGTGCGGCTAGCATAGTGAATAGCAAATGGAACTCCATCCCTCCTCTGTCCCAGCACTGCCCCTACGGCAAAATCAGAGGCATCTGTCATGATCTCGAATGGGAGAGACCAATCAGGCGGCTGGAGGACAGGAGCCTCAATCACACACTGCTGGAGAGTCGCAAAGGACGAAAGACACTTGTCATCGACAAGGAACTCGGTGTCTTTCGTCAAGAGGTCAGTCAACGGCCGGGCAATCCTGCTGAAATCCTGAATAAATCTCCTATAAAATCCAACGTGCCCCAGGAATGACCGTAGCTGCTTCAAATTGGACGGTGGTGCGAGTTTTCTAATGACATCAACCTTGGCTGGATCAACCTCCATGCCCCTGTTGGAGATGATGTGGCCAAGCACCGTCCCTTGAGTCACCATGAAGTGACTCTTCTCCCAAGATAGAACCAAATGGTACTCAATACATCGCTGGAGTACTCGGTCTAGGCAGTCAAGACAGGAGTCGAATCCGTCGCCGTAGACCGAGAAATCGTCCATGAAGACCTCCAAACACTCCCCTACCATGTCCGAAAAGATCGACAGCATGCACCTCTGAAAAGTCGCAGGGGCATTGCATAGCCCAAATGGCATGCGTCGAAAGGCATATGTACCAAAGGGACAGGTAAAGGTGGTCTTCTCCTGATCCTCAGGAGCGATGGCCACCTGGTTGTAGCCTGAGTACCCATCCAGGAAGCAATAATGGCTCTTCCCTGCCAGTCTCTCAATGATTTGGTCAATAAAAGGCAGGGGGAAATGATCCTTCTTGGTGGCCTGGTTGAGTCTCCTGTAGTCAACACATACCCTCCAAGAGGTGGGTACTCGTGTAGCAATCTCCACTCCCAACTCACTGATCACAGTCGTGATGCCCGTCTTCTTGGGCACCACATGCAAGGGGCTGACCCACTTGGAGTCGGAAATGGGATAAATAAAATCTGCACTCCACTATTTTGATATTTCCTTCATCACGACCTCTCTCAGGTTGGGGTTCAGTCGCCGCTGGAACTCACGCGACGGCTTCATCCCCTCCTCGAGATAAATATGGTGGGAGCACAGTGATGGACTAATCCCATGGAGATCTGCTACGCTCCTTCCGATTGCCTTGCGGTTCTTTTCAAGAACCCCCATCAAACGGGATTCTTGCTCTCTAGTCAGATTGGCGGAGATGATGACTGGGTACATCTCAGGTTCGCCTGCAAGGAACCGATACTTCAGCGAAGTAGGGAGCGGCTTCAGCTCTGGACAGCTGGGTGCTGGCAAATCTGGCCTCGGAAGAAGGTGTGTGAATGCTGCTAAGTCTGCCAAATCTGCCTGGGAGAAAGAATACGAGCTCTCGCAAACTGGATCTGGAGGAGGCTGCTCAACTGTGCTGTCTCTGATCTGCTCTGCCTCTATCTCCTCCTCATCTGTAGGCTCAGGTGGACTCAGGTCTGGCATCTGGTCATCACAATCTGCCCAATCAGACTCTGAATCCGAGGGATCTGCATCAAACAAGGTGGCATCAGTACCACCATCACACAAGGTGGCCTCAGCACCACCATAACTAGAAACCGTGTCACGGTCAAGAACCGGCTCTTCTGCCTCTGTAGTATCCTGGACCAGGGCTGTGCTCTCCAAGCTCTCCTCTGTTGTCATCTCTGTATCAGTGGTGTCTGGAAATGAGAGGATGGCCTGTGCTGCCGGGTCTGCCCATGCTGCCTCATCATCTGTAATCACAAAATCACAGTCCTGGTGGATGTCTAGCCCGGCATCTGTCAGCTGCTCTGTGTCTGTGCTGGTCTCGGAGCATGCTCTCTCTCTGGCTCTGTAGTCCTCGACCGTCTCTATTTGTACACTTTCGCCCTCGACGCGAAAGTATACCTTCCCGCTATCATGATCAATCACTGCCTTGGCTGTGGCCAAGAACGGGTGATCGAGGATGATGGGGGTATCGGCCACTGAATCAGGGATCTCCATGTCCAACACTACGAAGTCCACGGGGAATTGTAGACTCTGAATAGTGACGATAACATCTCGCAACAACCCCTTCGGCCTCTTGACAGATCGATCAGCAAACTGAAGGACTGTCCTGCTCTGTCGAAGAGTGCCCAACTCGAAGCGGTCGAGAAGGGCTGCCGGAAGGAGGTTGATAGACGATCCGCTATCCAATAGAGTCCGGTCGAACCTCTGCTCACTAATCTGGCATCTGACATACGGGGCCCCTGAATCTGGACTATTGACCGGCAGACGGTTCTGGATCGCGAAACACGTGGCTTTCGTCAGCACATGAATCTCTGAAGTGTGGTTCCTCCTCCTCCTCCTGATTGTGGTCCTGTCTCTCAAAGATCGCTGAAGAAGGGGGATGTGCTGCAAAGCCTCCTGAAGGGTCAGCTGTATGTGAAATCTGTCGATCATGCTCTGGCTGAACTCCTCCTGCTCTCTCTTTTTTGGGTCTTTTTCTCTTTTCTTCCCCTTCCCCATCTGAAGGGCTCTTGGGAAGGGGATCACAGGGTCCTTCGCAGATGAAGGACTAGGAAGAGGTCTAGACGGCTCGACGGTCGGATCCGCACATACATCAATCACCACCGTGGGACGAGAAGAAACTAAATCTTTTCCTTTATTCAAAATAGTGTTCTGAGATACATCAGCATGAGGAAAAACAACATCTCTCTCTACAAAAACACCGGTGGTCTCAGTACCACCACGGGTTGGCTCTGTTGCTGGACGTTTCGCGGCCTCAGTACCGCGTGCTGGCTCGGCTACTCTTGTGGCATCAGCACCACCTCCTCGAACTGGTGAAGCGGCGGCCTCAATACCGCCGGGGGAATCAGCATCCTTGGTGGCATCAGTACCACCATCATCATCGTGTGCGGCCTCAGTACCGCTCTCCTCCTCCTCCTCCTCTGGCGCCTTGGGTGGATCCTCAAGTCGTCGCTCAGATGAGGCACCGTCTGCTGGTGCTCTACCGCTCCTAAGTGTAATAAAATCAGCATCAAATAGATCCGAAGACATATCATCAAATGGATCTCTAGGAGTGGCATGCTCAGTGGAAACTACCTGCTTAGATTTCCTCTTCAGGCTGTTCGGATTCGGCTCTATCTGTGCAGGGATGGCGGCCTTCCCTCTCATCAGGTCCCGCATCTCCTGGCGGAACTCGTCCATCTCCCGTCGAAAAGTAGCCTGCTGATCCGTGAGGATGCGGGCTATGTCATCCAAGGCGGGGCTCTCATGGGAGCCCGACGGGTAGCCTCTCTGGTGCTGAGGCTGCTGGAACTGAAACTGCTGGTGCTGAGAGGGGTAGGAGGAAGGATGCTGCTGCTGTGACTGGTGAGCCTGCTGCTCACGTCTCCAAGACTGTCCCTGCTGCTGATAGGGACGAGGAACGAAGGACGACTGCTGGTAGGCTGGGGGCTGCTGCTGCTGGTGATCCCTCTGCTGGCCATACTGCCCTCCCTGACCGGATGACTGCTGCTGGGGCTGGGTACCTCCACTCCCCCACCTGAATCCGGGATGGTCTCGTCGGATCCCAGGCTGAGGGCGGTCATACCAAATCCCGTTGACATCCATCAACGGCTCTGCATCAAACTGGGCTGGCGGGAGTAGTGCTAGAGGCTGATCCGTCTGGTATACCACCATCTACAAGTCTGGAGATGGTGGTGACTGGTAAGAGGGCTGCTGCTGCTGGTACGGCTCCGCCTGTACAAGGTGAACCTGTCTAGGCTGCTGAAAGGAGCTGGAGCGCTGGGACGAGCTGCTGCTGCCACCGGTATCGCCTCGCGACTGAAGACGGGGCTGGGAAGCCGTCTGTGCCTCCTGGAGACACATGAGCTGGGTCTTCATGTCGCTCAGAGTCTGTGCCATCTGCTCCATCTGAGTGATGCCCTGGCACTGCTTCTTCTCGATCAGCTCCATGCGGTCCATCTTCTCGTTGATGATACCCATATCCGCAGCGGACGACTCTGCCTGTGCTGCTGCTACTGCGGATGAACTGGATAGACCGGCATCGACCCGTGCTATCCTCTGGTACTGCATGGGTCCTAGCTGCTGCTGGGGTCTGCCCTGTGTATACAACCGGGTCTGGGACATCACCATATAGTTTTCGGCCATCTCCTCGAAGATGGCCCAGACCTGGTCGTGATCCTTGGCGAAATATGACCCGCCACAAGAAGCATTCACCAGGCCCTGAAGCTCTGGTGTCAGCCCACTGAAGAAGCTCTGCACAAGGTTCGGCTTCGAGATATCATGGTGCGGGCATCGGTTTGTGAGCTCAGGGAACCTCTCCCATGCCTCATGGAATTGCTCGTTGGGGAGCATGGAGAAGTTGCTGATCAGGGCCCTCGCTGCATTGGTCCGCCCGAGTGGATAATACTTGTTCAAGTACTCGGTGCGGAGCTGCTCCCAGGTGTAAATAAACTTCCCCAAATGCTTCAACTAGGTGGTTGCTCTGTCTGCTAGGGAGAAGGGGAAGGCGATCATCCGAATCGTATCCTGGTCCACATGGCGGTCGTGGACAGTACTGCAGATCATCAAGAACTCCTGGAGGTGGAGATGGGGCTCCTCGGTGGCAAGTCCGTGAAAACGGGGAAGCATCTGCAGGGTGTTCGGGGGGAACTTGAAGTCCCCCACGATAGCAGGTACCACCACCCAATGATGCATCAGTGTAGATCCGGGATTGTGCAACTCCCGCATCAGTCTCGGTGGTCCTCCTGCCGCGGCAGCTGCAGCTGCGGCGGCTGCGGCTGCTGCTGCTGCTCCGGCTGCTGCGGCTCGTGCCTCTGCATCTGGTCTGTCCTCAGGCTCGCTCTGATCTCTCTCTGCTCTGAGTCGCTCCAACTCTCTCCTCATCTCAATCATGAAAGCTCCCTGATCCCTCAGCTGCTGCTGCACTGTCTCTAACGAGGCGATCAGGGTGGAGTTGATCGCTCCCTGGTCCATCACGATGTGCTCTGTCCTGGAGCGGTCCTCTGAACTACCGGCCATGACGTCTGCAAAATCAAATGAGCCATACTCAGGTGCTATCAAATCTCCTATTCTCTCCTCTGGCTCATATCTCTCAGAACCGAAAAAAAGGGGGTCGAGGGGGAACAGGGCGGAATCGTACTCGGGCTCGGAGAACAGGACTCGGCTCTCGCGGGCCAACCTAGATGATTGGGTAGACGTGCCTGAAAGCGGTGCAGCCAGAGGATGCCTAAGAGAGCGTCTACCCATCATCGTGATCTGGTCGAGTAGTGCGGATGAGATCTGGAAAAACTATGATGAGAATGCAAACCCTCGGTTCACCAACACAACGCGAGCTGAAGACCGTAAAAGCTCGATCAAATTATCTTGTCAATTTTTATTAGGTGAACACACAAGATACCAGAGCGCTTACGTGACCTGTTGGGATACCCGATGCTACTCCAACCGACTGTCCTGCACGGAAGAGTCGGTAGTCAGCTGGAAATAGCACCGGAGGGCTCTACCTAGGGTGCGGGTCACTCTCTCGCGCAAGCAAACCAACAATGAGGGGGTTGCTCTCCCCAAGACAAATTTTTAATGTGAGTGTCTTTTAGGGTCAATAGTTTTAGCCAGTCCCAATTTTATGGTTTTTCTTTTTAATATTTTTCAAATAAAAACAAACGCCTAACGAATTTTTCGGTTCTCCTGATTATTAGGTCCAAAACAGGGGGGAGAAGACGAAAAAGCCGATGCACGATAAATCAATGATGCATGCAAAGTCAGAAAGGCGTACCTGTCTCCAGCACTCTACATGCAATATGATCCGCGCATAAATGTAAAGACAGAAATTAAACTACCTAAATGATGCAGCGATGAAAACCGAGTCCTAAATCAGCAATTCTACTCGCAGAACCGTCTAACTGATCACCGTCCTACAGGCCAAAGGTCCGGTCTTGGTCTACCCCTCCTCTGCCCGACATATTGGGGGTAGGAGAAAGCCTTTGTGGGGTAGACTACGACACGTAAGCCACGAAGGAAAATGAGTCAGTTATTTTTATTAATTGATTATTAGTAGGTCCAATTAAGTGCACTATAGGAGCAGGCAGATAATTAAGTGTGGGGACCCTACTAATTACGGCACAAGCAAGTATAAAATCCTAAATCTAGGGGCTCGATCAAAAACCGCGTAAACATCAGAAAAGGCAGTAAAAAGGAAAGAAAACAAAACCGCGAAAAAGCCGCGAAAAACTCCTAAGGGTCCCCCGAGCACACCGGTGCTCGGCAAAACAGACCCGCTAAGCAAATAAAGTCCACAAGTCCAGTCTCTGAGTCCCTGTATTATTACAATAATAATCAGAATAAAAAAATCTAACTAAACCTCTCCCACTCAACTCTCTCTCTCGCTCTCTCCTGCGGCTCCGTAAAGAAGGGAGCCGCCTCCAAGTCCCGCGGTTGCGTCGGCTCCTCGAAAGTCGCCTCCGCGGTCCTCGGGCCCTCGCAAGAAATAGAGACAAGTGGTCAGACCAAAATAATCAAATAATGATAAGAGAAATAAATGGAAATAAAATGAGGGTATATATGCAAAAATGCAAAATAAAATAAACACTCAAAATAAAACAAGAATAAAAACAAAAGAAAAGACAATAAAACAAAATAAAACAAAAATAAAATATAGACAAAAGCCGCAAAAAAGCCGCGAGCTCTGAAAGAGCCGCGAAAAGCCGCGAAAATAAAAACGAAAATAAAATAAAAACTACTAAGCCGTGCTCCCCGGCAACGGCGCCATTTTGATGTGCGCAAAATTGACCACTCGGGTAAAGGTGCTAATCGGTCGTTGCGACCCAAGCAATCAAGTGCGAACAATCAAGAAAAATAGACCACCAATAGAGATAAAATCAATCAAAAATGTGACAGCGGTCTTGCTATTAATTTAACCTGGTATAGCGACCAGGGTCGAACTCAAGGAGCACGGGTTGGCCTTGCGGCCTACGAAGTAGTCAAATAAAATAAAAGAAGAAAATATTTTTGGTGGTTTTTAATTATTTAATATTTTTTTGGATTTTTAATGTGTTAAGAAAATGATAAGCTAATAAACCACTCACTTCAACAATTCATTAAATACACTAAAAATCAACCAAAAATTCTAACAAAAATGTTTTTATGTGTTTTATAATTTTTAGTGTTTTTGGTAAATTTTTGGGATTTTCTGAGGTTTATTTAATTTTCTAAAAATCAAAAAGTAACTAAAACGAAAGGTACTGTCCAACCGAGCTAAAAGGGCCTAGATAAAATATTTAAAGGCCCCAAATTAGCTGGGAGGTAATTTTCCTGTAAAGAGAATAAAACAAGAAAAATTTAGGCACCAATTTTATTGTTTTTAGATTTTTAATTGATTTACTAGAATTTTTATAAGATTTTTAGTGTTTTTCAATTTTTAGTGGTTTTCAGTAATGAAAAATAGCCAAAAATGGCTATAAAATCAAACACAACAAAATAGACAGTAGACAATTTTTTTGTAATTTTTAAACACTATTTAATATTTTTTTGTGATTATTAAAGTTTGACAGTGAAGAAAATAGATGTTTTTGAATTTTTAAAAATATCAAACGAAAACAAAAATGTCCTCAAAAATCCTCGAAAATTTTACACTATGGCAGGAGCGATGTGTCCAATTTTCGTTGGATTTGGAGGTAATTTGCTATTTTATTCAAAAATAAAGAAGGGGCACAGTGCACAGGGACGAAAGTGCAAATACCCGGATGTCTGGGGGGTCTGGTGCAATTAACCCAGCAAAACACGTGCTACGCGCGTGCCTAGGGCACTCAGGGACCCAAATGTAAGAAAAATAAGTTCCAAGGGCTTATTGGTAACAGGTACCAAAAGTCTAGGGACCTATTTGCAAAATACCCAAAAATATCCGCACATGCTCTAATGTATCACGCACAGGGGTATAAATGCAAATAATTAGAAATTTTCATTCAATTGATAACATCCAGAACTACAGGGTCGATAATGTAAAAAGGCTAGAAGATCACGTGTCGATGCACGTGTCAGACCACACACAGGGGCATAACAGCAATTAAAAACAAGCACGAGGTCCTCTATGCAAATATCCCAAAACTAAACAACTACGCTAGGTATTTACAAGACTAAAAGCGAAATAAAATAACAAATGGGGCCTAAGGGTAAATTACCCTTTATTAATGGAGCGGCTGGATGGACGCCACGTGGAGTGATCGACGGTGGGGATCGGCTGGCGCTCCAAAACTGGGGTCCTCGAAGTGATCCGACGCTCGGGGTTCAGCCACGTGGTGTGATCAACGGTCGTGGCTCTCTGTGGCTAACCCACGAGCATCGGGCGGCTGGGATCGGTCCTCCTCAGATCTGACGGTGAAGGCGGCTCCAGGAAAGGACGGTCCAGATAAGAACTGGAGCAGGAGGGCCGATCGAACGGCGTCTGAAGTTCGAGGAAGAACAGGTGGCCGGTGAAATTCGCCGGCCTCGTGCGTGCGCTCCTGACCTCCCCTGCTACGCCTGAGGATCGTAGAAGCTCCGGCGTGGCGTTGCGCAGCTGCTGGTGTCCTCCGATGACCCAGCCGAGCTCTGTAGAGCTCCGGCGAGGGTGGCGGAGGCGAAGCTCCTGGCTCGATGTCGAAGGACCTCAGATGGCCCTCATGAATCCTGCAAAACAGTCCAGGAGACTCGCGGGTCGAGGGCAAACTGCCTCGACCTGGTTAGGCGGGGTGACGATGAACGATGGGGCGAGATGGGCGAGCTCCGGCGAAGGGGGGACGGTGGAGCTCGAATCCCAGCTCTTGTGCGAGCTGGGTTGGATGGGTATGCGGAGAAGATGCGCGGGAAGGAGGCGATGGCTATGGTGAAGCCCGATGATCGATTGGGGGTCGGCCGTGGACGGAATTGGCGAAACACGGCGGAGCGGCGATTTGGGCGTAATGGAAAATCAAAGGAAAAGAAGGGTCTAAGGGACTACCTGGGTGGATGAGGAGACTGGGGATGAGCTAAGGATGCTCTGGGTCTTCGCCTCGAGGAGCGTCTCCCTCCGAGGCTCGAGCTCCAGCTGGTGGCGGAGCAACGGCGGCGAAGCTCGCCGGATCAGTGGTCTCTCTTCCTCTCCTCGCTTCGACAGCACCGGACGCGAGCTGTCACTCTCACGAGCACGCTGGAGCTCACAGGGGGTGGAATCGAATGGCCAAAGATCCTCAATGAAGGTGGCGGAGCTCGGCTTTATACGCAGGGATGATCCGGAAAGAAGCGCGCGGGTAGGGAAATCAGGAGCGCGGATCTCGATTGGGTAGCTCCGGCGAGGGTCTCGGGTATGTTGTGAAGGAGTCGGACCCGGGGTTTAGGCGAGAGGGAGTCGGGTCTGCCTGGGAAAAATCCGAGAAGGAGAGTCGGGCGTTGCAGACCCGCGAGAGGTGGTCCTGGGGGGGGAGTTGACCGGGCGGCGGCCACGTGGCTGGATTTTGAAATTAAAATTAAGGGTAGCAAATAGCCGATTTAGTGAAAACATAAAACATGAAATATTTTTATTTTATTTTTTTTCTATTTTTTAGTGATTTTTAATAATTTTTTCGAAATAAAAATAAGGTATTTACATAATATGTTATATATAGGTATATATACACTATATAGGATTTTAATTTTTGAATTTTTTTAATGTTTATTTTTATACAATTTTATTCTCCTTTTATATTTTATTTATTTATATTATAAAATGAGGAATAAAAAGATATTTTTATTTTTTTTATTATTTATGTACATATATGAGATAAATACATATATACATTTATATACATGGTATATTTACAATATATTTTTGTGTTTTTAATTTTGTTATTTTTATTTTTTTTGTTTTAATTGTTTTTATTTTATTTATTTACACTATATAATATAGGATATTTACAAATGTTTTGGAAATTAATTTTATTTATTTATAAGGATAAATAAATAGGGATGATGGAACTATGTACAAGGTGATCATGTACATGAATGAGATTTTTGGTTTATTTTTAATTTTTATATTTTTATATTGATTTTATATTTATAAATATATAAAAATATTTACAAGCCTATTTTTGTGAGGAAAATACTTTTCTTTTATTTACATAAATATGTACACACATGAGCCCCTATCTCCCTCTACTTTGGCTTTTATGCGGTCAGGCCCATGCTGAGCCCTCCCTTGGGTTAGGTTGCTCAATATTTATTCTAAATATTTCCCTCTTTTTCTTTTTAATCTTTATTCTTTTATTTTTGCACAAAAACATGCTAATTATAGAATTTTACACAATGCATGCTTTTGGTAATTATTTTTATTTACACATATCTACATGCATTTGCAAAGGTTTTTGTAGCTAAAATATAAGAATAAAGAGTGATGAATGAGTATTCATCAGTGCCGCCCCTTGTTGTCAGTTTTTCTGTACTTAAGACGTACTTTGTCCTAAGTATAGGGGGTTTGCACCCCGAGTTTCTTCTATTCTTTTTTATCCTCTCCATTGTCTCCTCTTCTTGTCTATACTTAGGGATATCTTACCCTAAGTATAGGGGGAGACAATCTGAGTACGATCTGTTCATTCCCACCCTTGACCCTCCCTGTGTTGTGTACAGTCTGCTATACTTAGGATTATTTGATCCTAAGTATAGGGTGGACGGTCAATCTCTCATTGATTTATTTATTTATTCTTTAGACTTGACTATACTTAGTACGAGTTATGTCTTCTCTTTTCTCTCCGATCTATGAGGACATAGCTCAAGCTAAGTATAGGGGGGTCGTATATACTATTTATATACTTTAGCCATAACTCGTACTTTCGTATTTTCCTAATAATATGGCTAAAAATAATTCTTTAAAATTCATTAAAAATGTTAATAAAAAGTTGTTTTGTTCCTCAAATTCCTTCTGTATTTACTGATTAATAAATCAGGTGAAAATGTTTTTTTTGCAAAATGTTTGAAAAATATTTTGAAAATCCTTGTGAACATCTATTGAAAGCTATTTTGAAAATATTTTGTTACATGTTTTCAACCTGTGTAAAAATGTGTGGTTTGTAAAATTTCTTTTCTTTGTGTGAAATAAAATGTTTGAAAAATGATTTGCAAATGGTTTGAAAAATGGATGCAAAAATATTTTGAAAAATCTATCTATACTGTTTTGAAAGCCTTTGCAAAATGATTTTCAAATGTGTGTACATGTTTGTAAAATGTTTGTAAAAACTATTTTGGACTATAGTTTTCAAAAATTCTTTGAAAAACTTGTGTCAAATAAGTTTGAGGAATATATGAACATCTCACCAAAATCCACTATGTACTTATAAAATTGAGCACTTACCTTGTAAATTCTTAAAATCCACTTCTTGTAGATATAAGAAGCACTCCCGTGTACATAGTTTTCACATAACTTTTAGCCAAATTTTTTTTTGTTTTCAAAAATCCCAAAAACATTTGCAAAATTAAAAATCCAAAAACACTTGAAAAATCTTTTTCAAAAAGACAAAAAAATGCATCTGCATATGCATCATCATCATCTTTTCAAAAAAAAAGATAAAAAGTTCAAAAACTTTGAAAATTGCATCACAAAAATATTTTCTGCATAGTATTGCATAGCATGAGCATTTTTCGGATTGAGTTTGATAGTTGAACAAGTCTAAGTAAAATCCGGAGATTGGAGCTTGATTGGACCTTAATAATCTACCTAATAACAGGAACCTTATAGGAACTGGGTTTGCGGTACTTCAGGTCTAGTTGACTTAATTCTTTGAGGATCATGAGACTTGGTTCAATGGATTCTTGACTGCCTAAGTAGAGTATTTCAGAGCACACGCATGACTCTTGTTGATAATGACCTAACTTGGACACATGTACCTTTCACATGGCTCAACTCAGTTGAAGTGGTGAGGGGATTGGATTTGCCGGTATGAGACGCACACAAGTGGAAACATTTGTCCTCCTCTAGGGAGGGAAGTGCACCCCAACTCGTCCAGTAATTAGGAAGTCTAAAGACAGGAGGCTGTGGGTTGCGATAAAGCTTCAAAAGAGGGATAGTCTACTGTCTCAAGAGAAAAAACTCCTTATGTAAATGCTGCGGTGAATAGTATTTCAAAAAAAAATGTTCAGGCATGTACAAAAATAAAAATCCTGCAAAGTATGTACAAATGTTGTAAAGTCAATAAGCAAGCTTGAGTTCCAAAGTCATATCATGTGAGCCTGCAGCAGGATGACTTGACTACACTGGTCTTGCATCCCAGGATAGGTAGCTACACTGGCTACCGTCCATTCTTCTCTTCTTCCCCTCCTCTTGAGCTGGTTGCCACTTGAACTTAGAAGGGAATACCCCGCTCCTCGAGGATGGAGTTATTGGATTGGGGTATCATTGGGTTGTCGTACTGGAGAAGTCAGTCTCTTTGTCATTCTAGTTGGGGAGAGCCACCATCACTTACACTATACGAGTCAGATTCATAGTCATAAGGGTTTGCGTATGAGTTGAAGTATTTCTGACCTGGCTATTGAGGAAACTTGGGCAGAGTCTTGGGATTTTCAGGGACTGTTGGATTTCAAATTTGGTTCTCATTAAGGTTCCACCCACACTAAAATTCCAAAGGCCCGACTTAAGCTCCAAACTTTGATTTTGTGAAGACAAGTTTGACAATTAAATTTAGTCCACATTTCTTCTTTTTCTATTCTTTCTTTTTCTTTTTGCACTTATTGCATAAGTGTTTGCTAGGGACTAGCAAAGGTAAAGTATAGGGGGATCATGAATCCACATTTCATCATCTTTATTCTATCATTTTGGCATCAAAAACCCTAGCAAATGCCTGTAAATAGCCTTAAATATAGCATCTTAGCATTCATGAATGTGCATCCCATTAGTGTATAAAATACTGTAATTAAAGCCAAAATTATAGAATAAAAAAAAGAAAAAGAATAAAATATTGTAAATATTTTATGACCCAAAACCCCGAGACCTAGGCATCTTGATGAATAGGTCGACCATGAATAAAGTAGGGGAGATAAGGGTCAGATACATATACTATTCTATTCATTCTTTACTCATTTTGGGGCCTATTTTTGGTACCACTTTTTATACCTCAAATAAATAAACTTTGTACATAAAAGTTGTAGATAATTAAATAAAGAAAAATAAAAAATTGATTTCACTCAAAAATAATGTACAGTTAAACAGTTATGGTCTGAATAAAATTCCAGAATCCCAACTTCCCAGACCTGTAACTCACAAATGAAAACTCAAATGCAGCAAACTCACTTTTAATTGTATATAGAATAAAATAATCTATTTAATGGTGGTAGTTTTGCATTTGACGGAGCTACGGTTTGAAAGTTGAGTTTTGGACCCTCATTGTACAACTGTACTGAATAAAATATTCAATTTATTCTTTATTCATTATTTTTGTTTTTTTATATTTTTATAATTTTGTAAATATTACTTATAATATATTTGTATATTAAAATCAGAACAAAAACTCAAAGAAAACTCAAAATAAAAATACGTGTAGATATTATATACACAGGTATTATACCTATATACATACATATACAATACTTACTTATATTTTATTAAATATACAAAACATATCAGAAAAATAAAACAAAAATATATTTGTGTACATAAAAATATTTTATAATTTTATAAAATAAGAAATAAAAACAATAAAATTAAAATATACAAAATAAAAATAAAAGGGTATAATATATAGGTAATATACCTATACGAGGCATAATAGACAACTTGTAAAAATATACTTCATAAAAATAATTAAAAATCATAATAAAATACTACATAAAATAACAAATATTTTTTATTTTATAATCATAATTTAAGTCAGCCTTTTTCTATTTTTAAATAATTTTATAAACCATTTTCTCATAGTTTTTCCTGGTTGGTCCACGTGGACCAACCAAGAGGTTCCGAGAGTTGACTGGCGGGTCAACTCTCTGACCCGCCCCTTATAGGTCTGTCAACCGTGCTATTTTTCCTCGATTCACCTGATTTTTGGAGCTCGAATCATGCATCTTTTCGTGATAAGCTCTTCTTGACTTTTCATCCACTAGGATCGAGGATACTCGCCCCATGTAATTTTTGGGCTGTGGATCGCTGATGCGCCTTGTGCGCATCAATCTTTGAGCCACGACCGTCAACCACATAAAATGGACCCCTTGACTTTGATTCAATTTTGAATCCCACTCTTGGTCTCTCTCGCGCCCTTATCGATCCCAAACGACTCCTGGAGGTGACAGCTCCACGGTCAGCTAACCAAGGAGGCGGAGCAGCAGCCTAGGGCGTTCCAATCACCTCCGGCCGACCACCGTCGAGGTATCCCCAACCTCAGGCACCCCAGGCCCTTGAGGTATATTTCTTCCCCTCATTTTTTTCCGCAGTAGCTTAGCTATCACCTTTGGATAAAAATCCCTCAAAAAAATTCTCGCTTCCATCTATCCATTCGTCCAATCATTTCATCTCGCCGGAGCGCACCTCCGGCCGAGCATCACCGCATCGCTTCACGCCTCTTTTCCACCCTCCACGGAGTCCAGGCACTTTGCCCTGGACTCCATCATCTTTTTCTGCAGGTACGCACATAAGAACGACACCTGGGAGCCCTTTTTGGACCCGCCGGAGATACCTGGAGCTTTCGAGCTCCGCCACCGTTGTAGGCGCGACCCGTGCCTCTCCGGCTATTTTGAAGCTCCCCAGACCTGGAGAACGACTGTAGGAAGCGATTGGGGCCATTTTCAGGCTTTAACGCCGATGAAGAAGGGTAGGGGAGGTCGCAGAAGTTCGCCGTCGTCGGCCTTCTTCCGCGTTCTTCCTCCTGTCCTTGCTGCCGTCCGATCAAGGAGGAGCCCCAGATTCAACGTGGACCGTCCAATCGTCAGAGCCAGCCACCGTCGGATCTCATCTGAGATCTGATCTCAGACGTCCAGGCCGAACCGTCACCAGCCATTGGATTTGCGCCACGTGTTTAAGTGAAGACCATCAGCCGTCGGATCCACTTCGAAGGGGTAATTTGCAGAGACGCCCCTTCCATTTTTGTAATAGTCTTTTAGTCCATTAACTTTATTTCATAGTTTACAATTTGTGTAAAATTTGCAAAAAGACCCTCAGACTTTAAGTATTTGCACTTAGGTCCTCCGCCACGTCACCTCACGTGACCTGTTCACGTGAGGTGTGGGCATTTTGTATCAAGGCCCTCGGACCTTTTGGTTATTGGGTTTTAATCCCAGAACTTTCAGTTTAAGTGTTAAATTTTTGGGGTAATCGCATGTAAGCCCTCGGGCTTTGTTGGAATTGCGTTTCAGTCCCTGCCAGGCGCGTGCAAGTCACGCGCCCTGGTGGGTATTTTGTGCTGATACCCCTGCAGCTTTGGAGATTGGTTTTTGACCCAGAAGATATTTAATTCAGTATAAATTTTGTGGAAAAATTGCTTATATACCCCTGGACTTTTGTGTATTTGCATGTATACCCCTTACAGGCTGTGACATTTTTGTATGCTTGCTTGATTTAATTAGGGCCCCATTTTAATTCAAAAAATTCTCAAAAATTCAAGTTAAGCTCTTGTGCACTTGTTCTTTAACGCCGTATTTTAATTTTTGATTTTATTGCATTTTCATATTTATTAAAAATCAAAAACTTGCTTTTTGCCTACTGTCTAGCTTAGAAAATACCAAAAAAATACTAAATACCTCGAAAAATTCCAAAAAAAATCTCTACTGTATATTTTAACCTATTTTAGTGTCAATCCAAAAATCACTAAAAATTGCAAAAGAAAAACCTTCAAAATTCAAAAATACACAAAAACTTCAAAAAAATATATAAAATTATAGAAAACTCTAAAAAATGCAAACTCAACTCCTGCAGGTTCTATATTGCATCCTCTTTATTTTAAAAATAGTTTGGAAAAATTGTGTGGCTTTTTGATATTTTTAATTCCCATTTTACCCCCAACCAGTAGCTAATTCACTGTTTTGCCTTATTTCAGTGTTTAAAAATACCAAAAATATTCTGAAAAATACCCAAAAATCACAAACACAGTAGAAAATCATAAAAACATCAAAAAGATTTTATTTCTGATTTTTTGGCAATTTTTTCATATTTTTATTAATATTCTATCTTCTCTTTTATTACATTGTTTTTATATTCCAATATTGAAAAAGAAAAAATATATATAATATAAAATTCTATAATCAGAAAATTAAAAATCAAAATACAAAATTAAAAATTAAATAAAAAAATTAAAAAAAAATAAAACCCACAAAAATATTTTCTTGCATAGTGTAGACATCACTTCACTCCCACTCACACACATACTTGTGCATCTACCATGTTTTCTCCCTGTGTTCGAACTCTCTGCATACTTGCTTTCTATACATCCTTTTGTGCAGAGTTACAAATAAATTTTAACTCCACATTTATTTCTAATTGTTTGATATATGGTGTGGGTTAATTGTTGATTAAATTCAGATCTTGATTGGTCAACACTTCGACTGTGTTCCCGCCTTGTGTGGAACACAAGATCGATCGATTTTAGGGTTTATCAGAACCCCCTTCTGGCTCTGTAAAGAATACTCATTCATCACTCTTTATTCTTATATTTTAACTACAAAAACCTTTGCAAATGCATGTATATATTTGTAAATATAAATAATTACCAAAAGCATGCATGGTGTAAAAACTAATAATTAGCATGTTTTTGTGCAAAAATAAAAGAATAAAGATGAAAAAGAAAAAGAGGAAATATTTAGAATAAATATTGAGCAACATAACCCAAGGGAGGGCTCAGCATGGGCCTGACCGCATAAAAGCCAAAGTGGAGGGAGATAGGGGCTCATGTGTGTAAATAGACCTAGATAAAAATAGAACACTTGTACATAGTCACCATGTATATAGTCCACACATCTATATTTATTTAGCCTTATAAATAAATAAAATTAATTTTTATAAAATTTTTATATATTCTACTTTTTATGTTGTAAATAAATAAAATAAAAACCATTAAAACAAAAAAAACAAAATAAAAAGCACAAAATTAAAAACAAAAAATCACATTGTAAATATACCATGTACATAGATGTATATACCTATTTATTTCACTAGTGTATATAAATAATAAAAATAAAATAAAAATACCCTTTTATTCCTAATTTTATACTATAAATAAATAAAATATAAAATGGGAATAAAAATGCACAAAAATAACAAATTAAAAATCAAAAATTAAAAAGACATATTGTATATATACCTATATATAGCTATATAGTGTAAATACCTTATTTTATTTTGAAAAATTAATTAAAAATCACCAAAAAATAGAAAAAAAATTAAAACAAAAATATTTCATGTTTTAAGTTTTCTGGAATTTATCCATTTCCTATTTTATTCTTAATTTCTAAATCATTTTTACGTGGCTGAATCTCATTGGTCCACAGGGGTTGTTGACCGCCCGGTCAACTCCCCCCTGTGGACCACTTCACACGGGTTATGGATGCCCGACACGATTTCTCTTAATTTTCGCATCTAAACCCGATCACTTCTCGCCTAAACCCCGGGTCCGTTTCGTTCCTGCTAGATCTGACACCCTCGCCTGGGTGTCCGCCTCGGGGTCCGCGCTCTGAGCTGCCCTACCCGATCACTTCTAGCCGGACCCCTGGCTGAATAAAAACCGAGCTCCGCCCACCATTTCCCTATCTTTGGCTCCCCATTCATTCGTCCCGTGACCTCCACAACCACCCCCGAGGTGACAGCTCCAGGTTGGTCGTGTTGTAGAGAGGCGAGAGTGGTCGGACCTCTGATCCGGCGAGCTAGCACCGCCGCGCTCCGCCTAGAGGTGGAGCTTGAGCCTCGGGCCACGACAACCTGCGAGGTGACGACCCAGAGCACCCCCAGCTCTCCCACAGTCGATTCCTTCACCCAGGTGGCCGTAGTTCTTCTTCCTTTTCTTTAATTTTCAATTAGCCCCAAATCGACCCATCGTCGTTCCGCGTCGATTCCGACCACCGTACCCATCGTCCCGATCATCGGACCTTGCCATCGCGTTCGCCTTCCTCCCGCGCACCTTCTCCGCCCCTCTGTTCAACCCAGCTCGCACAGGAGCTGGGGTTCGAACCCCTTCGCCGTCGCATCGCCGGGGTTCGCCCGCACCACCGCACCGTCCACTTGCACCACCGCTAACGGGGTCGAGGCAGTTTGCCCTCGACCCAGGAGCTCTTTGGTTGCGTTTTGCAGGTCAATCGAGGGCTGTCTGAGGCCCTCCTACTTGAGAACCGGAGCTTCCCCTCCGCTGGAGTCAACAGAGCTCTCTGGAGCTCTGTTGATTCATCGGAGACGTCCCACAGACGCGGGAGGCTAAGGCGAAGCTTCCTCGATCATCAGAAGCCCCCGCGAAGGCTCAGAGCGCGCGTACTGGGCCGGCGAAGTTCGCCGGCCACCTGTTCCTCCAGGACCTTCAGGCACCGTTAGATCAGCCTCCAGCTCTAGTTTCAATCTCCACCGTTCATTCGAGGAGCAGCCATCACCGCCGATCCTTGGAGGGTTGATCCGCACCGTCCGATTAGAGAGGTTTAGCCACAGCGCCTCCCCACCATCCGATCTCCCACGTGGCGACGCCTTGGCTGTTCGATCAGCACGAGGACTTCAGCATTGGGCGCCACCTCTTCCCAGCCGTCGATCAGCACACGTGGCGCCCATCTGACGACCGACTTAATAAAGGGTAATTTACCCTAAGGCCCTTCTCTTTTTAGTAGTTTGCTTTCAGTCCTGTAAATATTTTTAGGATTTTATTTGCGTTAGGTAAATTGCATGTTGGACCCTGTCTTGTTTGCTATTTGCATGTATACCCCTGCCTGTAGTCTGTCACGGACACGTGTGTTTTTGGGATATTTGCATTCTTAGTCCTGTAGTTCCTGGTTGTTAATGAATGAATGAATATTTTTGGATAATTGCATTTCTACCCCTATGAGTGTGGAATTGGCGCATGCGCGTTTTATATTTGGGTATTTTACAACAAGCCCCCTAGACTTTTAATACATGTTATTATTTAGTCTAGGGACCTTGTTTTTATTGCAATTAGGTCCCTGAGTGCCCCAGACACGCGCCTAGCGTGTGACTTCTTGGGAATTTTGCACCGGACCCCCTGGAACTTTGGATAATTACGTACAGGTCCATGTGCATTGTACCTAGGTTTTAAGTTTTAATAAAATATCAAACTAACTCCGAATTAAATGAAAATTGGATACATGGCTCCTGCCATGTTGTAAAATTTTCTAGAATTTTTGGGGACATTTTCGCTTTTATTTGTTATTTTTAAAAAAACAAAAACAACCTTTTTCCTTACTGTTTGATTTAAAAATTCACAAAAAAATAGTAAATCGCATCAAAAATTACAAAATAATTAGCTTCTATTTAGTTTGTCTTGTTTGATTTTCTGACCAATTTTGGTCATTTTTCATTATATAAAACTCATAAAAATTACAAAACACTAAAAATCTCATAAAAATATTAATAAATAATCTAAAACTCTAAAAATAATAATTGTGGTGCTTAAATTTTACTTGTTTCTTTCTCTTTACAGGAAAATTACCTCCAGGCTTATTAGGTATTTTTAGATATTTTATCTAAGTCCTCCAAGCTTGGCTGGACAGTACCCTTATTTTCTTACCTTGTTTTATTTTTAGAAAATTAAATAAAAATCAGAAAAATACTAAAAATTCACTAAAAACAGTAAAAATCATAAAAATACATAAAAACATTTTTATTTGAATTTTTGATTGATTTTTGATGCATTAAATAATTGCTTAAATTTGGTTGTTTCCCTTTTTTCTTATTTTCTTAATTAATTAAAAATCCAAAAAAAATAAAAAACAATTAAAAATCCACGAAAAATACATTTCCTTTATTTTATTTCTGTTTGAGACTACTTCGTAGGCCGCGAGGCCATCACGTGCTCCCTGAGTCCGACCCTGGTCGCTATACCAGGCTAATCCAATAGCCAGGACCGCTATCGATTTTATTTGATTTTGATTTGATTTTGGTGGTCTGTTTTACTTTTTCTTGATTGACCTGATTTATCTCTCGATCCGGGTCGCAACGACCCTTTGAGTGATTATTTTATCCCGGATTGATTGAGGTAAATTTTCGGTCATCACTCTGCCTCTGCCGCAACAACTTCTTGTGATGTCACAAATTGAACCCAACACTGCTTGAATTCTAATAGTCCTTGCTGAGCTCCAAAATTGGGGAAGAACCCCAAGAACACTAAATCATACAGGTGTGCCACACCTATCCATGACCAACATCCCTGATCGCTCCGCACCATCTAATCATGATTGTTCAACAAAACATTGTGGAGAAATCGCATAATCAGACCAACACATTTATAAAATTTACATGTGCTTTTACTTTATTATATTTGCAATTAGGTTCCTTTGTAGGGACATAAACACAAAGTTCCATTTACTTTTCCAAAATGTTTGTTTCTTTTATTACAAGGTACATATTGAGACTATTGGACACTCTAGACATTTTATTTCTTGTTGATTTTTTTAGGGCAGTTACACAACTAGCCTAGCGTGATTTTGATATATTTCTCGAGATTTTTCATCACTTCTTTGGTCTGTTTTGATTTTTCGAACTTCATTTACACTTAGCATGTTTCGCTTTTCAAGCTTATCGACCCATAAATGAAGCTGACCCAGCAAAGAATGAGGGGGGAATTGGTGATCACCATCGTGCAATAGAGGACGGGATCTGACAACCCGAGTTTGTGGAAAATCGAGGTGATCTGTTGATCATATTAGATGGAGAACATGATGGGTAAGGTGATGAGGGTGCCTGGCAAGTCGAGAACAAGGTTGAGTGATAGTGAATGATGGCTGGAGCCTAGAGCTCATAGGAACTATTTTTGGATTGTAATGCCAAACAAGATGAAATTAGATGGAATAAGAGGCTAATATACGCTAATGATTAAATTGAAAAACTAAGAACCTAAGATAATAGCCCAGACCTAATCTGCACCTTGGGAGCTCATGAACCTGATGGAGAAGCTCTGCCGGTGTCTCTGGATCGACCTCCTCCTTCTCCTCGCCTCAGATGGAAGGGGGGGAACCTCCTATCACAAGGGATCACTTCAGCATTTGTTCCAAGCATTAACAGGGATCAAAGTGATCAAAACTAAGCTGGAGTTGAAGATAATATTTTGTAGAAAAAACTGGAGGAGTGTCTTCGTACTAAAGTTTCCCTCAAATCGATGGAGGTTGGTGGGATATATGGATAGGGAGTGGAAGTCCATGATCTGATGAACAAGTTTTTTGTTGGGCTCGAGGCAATAAGAAGAGTCAAGATGCATATGGGGAAGAAGAGGGGTTGCCGAGTGTAGAACATGGCTAGGCCGTGGAGGAGGTGTTGGCCGAGGGTCAACATTCCTTGCATCCTGATTGGTCCACATAGACAACAAAAAGATAAAGTAAAATAAAAAATTAAAGGAAATTTAAATAAAGTATTAAATGATTTTATTTTAAAAAACCTTAGAATATGGAAAATGTTTCTTATTTCCTAAGTTTTTTAGTGAGTTTTACTTATTTTTACAATCTTATTTAATATAGCCCATTGTTATATGCTATTATTTATAGGCACATATATTGTATATTATCTATTTGTATTTTGCTTTGTATTCTTATACATAATATAATATTTACATAATTTATATATTTATAATATTATCAAATACATGTTTACATAGTTTTATGGTATTTTTCTGATTTTATATATATGTACAAATAAATACATATATTTATAGCATATGTATGGTATACCTATATATTTGGGTTTATTATTTATTTTTGGTATTTTTAAATGTTTGTAATTTGTATTTTATATTATTTGTAGGTGTTATACAATATGTATAGTTATTTAAAAATATTAAAAATATAAAAAATATAAGGATAAAATAATTTGGTTTTATAATAAGATGTGTAAGTACCTAGATACCTCAATTAGTCAACTTTTGCATCTTAGCTCCAATTTAAATGAAATCACCTTTATTTAAAATATAATTTAATTAAAAATACAATAGAGGTGAGTTCGATTTATTTTGATTTCACATGAAGAACATATTGATCAATGAAGTTATGTTTGTGGCTTTTTCAATTGAGTGTACTAGGTGACATGTGCATGATTTATTTTGATCAATCATTTTATTATTTTCTATATATTATTATTTAAGGTTTTGTGTTGAACATTTTATTGTTTGAGGTGTGTATAATGATAAATAAAATAGTGTAAGTTTGAGATGTTTATATAATATGTTGTATTTAGAAGAATTATGATTTTCTGTATATTTTGTACATTGATTTACCTTATGTCCCTTTGATTTCGAGGTTTAGAGTCAGTCAGCATCTTTGATACTTCCTTTATTTTACTTTTTCCTTTATTCTTTTATTTAGAGTTTAAATACATGTATTTACATAGTATTTGTATAGTAATGTTAGAATGTTAATTTATGCAAGATTGATATTTACAAGCATTTAGCTAGGGATATATAGCTTACATGAATGAATAAAGGTGAATGAATGGTTATTCGTCACTACATTATCATTGGGTCATCTCTTTCTCTTGAAGATCCATTTGCACCACTACAAGAAACTGTAGGTAATACGAGGATGATTGTAATCCAAATGTGCCCGCATTATGCTCGTAAATGTTCTCGCAATGGGCCTGTGTGACTACACATCATCGCAATACATGTAGTTGCATGAGTAGAGCTGCAAATGTGGTTACGAACACATTGTGGTTGTACTGTGGTAGTCGCTTGAGAGCACTGTGATCCTCCGTGCTCGCAGAGTCGAGTCCGGGGACCACTCGTAGGCAGTTCAATAATGACTTTAACTCTTCCAAAATATTATTCTTGATTCCAGGTGCATGTTAATCAGTTTTTTTTTTGCAGTCCACGTGATTTTCAAATCATTTCTCTTGTTGCCATTGCATGCACACATGTTAGGCTGTCAACCATAACCTTTGCCATGCATCCTCAAATGTGGAGCGACTCTATATGGTTTGCACGCCTAGGCACAGGCATGCGGACAACCTTAGTAATATCTTTCAATGCCAACGTAGATGTGACAATAGGAATCATGGCCTTTTGCTATGATCAGTGGTGCATGGAGACCATCACGTGACTTGACCGGTCGTTTTGGCCAAACGTGCTGTTGTTCCTCAAGACTTGGCGAAGCTCCACGCTGTCACGTGGAAGAGGAGCTTAGACCCATCCCTTCATGCATGGTGTGCTGCTTCTTGTAGCTTGTCATTGGCCGTCGATGGGACAAGCTGGATCGGCATGGCCCCATACCTTTCCCTCTGGTTCTCTCTTCTTTTTAGGCTGTGCTTTTGACTATGATTCAAAGGTGGTTCGCAAGGAAATCAATGGGTTGTTCCATTCTCCAACATTTTATCATGTTCATCTTCACCCATTGATTCTTTGTTGGAAACTTATTACTTGCACATGTTTTCTTGCGAATCGTGGAAGTGGAATACGTACGAATACAATCAGTCATACAAGCATGAAGACACACGGATTTACAAGGTTTTCACTATGCGGAGAAAGAGAAATACAAAGGATAGTAAGAGCCTTCCCCATTACTACTCCCATACAACGAGACCCTCGTCTTGTTGGTGTATGTTATGATTGTAGGGGACACACACAACACTTCTTCAACTTGAGTCAGATGGTTAAAATTCAAGGTATATCATCATGCTTGATGAGAGAATGAGTGTTTGTATAACTTATTGTATATCTAGGAATGATCCTTCACTAATTCAATCTTACTCAACAACAACTACAAATAACATGTATAATACATCTTTTTATACAAAATATGAATGATTTGATTTTTTATTCAATTAAACAATAATCAATGTCGACTACAACAAAATACATGAGACTCAATCTTTACAATTACCAAACGTTGGTTACAGTGTATGCATGCTTGACATTTGTTATTTGTCTTGAAAAAGTCAATTTTTTCGATGTGTATTACTGAATATAATAAATTCAACATTTCATATAAGTTAACTAAGGAAAAACCTAATTATTATCTCTTTCCCTCTTCTCCCTTCTGTCACCACACTTATTGTTCTTCTCGGAGCGACCCACAAAGGGCCACCCCCACGAGTGTCGTACTTCTGTGAATGCGACTAATCGCTCCGCTAAGCACGTGATAATTTGTACTCGTTGTAGTATGTGTACTTAGTGAATCAGTCAGAACCGAGAGAAGATTCTCCATGAAGAGTGTCTCAGCCTGAATTTATATTCCGGCAAAGTCCGGGGTCGAACACAGGGAGGCAAAGGATGATTAATTCGGAATAATTAGGTCAAGGTATTCAAATGGTATTTTTTTATATTTTTTTAGTGCAAAAAAATGCGAATGCAAATGCAGTTGAATTATGTTAATAAGAAAGTATATAACTTAGCTAAATTAATTTTAATACGAAATTAATCCAATTTATCCACATTATAATTTTCTAGAAAGCTAATCCAATGTTGAATGCAGAACACATTTTTTGGAATTTTATGGACTAAAATTTAAAAATTAAAAAAACACATTTTTTAGGGTTTTTATGCAATTTCTCACACAAAGAGAATGCAAAAATTATGATTTACTGGAATATAATCATGGTGAAATGAGTCTGCAGTAATTTTTTGGATTTTCCTGACAATATATGAATTTTTTGGATTTTTTAATGAAAACAGAATGACAGTGAGTAATTAATTCTCAGTAAATCCACAATATCAAATCATCGAGAGAGCTAATTATCTCAAAAGATATTTATATGAGGAATCCAGAATTAGAATTTCGTAAAAATAATGTTTGTGGATTTAATTAAAAATCAATTATAAAAATCATTCTATAATTTATTTAAGGGACATGATAACTCCAATTAAGATGAAATTCAGAAACTAAAAATTTTAAAGCATCAGTTCTGATTTTTGTGGAATTTTTGGAGCAACCGTGAGTGAAATATGAATTTAGGAGCTTAAATTGGGTAAAATATGTAATTTTTCACTTAAACAGTTTTAATAAATTACCCATAACTCACAAAAATACAAAGAAATAGTCAGAATATAGAACAATAGTTGCCCAACATCATAATATTTTTCATTGAATAAAATGATGCTAAAATGGTATCCAAATGAAGATGCGAATATAGGGTGTCCGTGCAAATTCAAAAAAACACAACATACAAGCAATTTATGTAATGGGATTATTTTACAAATATGGAAATATGAAATAAAAACAATGCAATATTTACATAAATAAAAAATGTAAAAAAAGAATGAAACCTTCTTCGTTCTCCACTTAGGGCACCAACGTGGATGGGGACAGGAGGCGAGGTGCAAGCAGACGGTGGTGGCGAGGTGTGGTGGAGGGGCACGTAGAATGACCGTCGGGCGGAAGGAGGCCGCGACTGGATGGGCAGCGCTTTCCGCAGTGGTACGCGAGGTGTTGACAGGAGAAGGGTTGTACAGGTGGCACGGTGCTGGAGAAGGAGGGTAGTGCAGTGTTGTGCTCCACGCGTGGGCGGAGGAACTCGTGATGGCTGCATGTGCGCAACAGGAGGAAGGCGGTGCTGGAGGTGGCGGGCAGCCACCGGTGGAGAAGGAGGGCAGTTGTGGTCGCGCAGCCTGGAGGCGGTGGCGCGGAGGGCTGCGTGACGGTGAGACCTTGCGGGGAGACTACGGGCAGTCCCAGGTGGTGAGGAGGTCTGCGGGCGACCACAGGTGCTGAGGAGCGGCGATGGTCAGCGACGGCTGGGGGTGCGACCACCTGCTGCATTTTTTTATTTTGAATTTTGTTACTGTATGAATTTTTTAATTTATTTTTTTATGGTTTTCTTTAAACAGGGAATAATCAAAAGATTAAGGAGATAAGTTGGTGGAGTAAAACAAATGGATGTGTTTGATGATGGTAATGATATGGAATAAACAAATGAAGGTGTGTGGGCGATTATGTGGTGGTGTGATATAAAAACATGCAAAAATAAAAACAATGATAAAATGAAAAGAAATTACACAGGATGGACGGGTGTCTGTGGTGTGCTTACGAGAAGCACGGTCTTCGCTAGAATCGCCGATGAGCGATGAGTTCGAGCAGCGTGCGGATGCAGCTGCGATGTTGGCCAAGAAGCCAACAGATCTCACCGAAGAGAGGACTGTCGTCGCTCGATCGTGGTTGCGTCGCTGACACAGATTCAACTATGGGAACTAGACTCTTCTCACATAAAGATGTATCAAAGGCAAAAATGAGGAGAATGGGGTGTATAAAAAGAGACATAAAAAATGGATGTTAGAATGTAGGTGGAGTGGAATGGGAGGTTAAATTAGTGGTGGAGTTGAATGGGAAGTTAGATGAATAATGAAGTTGAATGGAGGTTGACGAAATAAGAGAAGTTATTGTAGAGAATGTGAATTAAATAAAATAAAAGTAGGCCACTAAAAAGGAAGAATAAAATAAAGAGAGAAAATAATCGAGAATATACAGAACTCCAACAAAATAATATGTACATGGAATTTTTTACTTTTCTAATTTGATTTTTTTATATTTTTAATAAAAGATATTTACAAAATATTTACATAAATATCAACACAATAAAATGTAACAAACAATAATATGTGCACAAAAATATCAAAGTCAAATTTATTACGTATGTACAATATACACCGAGGTCCCAAAACTCAAATTTTGCAAACGAGCTCTGATTTTAATTAAATCACTTTAATTGGATAGATAATTTTCTAACTTAAAGTTTAAAAGTGAGTTTAGTGAATTTGGAGTTCATACGAAGCGGGGATTTGGCCAGGAAGTTGGACTTTGCGTTTTTTTTCTCTAGGATCTAGGAGTATTTATTTGCGTGAAATTTATTTTGTATTTTTATATTTTTATATATATTTTTATGAACATTCAGAGAAAGAATTAGCCAAAAAGGAGTTGAAATGAAATTATTAAAAATACATGAAGCTTTGGGTTATTTACTGGTGAAAAACTCCTCTATTCTGCGGCTTTTTATTGTTAATTTATTTTGTAAATACAATACACAATAATTAATGTATTTTATATACAAGAGTCATTTGTTAATTTATTGATTTTGTGGACATTTATTTGAGATTTTACTCGAGGATTTTGCTAAGATCAATATATTGAGATGATGAATAGTTGATTCGTCGGTGACGAAGCGCAAATTCAACCCTTTAATAATGTCAGATTAACATTCAGAATTCTTGTTGTAGTTGGGCTCAATTGGGTCGTCAAAAACCATTAATGAAGTTATCAATGAATTAAAGCGGTCGAATTAATTTTATTTGGGCAAGCCCAAGGTCGAATTCAGGGACACGAGTCTCTTAAGTACATATTTAGACTCCTAATATTCAGACTAAGTATTGGAATAAAAACACACAGGTTAAGAAGCACATAAAGGTAGACAATGTAGACAAACACAAAAAGAAAAACTTTTTATTTGATTTTTATAATGCCATGAAATGCAAGTGAAAATAAATACAAATATGCCCTCCCCAGCTAAGATCAATGAGCAATAACATATAATCAACTTCAGGATCCATTTACAAAGAAATTTTCATGGACAAGTTAATTAATGGCATAAAATCATTAAGCAGGTGACACTATGTAACTAGAATTAATCGACAAAATTCAAGGTTAGATGCTCAAGATATGCACGTAAAAGTCAAGGGGCATAAACGCAAGAAAACACGTAAAATAATTAGATAAAGCAGTAGAAACAAGCCCCTGGCAAGACCTAAATGCAAATAAGAAAAGTCATGAGGCCTTCTTGTAATTTAACCATAGACACGAGGGTAAAAATACAATTATTGAAAACTTGAGGGGCTTGAATGTAATTTTCCCCAGGTTCGCATGTTCATCACGTGCATTGTGGACCTGCTTGTAATTTGAAGAAACTTGGAGGGCACTCTTGCAAAATACCCTGACCCTCACATGACTAGACGCATGAGGCCAGGCTCGATGGCGATGCATGCTCGGATCAAGGCTCGGAGGTGGCTCAGGCCACGTGTCATCTGATCTCTCTCCGAATATGCTCGGGTGCCCCGAGCATGCAAGCTCGGAAAGGAGGCTCGAAGGTGGCAACGTGGACTTCTGTGGACCACCATCATGAAGATCGGATGGTGGTTGTACGTTCACGGGGAGGCAACGTGGCCGAAGATAGGTCGTTGGATGAGCACCAAGAGGGTGCCATCCAACGACACCTGTATGCCTGGGCCTTCTTCCTCTGCCGTGAATGTGGCGGCGAGTTCTGTCCTCCGATGACGTCATGCGTGCTCTACCACCGCCTTCCACCCATTATGCTGCTCCATGGAGATCACTGGGAGTGTTGTAGCCATCGTTGAAGCTCGGAGAAGACGTTGGAGCTACTGGAAGATGGAGACAGGGCTAGCAAAGGTAGCTCTTATGGAGCTCCGTCCAATGAGCGCATTCCCCTGTACATGTTAGTGACCAATAGTCGAAGCGTGCAGATGAGGAGTGCAAGTGAGATGCGGGTGAATGAAAGGCCGTGAGGGGGCGGAGAACGCGACGGCCTGAGTCGTCTTCTCCGACGAGGCGGGGAAAAGGGAGGAGGAGCATTTGAGGTTGTGGAAGAGCGGAGTGGTGATCGAAGGGTAGCTCGTGGATGATGGAAATACGAGGAAACTCAAGGGATGATCAATGGGAGGTGATTGTGCGAGTTGAAGTCTAATAAATTCAGAGAAATAAAAGGAGAAATCAACGAAGGATAAAAAATCTTACTTGGAGAATTTAGTGGATCGAGGACCTATGCTTGAGCTCCTAGGTGAAGCTCGGGTCTTCACTGGACTTCTGTGGTGACTAGGAGCAGTTCGCCGGCTTTGATTGGCCGGAGACATAGCCTACAAAGGCTAAGGGTCTCACTGAAGACTCCACCATCTTCGCATCGTTGATCCGGCCTCCCCCCTATCACGGGGAGGCAGAGAGGAGCTGGGCAAAGCCCCACGTACAAGTAGACATGAGTGACGGTGGGCGACGAGGGCTTATTTGAAGAAGGATGGTTAAAGCAGACTATGGTGGACTATGTTGTTTGTGTGGGAGAGGTGGAGCGAGGGAGAGGGAGACATGGCGACCTAAGAGGCCCGCGCAGGTGAGGGAGGAACCGACTTGGTCGTAGAGTGGTCAGTGAGTGGAGAGAGTGGTAGAGGGGATGAGAGAAATGAAAAGGGGGCAACATGTTCGCGAGGTGGAGGTTGTGGGAGAGAAGGAGAACTTGAGGAAGGAGACTTAGTCTCCATCGTTGGATCTTGCAATCCAACGGTCAGGAGAAGGGCATGAAAGAAGGGTTCGGATCGGATCGATGAAGGAAGCATCGAATGGTTGTGGAGAGCGCCACATGGCCAAAGGAACAAAAAAGTGAAAGCGAATGGTCCAAATGTGATTTGGAGAGGATCAGATGGTAGAGAATGAAGGCGGGATCCAGCAGCTATGAATTAATTCTTTGGAGAAGAACAGACAACGCCGGAGGGCGACACGTGGCATGAAGAGAGGCAGGCGGAAGCGGGTGATCGAGATGATCTTGGGAGAAGCGATCAAGGATCAAGATTGGAGCGCAAATGAAAGGTTGAGATGTAGGCATGTAAGTGGAGATCGAGCGACTGGAAATGAAGGCGTGTGGCGCACAGAGGAGTGGGCCATGTGGCTAAACCAGAAAGAGCCACGCGGCCTAATCAGGTTATTAAGATAAAGAACATGATAAAGGAAGGAGAAAGAGGACAAATTTGGAAAAACTCAAAACATTAAAGTTGTAGATCTCGATGAGATCTACAAGTTTCATGTTGACAAAAATGCAAACGAGGTCAAACGAAGGGAGAAATATTTTTGTAAGCGTTTTTAGAGGTATAAAAACACTGCAATTTTTGGTTTTGTTATTTTTTTGGATGTTTACTTTATTCCAAGACTCAGATATATAAATCTTTTAATCTGGTTTTTATTAACTCCAATTTAAGCAAAGGGGTTAATATCTGCATATTAATATGTTGAAACCGAGGTTCATCATCCCCCTATACTTAAACTATGCTCGTCCCTAAGCATCTCAAAAATGAATGAGTTGGATTAACCCCCGATTATGCATGTGCATATTGGATCTGATTCGTTCAAGAATTCCCAATTTAAGAGATTCAAAATCTAAAAGCTCCACCTAGCCTTAATCAAGAGGTATCCAATTTCTCTAATTTTCCAGACTCTCTCTTGTATACATATAAACTAAGGATATGAACTTAACTGTTGACTGCGATCACGAGAGTAGAGTCACAACTTCACCCATGGTCTTAGTCCAAGAAATTCTCCTAAGGACCTAATCCTTCACTAAGGAATAAATCAAATATAGCGATCAATCCACCGTCTCTTTAGTTGTCAGACTTAGAAATGTTGATGGAAGGCCAGTTGATGAAGGGCATAGGATTGTGTCATTTCTTCTTTCCCTCTCATTGGAACAAGGATCCTCTCAAGTTCCTTATTAACTCGACAAATATTTTTGTTGTTGATAAGTGTCTCTGTCAAAAAAAATTGGAGTCATATGCACTTGTTTTCCTGGGAGTACACCAGGGTGTGCCTTTTTTGAGTATCTATTATACCTTCTACACCCAGACTTGTACCATTTACGTTGCAGAGCTCTTTTTTGATGCAAGCCCAACAACTAGTCCTAATAGCGGTGGTCCAAGTGGATACTTTGAAATGGTTAGGAGCGCTCGCCTTATATGGAAGCTCTATGATATTTGACTTTGTAGAATGAGAGCTTTTTTAATATCTATATTTCTTTGCTTTGTTTTTGGATAGCTTGACTACTTTTACCAAGAGTTGACACACACTGATCAATATTTTTTTATTTTATCACACCCTGTCACTTAGGTAAATATCAAGAGATTACCATAAGAACCATGTTCTCATATTGGCTAAAACATGCTGACACTCAGATTTCATGAAGCCTTCACTGATTTTATCCCGTCCCCAAGCATCATTAAATCGTGTCCAGACTTGAATCCCTCATCCCAGTCCCTCAAGTGAAATCTCAACTCCTCTCATCATAACCGCAATCATGTAATGTGAAGTACTGATCATATTCTTAAGGGTAGAGACTAAGCACGCAATATAGCATGCAAATCTGACAAATTAGGGAAATGTGGATAATTAAGTCGAAGACCCTGATAACTAAGGTTCGTTAACCTAAAATCTCACGACCCCTTAAACCAAGTGTTCTTAAACATCAGTGATCCTTTGTGAAAGTGGAAGTACCAGGGATTAAAACCAACTCCTTCATCCATTTTTTTAATTTATTTTTATTTTATTTTTTGAACAATATTTACAGACTCGAGTTAGACTCAATTAATACTTCTTTTTGAAAAAGATTTTTGAAAAGGTTTTCAAAACATTATCACATACAAAGATTTTTCAAATATATTTTTTTCAAACGATTTTTCAAAACAAGTAAAACTTATTTTACAAATCATTTTCAAAATATTTTTCTGCAAAATAATGTAACATAGTAAAGAAAATTTTTCACACTTTGAAATCATTTTGTACCACTTAGTCCAAAAGATGCCATACTCTATACCCGAATTTTTTTTAATTTTTTTCAAAATTTTTAAAATAGAGCTGTGGCTAAAGTACATATATATTGTATATATAGTACACCCCCTATACTTAAATTTAGTTATGTCCTCATAGCACTAAGTGATACAAAGCCATAGCTCAATTTAATGGATAGGAAAAGTATACATGAACTAAGGAGGACACCCCTTATACTTAGGTTAGAAATAACCTAGGTATCAGGAAGAATGATAAATGAGTAAGAAATTCACGGGGACTCGGGTCCCCCCTATACTTAGGATGTGGATAGCCTAAGTACAGTGATGGATAAAATTAAGCTAGGGAGATCTGAGGGGGACAAAGAGGTTAGGATGGATATACACGTGAGGGATTGAATCTAGAGATGAATGGAGCACCTAGGGTCTAAGGGAGAGTGCCGAAACTATCAAGGCTTAATCAATCAAACAATTCCCTTTGATTCACCGACTCACACGTGGAACCAACAAGTGTTGGTTATTTATCTTGTCATTTTTGTTGGTGATAAAATAATTCTAATTCATGCAAGGATTTATGATACATCAAAATCCTAACATCCTATGTAATAAGGGTGTTGCTCTCTCAAAACATGATTTTTACTCCATTTTATTTGTCAACTTGCATTAAAGGTCCCAATTATTAGCTTTAAGGTTATCATTATTTTAATGAGAACATAAATCAATCAATCATCATCTATCGCTCATTCCCAATGTCCACTAATCCTAGGTGATCAAGCCAGGAAGGGAGTTCAAGAAAAAGGCAATGCATTCGATAAAATCATGATCTATGCTAAGAGAAAACTCATAGTGCCTTGAGATAAATTCATGAAAAATAAGATTGAATTAAAACCGAAAACCGAATGTATGCAAGTCGATGGAAACCACACCTAACATGCTTCTATTAGTGGGGAAGAACTGATTTTAATTTTTGGCTAAGTGAAGCGATGTCTATGTGCGTCTCAAATTAATGTGTGTCCTACCTACGATCAAACACATAGAATAAAAATGTGAAATAGCTCGGAGAGCCACATGTCTGATCCTAGGTCGACGCTTAAGTGGGGCAATCCCCACACAACCACAAAAACCATCGTTCATTTACAATCGCGAGTCTTCAAACGAAGATCGTTGTAAATACGATTATTATATGCCTGACTAAAAATGCAAGAAATACATTTTTTTCAATGCTTTCTTCTGCGACTCCTTGCAGCGTGAGCTCCTGCTCTTTGCCTCCTTGGTCGTTAAGGGACCCTGCCACAAAAGCAAACATTAAATAATATTCGAGAATAAAAACAATGCAATGAAAATGGACACAAATATCTATAAGTTAGAAATTACAACATAATTAAATAATAAAAATCTGAATAATATAAAAGATGAGTTGTGTCCCCGACGACAATGCCATTTGACGAAGCGCAAATTCAACCCTTTAATAATGTCAGATTAACATTCAGAATTCTCGTTGCAGTCAGGTTGAATTGTGTCGTCAAAAACAGCTAATGAAGTTGTCAATGAAATCAAAGTGGACAAATTTATTTTACTTGGGCAAGCCCAAGGTTGAACTCAGGGACACGAGCCTCTTAAGGACATATTTTGACTCCTAATATTCAGATTAAGTGTTGGATTAAAAACTCGCAGGTCAAGATGCACATAAAGGCAGACAATGCAGACAGATACAAAAAGAAAAACTTTTTATTTGATTTTTATAATTCCATGAAATGCAAGTGAAAATAAATAAAAACCCTCCCTAGCTAAAATCAATTAGCAATAATATATAATCAACTTCAGGACCCATTTACAAAGAAATGTTCATGGACAAGTTAATTAATGGCATAAAATCATTAAGCAGGTAACACTATCTAATTATAATTAATAGACAAAATTCAAAGTGTCAAAAAGAGAAAGCCAGTCATGCCATTAGAAATATAATGAAATAAGCTTCACAATACCACTGAAATCAACTAAATTGGAGGTCGGATGCTCAAGACATGCACGTAAGAGTCCAGGGGCATAAACGCAAGAAAACATGCAAAATAATTAGATAAAGTGCTACAAACATGTCCATGGGAGGACCTAAATGCAAATAAGAAAAGTCAGGAGGCCTTCCTCGTAATTTACCCACTTTTACGGGGGTAAAAAATGCAATTATCGAGAACCTAAGGGGCTTGAATGCATTTTTCCCCAAGCGTGCATGTTCATCACATGCACTGTGGACCTGCTTGTAATTTAAAGAAACTTTGAGGGCACTCGTACAAAATACCCCGACCCTCATGTGATTGAGCACGTGAGGCCAGGCTCAGTGGCGATGCAGGCTCGGATCAAGGCTCGGAGGTGGCTCAGGCCACACGTCATTCAATCTCTCTCCAAGTAGGCTCGGGTGCCCCGAGCCTGGAAGCTCGGATAGGAGGCTCGGAGGTGGCAATGCGGACTTCTGTGGACCACCCGATCATGAAGATCGTGGTTGTACGTGCATGGGGAGGCGACATGGCCGAAGATAAGTCGTTGGATGAGCACCGGGAAGGTGCTATCCAACGACACTTGTACGCCTGGGCCTTCTTCCTCTACCACGAGGGTGGCGACGAGTTCTGTCCTCCGGCGACGTCATGCGTGCTCCGCCACCATCTTCCACCCATTATGCTATCACTGGGGTGCTGCAGCCATCGTTGAAGCTCAGGGAAGACATCAGAGCTCCTGGAAGATGCTATCGGTGTCGTACGTCGGAGACAGGTCTAACAAAGGTTGCTCTGATGGAGTTTCGGCCAATGAGGGCATTCACTAGATGTGTTGGTGACCAATAGTCAAAGCATGCATATGAGGAGTGCAAGTGAGAGGCGGGTGAATGGAAGGTCATGAGGGGATGGAGAATGTGGCGGCCTGAGTCGTCTTCTCCAACGAGGTCGGGAAAATGGAGGCGGAGCATTTGAGGTTATAGAAGAGCGTAGTGGTGTTCGAAGGGCAATGCGTGGATGATGTTAATATGGGGAAACTCGAGGGATGATCAATGGGAGGTGATTGTGCGAGTAGAAGTCTAATAAATTTAGAGAAACTAAAGGAGAAATCAACGAAGGATCAAAATCTTACCTGGAGAATTTAGCGGATAAAGGATCTGTGCTTGAGATCCTAGGTAGAGCACGAGTTTTCGCTGGACCTCCGTGGCGACTGGGAGCAGCTCGTCCGCTTTTATTGGCCTGAGACATAGCCTACAATGGATAAGGGTATCACCAGAGGCTCCACCGTATTCGCGCCGTCGATCTGGCCTCCCCCTATCACAGGAAGGAGGAGAGGAGCTCGACAAAGCCCAATGTACAAGTGGACAGGAGTGACGGTGGACGACGAGGGCGTATTTGAAGAAGCGTGGTTGAAGCAGACGATGGTGAGCGACATTGTTTGCGTGGGAGATGTGGAGCGAGGGGGAGGGAGACGTGGTGACCTAAGAGGCCCGTGAGGGTGAAGGAGGAACCGGCTTTGTCGTGGTGTGGTCAGTGAGTGGAGAGAGTGGTTGAGGGGACGGGAGAAATTAAAAGGGGCCGACAGGTGCGTGAGGTGGAGGTCTTTGGGGAGAAGGAGAACTAGAGGAAGGAGACGAAGTCTTGACTGTTGGATCTTGCGATCCAACGGTCAGGAGAAGGGTGCGAATGAAGGGCTCATATCATATTGATGAAGGAAGCATCGAATGGCTGTGGGGAGCGCCACGTGGCGAAAGGAACAAAAAAGCAGAAGCGAACGGTCCAGATATGATATGGAGAGGATCGGATGGTGGTGAATGAAGGCAGGATCAAACGACCATGAGTTAATTCTTTGGAGAAGATCAGACGACGCTGGAGGACGACACGTGGCATGAAGAGAGGCATGCGGAATTAGGCGTTCGAGGGCCGAGATTGGAGCGTGGATGAAAGGTTGAGATGTAGGCACGTATATGGACATTGGGCAGATAGAAACGAAGGTGCGTGGCACGCAAAGGAGTGGGCCACGTGGCTAAACCAGAAAGAGCCACGTGGCCTAATCAGGTTATTGAGACAAAGAACATGAAAAAGGAAGGAGAAAGAGTTCGAATTTTAAAAAATTCAAAACATGAAAATTGTAGATCTCGATGACATCTACAAGTTTCATATTGACAAAAAATGCAAACGAGGTCGAATAAAGGGAGAAATATTTTTGTGAGCATTTTTAGAGGTATAATTTTTGGTTTTGTTATTTTTTTGTATTTTTACTTTATTCCAAGATTCAGATATATAAAACTTTTAATCGGGTTTTTATTGACTCCAATTTAAGCAAGGGGGTTAATATCTGCAAATTAATATGATGAAACCGAGGTTCATCAGAAGGTCACGATCGAATGTTGTCAAACCTTCGACCTCCTCGGCACAGTGGTATTTATATAGCCTGATTCCTTCTCACAGAGAAAAATACCCATTTTCACCCCCAACCCGAATCTCATTTTGTCCTCTTCTATAGAAATCACCCCTCTCATTTGCAACAGATTTTTCGATGACGGTGCTAAAATCCCAGCCCTAATCTTGTCTCCCTCCTCCTCCACAACTCTCTCAGTTGCAGCAAGTTTTCCAACAATGGTGCATAAATATCAACACTAATCTCAATCACAATTGAGGTTAGTACAAATCTACATTTTATGTTGATTTCAGATGTATATTTCTAATGGTAATTGGTTCCAACAATGCACTTGAAGTGTTAAAAACCAATACCTAAAATGTTCTCCAAAAATGATGGAATCTGATATGAGTGGATGCCATCTATTGAGACCTCATCAGAAAATTAGGCACCTAACATCATTTTCATGTTTTAAATATCAGAATTGATTATTTCATCGAAACTCCTGCATTAAGACTTTAAGAGCTTTTCATATGGGAGGAGGAACTATTTTTCGCTAAAGCTTATTATTTATGGGAATAAGTATATAGTATGAGCTTTTTTTATGTATGGAATTATGATGGACTAAGTGGTAGATGATGAATACGACACTTCGATCGGTTACGCTAGGATTAGAGCAGCATCACTAAGGAGACCCAAATGGTTCAACCAGAAAATTTGTGTAATTCTATTACTTGGACTCCTAAACTCAAGTGTATAGCACAAAATAAGAGAGTGTTGAACTCAGAGAGGCAAACTGTGGAAATTCGAGTTGAATAGTAGAATAGTTTAAGGTGTAGGATTTAGTGATTTTTAATTGTTTTGTTTTTTGTTGTTATTTTATATATGTAAATAAGTATATGTATGTGTTTTATATTTTTATATTTGATTTTATATTATAATGTTTTATGTTTCTAATTTGTTTTATTGTTTTTAGAGTTTTTTGGTAATTTTAGAGTTTATTTTGATTTTCAAAATAAATTTAATGTGAAAAACAATGTTTAAAGTAAATAATAGAGTACTTTTTATTTCAAAAATAGTAGATAGTAGATAAATATTTTGGATTTATTTTTTCTGTATAGAGAATTTTATAAGCTTTCAAAAAGCCACCCTACGCATTTTTGTGATTTTTTGTGAATTAGTTATGAGTTTTATAAGATTGTATATATTTGGATTGTTAGGGGTTTGATACTTGGTTTTTAGTTTCTTTTCAGTTTAACATTTAGAATACAATAAAATATAGGTAATACAATTTTTATTAATTTTTGGAGTTTTATTTTATTTTTTATGTACTTTGTAAGTTTACAAATATTTTTGGATTATGTTTTTGATTTATGAAAATAGCAAATAATATTAATTTTTAAAACAATGTTCATACTGTATATAGTATTCTACTAAGTATTTTCAGATATCTTATTGGATTTTATATTTTGTATTTTATTTTATAAAAATTTTATATGCATATTGTTTAATATACTAGAATAGGCGTATTAGAATAATATATGAAAACCACAAAAGTTTTGCGTGAATACAAGAAAGTTGTGGGGTACGATGCGACAACTAAGCATGCGGTTTCCACATGATTGTTCTACACCTGAAAATGCGTGCAAATAAATGTTCGGAGGGTTGAGTTCACAAAAATCCCCAAAGATTCATGTAGAGCTCCACCTCTCCTAATCATATACGATAATCAAACAAACCCGGGGGTATAATGTGTAACATGTCCCATAACACATGTGGATCACGTGATTCTTTCAATAAATCTTTTTAAAATTGAACAGGATGCCGAAATGGAAACCCTATTAAAATGGTTGAATCGGTTTAGACAATGGAATTAAACATATTTAGCCATGTGATAATGTCATCATTATTTTGAAACAAATTAAACCAAGCCAGTGAGGAGAAGTGGTTGAGCTGACCGATCAAACCAACATAAATAAACTCATATGTAAAATACACATTTAAATATCATTCAACGTGTTCGATAAAACCATAATATACACATACAAAGAACAAAAAAATATAACAAAGTTATGAAATCATAATTGCTTGTATTAGCATGCAAATCTTTTCTTATTATGTATTTGTCTGTATAAATATTTGCACCAACATATGTTGTGAATACATATATAAAAATAATCACAAAGATATAAGCAAGCACACGTGAATAAATAAAACATGCAAAGATAGATACATAATATGTGCAATATCTATACATATACATATATGATATACATTTTTGTACATATATGTATAAAAAATGCATACGTAATGCCATTACGTGTCCAATATTTTAACATACACCATTAACTACAACGCATATATAATATTTTAATTAAATATCGTATAGCATTATTATATAATAATTATCATTAGAACCATTTTCAAGACAAGATGTGATTATAACAGAGTTGTTAGTGAGTGGTGTAGGGTAATGTTGAGGTCATGGGTTTAACTCCCATAAAAAACATTAATCTTAACTTAAATCAAACTTGAATGCTGGTTCAGATTCAGTTAAACCTGCTTGGATCGGAATTTAGATACCCAATTGAACAAGGGGATGGACCCAAAATGTTGATATTTGAACCGAACCTATGAAACATGGAAAACCAAACCGATCCAGGTCTGGTTCACTGTTGAACAGGTCAAAACACTGGTTTCAGTAGAGAGCATGTATACAAATGTCAAAAGTTCAAGTAGTTCAATCACAAGATGCCCTAAATATATGTGTCACATGTTTCGTACGTGGATCACGAACTGTAGTGAGCAACTGAAATTGAATGGTACGGACTGATCTAATGGCTATTGTGTCACTTGTTCTTCCCCAAATATGATATGTAGGTGGTGGACACTCCAGAAGGGATGTTTTTGCCTTTCGATCACTAGTGTAGAAGCTGATGATGACCGGCTCCAAAAAGAATTCGTGATTGGTGGCAGTGATTAGGTGTAGTTTAGGTGCTTCCCATTCGTGTGTTCATTCGTTCCTCCCAAAGAAGCTCTTTCTATGGGTTTTACCCTCGGGTGCTATTCTACACAATTCCAAGTTGCGGGTCTTGATTAGTTTTCAGTTGCAGGTGATTCAATGATCCCGAGTCGTCTGCAAGTGTGGCTCGTTATGCTCCAGATGGATCATGATGCACCTATGTCTTACAATTACAAATGAAGCTCTAGAAATTGACGCCTCGACCATCTATTATGCATGATGAATAGATAGATGAATGAAATCCTCCTCTCTAGGAAAACGGAGGAAGGAGAAGAGCAAACCTGGATCCAAGAGTGATCAGAGGGTGAATAAATCATGGATGAAAATGATGAGGAAGCGGGATCGTATTGAGTGTGAGGTGAATGAAGTTGGATTGGATCGAACCTAAGAGAAAATCGATAGGAATGAGGAGGATTGAGAAGAGAAGCAAACCTAACTTAGACTTATGATAGACAGAGGAAATGCATGATTTGTTTGCCTCAGATGGAGCTCAGCGGAGCTACGCTAGGTTATATCCTCAACGTGATTGTAGACACGCAGAGACTGATCACACAACGAAGAAGGGATGCACCAGCGTTTGACATCGTCCTAATCCATCTCTCGCTCGATGAATATGGAGCTTTATCACCTCTATCTCTTAGAGCTCATGAAGGAAAGTGGCAAAATGGCAAGTGATGGAGCTCGATGCATTGCACCTGGACGTGAATCCTGCTGGAGAAGGTGACCTTGGGGCCATAGTGAAGGTGGCTGACGTGGAGGCGTGGTCCTTGGAGTTTGTTACAGTGGTCCCAAGTGGATGGAATGGAGGAAGAATAAGAAGGGGGCACCGAAGGAAGGAGGAGAAGAGGAAGGGGAGTGGGTTGACTGGTCAACATCTTGGTTCACGAATTAGAACTACCACATGGCATGTCCTTGCCACAAAAGGGCAAAACATACAACACAAAAAACCAAATTTACACTATTATATATAATCTAAATTAAATAATAAATTAAAATTTAATTCAAATAAGAAAGTATTTAAATAAATAATGTTAAAAAAAGTAATAAATAATTAGGAATTTTGAAAAATTAAATTTATTTATTTATTTATTTATTTTAAATAAATATATTAATTTATATTTATTAGTTATTTATATACACAATGTTAATTATTTTTAGTTACTCAATTTGATAAATCCGTTATTTATTTTATAATTTATTATTTTATTATATAAATTAGGGGTTATAAATATATTTTATTTTTGTTTATTAACATTATTAGTTAGTTAATAATTACATATATTTATAATTAGGTATATTATACCTATGTAATAAATAGATTTATTTATTTTTCTTTTATTTTTAGCTTTTACAATTTTTATTTGAATTTTATATATTTATTATAAAATATAGGGAAAATATTTTAAATATAAATAGTTAACAAAATATAATAAATAAGATAAATATGGCTAATATACAACTGTATAGATATCATAATATCCCCCAAAAAAATGACTTTCACATCTTAATTCTAATTTCAATGAAACCACTTCCATTTTAAAGATAATTTAATTCTAAATTTAGTGAAAGTGAGTTTACTAAGTTTTGAACTTATATAGAGTTGTTATTTAGCATGGAATATTCATTTTATGTTTTTTGGTTATTTGTACCACATTATTTATGCATTAAATAATTTTTATTATATTCTTATTTATTAATATACATTATTGTGAAGAACTTTGGAACATAAAATATTTTTATTTGATATTATCTGGATGATAAATAAAATAGGTGAATAAATGTACACAGTGAAAATTGTATATATGTACAACATGTGATATGTATTTTCTAATATTTTTATAAGTTAGGATCCTTATCCCCCCTGCTTATTTATCTTATCGACCAAGTCAATACTGACCTGATCTCGGGATTAGATTAAATATGCATGTACTTACATCCTTATTTCTTATAATTTATATTTTCTCTTTATTACTTTATTTTAGATTAAGTAAGCGTTAAATATACAATATTAACAATTGAAGTTAGCATGTTAATTAATGAGAATCAATTGATATTTACATGTATTTTACAAGTATTTTTAGACAAAATGAAAGAATAAAGGCAATGAATCATGGATTCATAGTCACTTATAGTTTACCTTAGCTAGTCCCTTAGCAAACACTTATTTTATGAATAAGTGAAAGACAAAAAAGAGAAAAGAAAAAGAAAAAGAAAAAGAAAATAACCTAGAACAAGTTTGTTTCTTTAAACATAACTCCATTAAATCAAATTCAAGAGCCTCGTAAGACCTTTGAATTAACAATTTGTCAGGACTTCGTTAGAATAAGGATTTAAGTCTCAACAATCATCTAGTTCCACAAATCGCTATTCAGGTTCACCTCAACAGCCATCTCGGATCCACCCACTCATCAAATGAACTCCTCAACCCTGACGTCAATTTGTATTGTGTGAAAGGTGTTATCTCTTCTTGCTTAAGGAGGCCAAGAAGCTCTGTAATAACATTCCCATGGGTTCCTCAACTAGCTACTTGATCTTAGACGAGGGGGTATTCCCTTCTGAGTTCGGAGTTCAGGTACGTGCTAGTTCACAACGAATATGGAGGTATAAGTCTAGAAGAATGAGAAAAGAACTGGAGTGTGACTAGTATAGTCACATCTCCTTTGAAGCTTGACTAGTTTAGTCAAGTCTCCACCAAGATATGCATGTTATCTAAAGCTTCGACCATTGTGATCAAGAATGTACTTTGGGATTTGGCTTCTTTTGGTATGAATTTTGTTGCATTGCATTAATCATTTGTGCCTTGGCGGATATATGATTTTTTTTCCACCCATTTTTTGGGGTCTTAGAAAAGTTATACTCGCAGACCATTCCTCATCCAAAGTTTTATTTCAACACCCACAACTCTCGTCTTTAGACATATACACCACTAGACAAGGGAGAAAATGCACCAATATGTGTGGTGTGCATGAGTCCACAATTAGCCCATTGTTTTAGAGTTAAACGGATGACTCCAGGTGTCCAACTTAGGCAAGATTAAGTTGTATTCCAAACACAGTCCTATGGAACCCATTGAATAAGTCAAAGATCTGAAGATTTTTAATTATAGTTCTTAATAAAGTCCCTTTAGAATTAAGTGGATTAAGACCTAAACCAAGCTCTATCCTTTAGACTTAGCTCCATTCAGTTAAAGAATCAATCTTATTTTAAAAAATGCTGATGAATATAACAAATATTTTATGATGTGGAATTTTTCTATTTTGTCCTATGATGTTGTCCTATGGGAGTGTAAGTGTTGACCTACCAGACAACACCTCATCTACATGACCCTATCCCCCTTATTCTATTAGAAACGATGACCTGTCCCCTTCGCTGATTTCTTACGCCAAATCCACACCTCTGATTGCCTCGATTTCTTCATGAAAAAGTTTCACCAGATCATGGACTCCCACTCCATATCCTTAAGATTCACCTACCACCATCTATCTAGGTGAAATCCTATATCCAAAAATCACACCTTGTCACTTCTATAAAATCAAACCTTCAACCTTCAGGTCGAGTTTGATACATTTCAACTCATTATAACCCCTTAATCGTACATCTGGAGTCTCCCTGAAGGCTAGGATTTAGGCCTTAACGCATCATAGAAGTGTGAAGATCTCATCAACTGCGATATAGGGCAACTAGTCATACTAGTTGCTCCAGGCTGTAGGAATTAATTTTTTTTATAAAGGTGGAACCACATGATAAGAGAACCATTCTCATATTGTTTCATCAAGATCACAATTGAGTAATATAATTAGTTCATGAAGCGTGTTTGAGATTGTGTATGTCTCTAAGTGAAGAGACCTTCTGTCTCAAGTCTGATCTGATGAAGGATGTACTTGCGGGCGTGTGGATGAGACGCGTGCTTCCTGCAATTTGAGTTGAAGATCCAGCAATGAGTCTCCTAATTTTGTCTCACGAAATATGTAGCCTTTCTCACGAGCGAGATATACCGAAGAAGGCAGAGATCGACAAGCAATCAATCTGATAGCATAATGATGCTGCTATGACTGTGGGACTCTCTCGGTCAATATGGTAGTGGCCACAACACTGAGAGGGAGAGAGGGTGTGTATGAGAATAGAAAGCGAGAGAGAGAGAGAGTTATTGCACTTGCAATTATTGTTGTAATGAAAGAGCTAGGTCTAGCCTTTCTTTTAGATATATTAAATATCCATGGATCTCAATCCATGTACATACAATAATCAATGGTGTAGATTATTTTGTGCTTTCAATCAATGGTCATGATTTTGTTGCATAAATTTGCAACAACAAGAAGTTAATTTATAAATAAATTAAATATATTGAAGATCCATCAATATAATTTAATTTATATTAAATCGACAAATATGGAATTACTTGGAAGGAGAGCAAGTCTCCTTCCATATTTAGGGTGGACGGCCACCAAGTTGAAGGACTGGAGGTGGCCATGCACTCTAAGTATGGTAAGGTGGCTCTCTCATTCCAATTATGTTGAGATCTCATATCTCATCATATATTCCACATATGCAACAACTTTTGTTGCAAAATTATTCACAAAAATAATTTCAAATTATTTTGAGATAATTTCAATCACGCCATTGACAATTATGAATCATATTCTTATATCCAACATAAAATGTAAATTGCATTAACAATTAATTATTTAATATGAATCCAATTCACATGAACATTTAATTAGTAAATACTATTCACAATTAAATCTCTCCAACATACTATAAAACATATTTATGATATTTATTATGTTGATGAATAGTGTTATCCACATTAATCATATCCTTAATAATTAAATCTTAATTAATTATCTTAGATGACTATTCTCATGTCTCCAAATAATATGAATCATATTCACATTATTTATGATAATTAAATCACATTTAGTTGTCAATTTTCCAATGCTTAGATGCATTACCAACAATGGAATTATTCTTGAGCTCTTTCAAGAATAATGCACTTTCTCCACAGATACTTGGAGATAAGGACATGACGATTGTACATTCCATATATAGCAACTTGGATTGAGATCAAATATGAAATCCATATCTCTAGGATCTCTCAAAGATGTTTGATTAAATCAAGCTGTAAATCCAATATTCTCATTACATTCGAATCACATTCAGATCAATGTCCAACATTTAAACTAAGATTGGATTATTAATATAAGATTAGATTACTAATCTACTAAGAGGATTCACTACGATCCAAACCTTTTTCATCACTCCCTCAGAATGGAAGTGTCATGGTTATACAATCGTTTATGATCACATTACCCTCGAGTATTCCCAATTCCCGTACATCCTGCATACTGGAAGACCTAGAATAAACCTAAAATTATAGATCATATTTAGACAATATTCATAAGGGTTTTATCATTATCTTTCTCATTCCATCATTGGGAGTTTATATCGATCATATGCTTTCCAAAAGCATATATCATATCTATAAATCAGTGTCATGCTTCCAAAGCAAGGCGACCATGCATGGAATTTGATCGGTCCCAAAACTTCATGAGTGAGCTCATGTCTACAGATTCAGTAGTGAACTTGTGTGATCCCGTTGAGAGATAATTTTACTATATTCCCTTGTATGCACACCAGTTCATCGGTATATAGACCTTGATTAGATCATCATCCTAATAGTCTGCTTAATGTACATACTTAGATCTATAGCAATACATCTTTCTCTGGTCAGAGGATGTGTGCCTATATCGTAGCAGCATACAACATAGGTCTTGGTTATCTCAATCTTGCTAGGTCAATCTCTTTGACCTAATGATGAATATGTGATTCATCACTCTAAAAACCGAAAATAGAGCTTTATTCCCGAGTAAATAGCAGTATATTTCTCCTTATCTTGTATAATTAGCATTCATGCATGAAAGCATAATATCTGCATTTTAGCATTCATATTTGCATAAAATAAGAAGCCAAATTCACTTGTAAATATTCACATGTATATTAGCTAAAATACCTTATTTGTATATATTTTATACTAACTCCGAATCCAATAAAAACAACTCTATTGTGTATATATTCTAACACTAATAAAAGAAAAATATCAAGAAATACTAACTTGAAAAGTTGACCAATAAAACCCCAATCCAAGTTTAAAGCTATGAGCCTTAAAATGTACATATCTCTCTTATACGACATCCGAATTAGGTCTAATCACTTTTAAAGTAATATACATTCAAAGACCTTCAAAACAAGACCAATTTCATTAAAATCAAAGCTCATATGCAAAACTTGAGTTTTGGGCCCCTTTTGTATATTGTACATATTGACCAAAATGCCCGGGCATTTTCTCATTTCATTTTCTTAATTGTTAAAAATCCAAAAAAAAAGATTAAGTTGTAAATATTCTTCTCATATTTTTTCTAACTTTATTTTGATTTTTCTCTCTATTAAAAATGACAAAAAAATTACAAAAGATAAAATGCGGTATTTTATATCTATAAGGTATCACCCAAAAATACATTTTGTACAGATTATCTCATTTGATTTTCGGCCCTTCATGAAAGTTGTAGATCTCGTCGAGATGAGCAACTTTTGTGTTGACCACTTTTTTATCTAACCTCTTTTATTATTTCTTTTTGATTTTCCTTTGCATTTAGTTGTGGATTTTTCTTGGAGAGACACGTGGCAACTCCTGGAGCCGCCATGTGTCGCCTCCTCATTCACCCACTTATGCCATCTTTCTCCTTCATCCTGGGCCGTTGGATGAGAGGGTTCTCCATCAATGGCCTATCTTCTTCTCTACCCATTCCTCCCCCACTCTCCCTTGACTTAAGGGAGAAGCCAACATCCTTCTCCATCGACAGCCCCTCCACACCCCCACCCCCTCCACCTTCTCCATCTCTTCTCCAACCTCCTCCTCCTCCTCTTTATAATCCTCTCATCTCCCGCATTCATCCCGATCCGCCATCTTGAGCACACAATCCTTGAGCTCCGCTCTCTTCTTGGTGACAGCCACCGTGTCGAGCGAAGACAGGATCCTTTTGTTAGGTGAGATCAAGGAGCTTCGGTCCTTGTTGCTGCTGCTTCTCAGCTGCAGCCGAGCTCCGCTTGCCGCGCATCGAGCGACGACCTGAGAAGCTTTACTTCTCCCTCCATAGGCATCACCTCCATCACCTCCAGGTAATCTTCTTCTCCCTTTCTTATTCTTCCTCATTCTACACCCACACTCTCTCTCATCAATCCATCATTGCTCCATTCATCGATTCGCAAAACCAATTGAACTTCTACGGATAAATCACACGTTGTGAACGCAACGGTGATTTTTCTTAAATTTTTCGGCAAACTTTCATCAATTGATTAATCGTTTATTTAAGCCACTTAAACAAATGCATGAGAAACAGAGGAGGTGGTGACACCCCCTGTTTCTTCTTCCTCCTCTCACCACGCCACACGCACACACCCATCAGTCACCAACCGCACCATCGACGCCTCCTCTGCCCCGACGACCCTTGGCCGGGTGTCGGCCGTCCTCCCTCACCGTCAACGACTTCCGCAGCCGCCGCACGACCGTCAACCTTCGTCAACCGCAGCCACCTGTGGCTGGAGCTACATGCCAACGACCAAGCGTGGCCAACTGCGTGCGCTGCCCCGCTCCTTCCTCCTCGCACCTCGGGCCAAGGCGTGCTGGTTCCGCTCGTCGCGACCAGCTCCGACCGCCTACTTCTGCACACACCCCCCTTGGCCGTCCACACCTCCAGCCCCTGGAGACGACAAACCGGCCATCCGCAAGCAGCACCCTGCCGTTCTCCACCAAGCTCGACGCCACCACCTTCGTCAGCCGCATACCCACCTCCGTCACCAAGGCGCGGCCTCCTCCGCACGCGCGCGCCCAGCTGGACGCCACCCGCACCTTCAACCGCGGAAGCAGAGCCCCATCATCGCGTGCCCTCGCACCTCCCATCCTCCAGCGGCGGCGCCGCTAACTCGCGTCCGCCACGCACCCCAATAGTCCTCCCCTCAGCGCGGCCTCCTCCGTGATGCGTGGAAGCCGCATGCCGCACTCCGCCTTCTCCATCGCGCTCCTTCACCGCCGGCCTCGAAGAAGCTCAAGTCCCCAATTTCAAGCCAAGAAGCAGAGGAGTTTCATCACACAATAAAGAATTGGGCATTTGCAAAGAGGACACTTGCACCCCTTTGCAAGTTCTCAAACAAAGTTCAAGTTTTAGGTAATCGCATGTAAGTCCTTGTTCTCCATTTGAGCTCATATTTCTTTTTTTGTATTGCATTCATACCCCTGCATTTGCACGTTTATTTTGTCATCATTCTGTTGTCCATTTTTAATTCCAAAAATTGCATTGTGTAGCATAACTCTTGTTCTACCATTTTATCATTTATTTGTATTTTTCTGATTCGCAGAATACTTATGGAATTTAATTTGGGAAAAATTGCAATATTTTACCCATTTTCTTTAATTAATTGATTGCTCATTATCTGTTTATCTAAACATCTATGAAAAATCATCTTTGGTAGATTCAAGCTATGCTACAACATATCTGAAAATCACACCATTTGCATGTATAGTTTGTCATAGAAAAATCATTTAGTAAAAACTTTAATCGATTTTAAATTAATCAACCGTGAAATATTTTAACGAAATTTAATTTGATTTAGATAGATCTTAATTAGACCTATTTGGATTAATTTTATTTCTAAGAAATATCATTGTTTGTTAATTATTAAAATTGGTTTAGTCATTTTCACTAAAGTCTGCATTTTTTATTATCCGTGCATCTAAAAATTTCAAAAAAATTAGAGTTATCTCATTTCATCATATTTCATTATCTGGCCAAGTTTCATAATTTTTGGAATTAGTTTGACTATATTTTTTATTTAACTTGTAATTTAGCCTGATTTTGCATGTGTCTTGCATAAAATATAAAAAAAGACCAAAAATATCTCCTCTGAAAACCATACATTGGATTTTGCTAAAAATCAACCTAAGAAGACAGCTGCCTCCTTGAGTTCGACCTTGGACTTCCAACCAAGTAAAAAAATTGCCGCTCGAGATTAACTTGCCTTAATTAAAAGTGGTTTTTGATCTACTCTCATTATCTGACTGCAACGAACGATATCAATTAATTTGAACATTTATTTGCTTGAATTAATAAGGGTGGTGAGACGCGTTATCAAAATGGCACCGTTGCCGGGGAGGCACGGCTTAGGTTAATTTGCAGTAATTTCTGACTGTTTGATTTTCTCTCCCTAGGTAGTCTGACCCCCGATTTTCTTGTGAATATTGTCTGTCTTTTAATTTTTGTATTTTTTTGTAATTCTCTGACCTCAATTTATTTTTGTGCGAGGAACGCGAGGAGTCAAAGACGCTTCGAAGAATCAGCATTTTAATTTTTTGAGTAATTTGAGTGAATTTGTATTTTTATTTTATTTCTTTATTTTTTCGCATCATTTCCAGCGGTTCCCGTTTGGGTTCTCGCATCTGTAAAGATAATGAAACCGTGTCCCCGTGTGCTATGTGGCTTGAATGGTAAATTAGGCTGCACTAGCAGCTCCTCGAGCCAATCTAGGATTTGCTTGTGCTCGTAACTTTGTAGGACCACACATTACACTTTAAAGCACCTAGACTGCAGAACTAGTCAAATCAACCTATGCTTCACTCGCTAATAGAACTGCTTGTCTAGGAGCGGATTTTGTTGCTTTCATATGCATGTAGTATAAAAAAGATCTCAATTCTGTTTTGCATCCTGCATAAACAACGAAAGGATCACTGTAAGTATTCTCTACTCAGCATACGCATCATAGTTTTTCGTGCATCGGCTTTTCTCGATTTCCCCCTCTATTTTTCACACTTAATTTAAACGGAAATTGGGACTGGACAATAGACGTGTTGTGTGGTTGGACTAACAGGTGATAACTTAACTTAAAATCGGGACTGCTAACATTATTGACCAAAAAAATAAAATTGGAAAACTTGTTTGCGGGAGATTAACCCCGACTTTGTTTTCAGGCTGAGTGAGGGTACTTGAGTGTGTGTGAACACCTTAAGGCAGAGCACAAATCCCTGCCTTCCATATCATGTTCCGACTAATCCTAACAAATATCACAAGTTGAATTATTCAGGTTCACTGACTAGTACCAAGTAGCCTCCGCCTGTCTCAGGTAGATAGGGGCGAAATTGCGGTACTTCACGACAAGTTGCCAGTAACCCCCCGGGGTGAAGTTCTGGCCTTGTCAGCCTCCTCCTGCTTGTAGGTAGATAGGGGCAGGTCTTTGAATCCATCAACATGGGATAGGAGCGAAGAAAGGAAGGACCGACGGTATCTTAGGCGACAGGTTAAACATGGGAGACACAACCAGCTTTTTAGCCGACTCTCCTATAGGCCGCGTAACCTTTGCTACTTATCTGAAAATTCACACTTAAAATCAACTAGACTAATCGGACTTGGTTTTGGGTCCTTCACTGTGTTGAGTGTGAATCCAGGGTCTTGGATTGAATTGTTTGCTTCAGGTAGGAGTCAAATCCTATCTTCACATAGAACTCCCATTTCTTCTCGCCAAATCAAGATGAGTAACTAGGGGGATATCGACTCTTTATTCACCAATCTCTCTTTGAGCCCCCACGAAACTCCTCTTCATCGTCCCAAGCGCACCTTGGACCACCCAAAACTCATGACCGTCTTGAGTTCTGGTTCCCTCACACCTACGTTGGTTACTCTCAAACCAACCCTTTCCTCTCCTCTGAGCTTACCGAGGAAGACCATCGTCTCGGTGAGAATCCCTTCCGTGATTTGTCCTCTGACACAGACCTTGTTTCCTACCCAGGACTAGAGGACAAGATGCCACCTAAGCAGCCACCGGATGAGGAACATTGCGATAGATTCTTAATCGCCTCGCCACAACCGAACATCAAAATACAGATCTCAAAGCTAGAATGGGACAGATTATTGCAGCAGGAGGAATCGACCGACCAATGGTTGATGCCTACAACCCAGCGGAGAACGAGATACACAGTTGGTTGGCACCAGCGGTTTCCCCAGAAGAATTCGAGCTCAAGCCCCACTTCCTTAGCCTGCTACCGAAGTTCAACGGAAATGCCCATGAATAACCATATGCCTTCCTCCGAGACTTCGAGCTGATCTACGACAACCTAACTCATCCTAGGGTTGGGCAGGATTACATTCGACTGAAGGCCACCCCTTTCACCTTAGAAGATAAGGCAGCACATTGGCTGAAAAACCTAGGGGTGATATGTACCTGGATGCAGTTCAAGGATTTATTTCTGAAGAAGTTCTACCCTCTCAATAGGATTAACCAAACGAGAACAAAGATCGTCAGTTTCTCCGAGGGACTCAGTGAACCATTCCATGATGCCTGGGATAGGTTTAATGACCTAATTCAGAAATGGCCCTGCCACGGCATTTCTAAGGCGATCTTAGTCCAGACCTTGTTCTGTGGTTTAACCCCGGAGATGCAGGGGTTAGTCAGTGCCGCCTGTGGAGGAAGCTATCTGAACAACAACGAGAACGTTTTATGGAAGATCCTAGAGCAGATGGTTGAAACAAGCAGGTCGCAGGCCACCAGGGCCTATCAGTTGTCTCCCTCAATCTTATCCAACGAGACAACTAGGAGGACTATAACGTATCTGACAGAGGACCTCATCCCCAGCATGGGAATGATAGCTGACAAGTTAAATATGGTCAAGCAAATCCATAAGAGGGTCACTGACCTTGAGTCTCTCTCACGTCTGCTGAAGCAAGTGGAGGAACTTACTGAGAAGGTAGCAAAGATGAAGTTACCTGCCCCTTCTGCACCACCTGTACCTGTACATCGAGTCTATCTTGTACAGGAACATGCACCGTGGCCTCAAAGTGGCTGGGATCGGACTTACACCCAACAGGACCAGCATGCACCCCCACAAGTGGAAACCGGATACGAGGAGCCTCCACAGGTGTTCGAGATCAATGGGCTGTGGTACAGTCGTGACCCCATCGATAGACAGTCGGGGATGGGGAACGGTCAGCCTCACTGACCTGCCCCAGCTTACCAAGGAACTAGCTCCGTCCCCGCACCGCGCTTTGTTCAGTCCAGGTCCGAACAAGGGTACCAGCCTCAGCAGCACCAGCAGCAGCAATGCACATTTCAACAGGGCCCGTCACAGTCCCACCGGCAGCAGCAGTATCGGCATGGCCTGTAGGGCCAGTACAGAACCTCATCCACAAGTCAGCATCAACAAGCCCAGCCCACCAAATTGGAGTCCCTCACCTTAGCGATCTAGACCATGTCTGATAGATCCAGAATGACTATTTGGATATGAGAACCGATCTGAATCGTGTTTCTCGTACCAAGAATCAACAAATGGTGCCAAAGACCCCAATTCCCGCCCAGGTTCAAGCCAACCCGAACATCTTAACTCAAGGCCAAAATCGACCTCATGATCATGTATACTATTCAGATAAGTCTTTATCTGAACATGAGATCCTTTCGTATGATAGTGTAAATCATATGTCCCTTAGGAGCAGAAGGACCGTGACCGTACCTGATCGGGCACGGGCACCGGAGGAAGGAGCCGCCAAGTCTCTACCTGAGGAGGACCTGGAGGAAGAAGAGGAGCAGCACCACCATCACCACCGGCAGAAGAAGAGGACTTCTGGGTCCTTAAAGCAACAAACTCGCACCAGCAGAGAGTCAGACGGAATTGATGAAGAGCCCACACCTCCATCTGAGGAGGACCGTCAAGAAGTCGCGGAAGAAGCATCACCAGTTTCCCCTCAACATTTTCCTTTTAGTCAGTGTCAGAGTCCGAGTCTGTTTAAGAGTCCGAGTCGTGTACAGAACTCAGTTCCATATTTCAATAAAAACACTTCAGTTTCAGAACATGAGTTAGAGTCAATAATCCCTTTCCCCCGAGCCCTTAAGGGTGGAAAGAAGAAAACAAAAAAATCCAAAAAGATGACCCTGAGATGGCAGAGTTCTGCAACAAATACATCAAGGTCACAATCCCCTTTGACAAGTACGTGGAAATGACTCCTACATTTCAGAAGTACCTTAAGGTGAGATGCATACCTAATAGGGTTAGCAGGAAGACCAAAAGCCATGTTGAGAAACACGTTCTGTCAGTAGGTACGACTTGGGCAATAAAGAACTCGTTTTCAAGGAAACGAAGAGACATGGGTGTACACTATGTAGTGAGTCATGTTGATGACATCGCGTTTGAACGCACTCTCCTAGACAACGGTTTCTCAATTAACTTAATGCATACAACCCTCCTATGAGCGGCTTAATCTCGGACCTCTTAGGAAATCTAGAGCTCTCCTGCAATTTGCTGATAAATCAACCAAGAGGTCCCAAGGAGAATTGAGGAATGTTGTGATCAAAGTCGAGGGGCAGGAATACATGGTGGACTTCACTGTCCTAGATATGGAAACCCCTCATAATTGGAGAGACTCCCAGATCATCTTAGGCAGGCCCTTCCTCAGAACAGCAGGGGCCTTGTTTGATTACAAGATCGGGAAGATCCAGTTCCAAACACCAGGCGGAGATGAGGAACTTGAGATGAAGTAGACCAGACAGATAGACCGGATTCTGAATCCAGCACCGAGTACTCTTCAACCGAAGTAGACTGCAATCATGTAGACATAGTTGGGCCATGGAAATAGAACCCAGCCAACACCGATGAGTCCCTCCCCTCCAGAGATGATCAAGTGCATGAGTCAGTTTGTGAGGTCCTCAGAGACGAGTACAACTTAGAACCTGCATCTCCTTACATCTTCGATGACTTAGAGGCCCAGCTGGGCCTGTCAGTCCTTCCCTCTTTAGGACAATCAGAAGATGAGGATGACGAGTCGGACGTGGCTTTTGCCGATTGCATGGAGAACTTTGTCGATCTGACTCTAGAGCTGAATAACTTGGTGGCAGCAATTACAGAGAAAGAACCAGCCACTTCCAACATCGAACCAGATTCGATTGAGCCAGATTTCCTAAACGATCACACTATACCTGAGCTCAAGCCTTTACCCACAACACTGAAATACTCCTTCCTTGCGGGTCAAGATAAGAAATTTCCTGTCATCATCAGTTCGCGATTGACCGAGGAGCATGAATCTCGCTTGCTAGAGATCCTGGAGAAAAACCGCAAGGCGATAGGCTGGAGCATTTCTGATCTCCACGGGATAAATCCCGCTCTAATGTTCACACCATATCTACTTGGAGAATGAAGCCAAACCCTATCATGAATTACAACGTCGTTTGAATCCAAATTTACGAGAGGTAGTGAAAAAGGAGATAGAGAAATGGTGCAACACGGGTTTTATTTATCCCATCTCCGACTCTAAATGGGTGGCTCCGATCCATGTGATCCCGAAAAAGTCGGGAATTCAAACGACCACCAACAAGGACGGAGAGGAGATCGTGACACGAGTGTCCACGTCGTGGTGAGTCTGTGTGGATTACAGACGCCTGAATGCCGCGAAGAAGAAGGATCATTTTCCCCTGCCATTCATTGATCAGATCCTAGAGAGACTAGCGGGGAAAGAGTTCTTCTGTTTCTTGGATGGGTTCCTGGGCTACAATCAAGTAGCCATAGCTCCGGAGGATCAGGAAAAGACCATGTTCACATGCCCCTTTGGTACCTATGCCTTCAGGCACATGCCCTTTGGGTTATGCAATGCTCCAGGTACTTTTCAACGGTGCATGATTGCTGTATTCACCGAAATGGTCGGCGAATTCTTGGAAGTCTTCATGGATGACTTCTCGGTCCATGGCAATTCCTTCGATTCCTATCTTAGGAATCTGGACCGTGTCCTCAAACGACGTTGTGAGGTCAATCTGGTGCTCTCATAGGAGAAAAGTCACTTCATGGTGACGAAGGGCATTGTGTTGGGGCACGTCATCTCCAAGAGAGGAATGGAGGTTGACCCTGCCAAGGTGGATGTGATCAGACGACTCCAGCCACCAACCAACGTCAAACAGTTGTGGTCGTTCCTCGGGCATGTCGGATTTTATTGGAGATTCATCAAGGATTTTTCTAAGATTGCCTGACCCCTAACCGAGCTTTTAGGCAAAGACATGGAGTTTGTTGTTGATCACAAATGTCTTGAGGCCTTTAAGCTATTACAAGGAATGATCATGGACGCACCTATCCTACAAAGCCCGAGATTGGTCTCTACCTTTTGAGATCATGACGGATGCCTCAGACTTTGCTGCTAGAGCTGTGTTAGGACAGAGAAGGGATGACATCCCGTTCGCAATCCACTACGCAAGCAAAGTGCTTTATACCTCTCAGCATAACTATACAATTACAGAAAAGGAGATGCTTGCGGTAGTGTTTGCCTTGGACAAGTTCAGATCTCACTTAATTGGATCCAAGGTAATTGTGTTCACTGACCACACAGCATTGCGATACTTAATGGAGAATAAGGACGCGAAGGCGCGTCTTCTTCGATGGATTTTGCTTATCCAGGAGTTTGATTTGGACATCCGTGATAAACCTGGAGAGAAGAATGTAGTAGCCGACCATCTCTCTCATCTCGAAGATCTTAATACTTCCGAGGATTCACCTATTTGAGACTCCTTCCCTGACGAGTCGATTTTTGTTGTCAACTCACTCCCATGGTATGCCAACATCGTGAACTATCTTGTCTTCAAGAAAGTTCCCAAAGATTGGCCCAAAAGCCACATTGACCGACTGAAGTCGGATGCTAGACACTACCATTGGGAGGATTCGATCCTTTTCATCGAAGGACCGGATTGTGTCTGAAGACGGTGTATTCCTCAGGAAGAATACCAAAGTGTCCTTTCTTTATGCCACAACTTGGAGGCAGGAGGACACCACTCCGGGAAGAGGACCGCATGGAAGGTACTTCAGTGTGGCTTTTACTGGCCAACTCTGTTTCGCGATGCCATCACCTTTGCCAAGTCGTGTCCAGTATGTCAGAGAATGGGAGGAACCGTTGGTTCCAAGGATGAGATGCCTATGCAGCCTGTCATCATTTGTGATGTCTTTGACGCATGGGGCATCGATTTCATGCGCCCATTCCCTATTAGCCACAGATTCGAGTACATCCTTCTTACGGTAGATTATCTATCCAGGTGGGTGGAGGCTATCCCGACTCGAGCCGAGACAGCAGGACTGTCTGTAAATTCATCAGAGAACACATAATCTCTAGGTTCGGGATCTCCAAAATGATGATATTAGACGGGGGTAGCCACTTTGTAAATCGGGAGGTGAAGAAACTCCTGAAGGACTACGGCATCGAACACCGTGTCACGAGTCCTTACCACCTACAGACCAATGGTGTGGCTGAGATGTCGAATAGGGATGCGAAAACTATATTGCAAAAGCTTGTCCGCCCAGACAGGAAGGACTGGTCTCAGATCGTGGATCAGGTGATATGGGCATATAGGACAGCTTACAAGACCGTTAGGAACCTCCCCATTCCGAATGGTATTCGGAAACCCGTGCCATTTGCCCGCAAAACTAGTGCATAAATCAGAATGGGCAATCAAGAAGGTCAACTGGAACACACACCTTGGGCAAAAGAAGAGAGATATGGATCTGAATGAGCTTGTGGAAGTCAGAAACCACGTATATGACAACAATTTGGTGTACAAGGACAAGGTGAAGCGTTGGCATGATAGATATATCAGACGAAAGACCTTTGTTCCTGGACAGAAGGTATGGTTGTTTAATGCGAGGCTAAAGATCTTCCAAGGCAAGTTGAAGTCCAAGTGGACAGGCCCACTTGTCGTCCGTACGGTGCATGATAGTGGATGTATCGAGATCTCAGATCTCGCAGATGACGCACCGACATTCCTAGTGAATGGAAAACTGTTGAAGCACTTCGTTGAATCCAATGAACAGTTAGTCCATGTTGAGGAGATTGTATTCATGCGCGAGACATATTCAGCAGATACACCTCGAGCCGCGTATGAGACCTTGCAGCAGTGAGATCTAGCCATCAGCAGCATCTTGAAAGATTCAGACCGACTCACTTGTATATATCATCATTCCTGTACATTCTGTCCTTTCTCCCTCGTGCTCTAGTAACCCATCCCCGCCTCATTAATCACTATCTTGGATTATACTTAGGATGACCAGATCCTAAGTATAGGGGGGATGAGCCACCTGAGTCTGTTCAATGTACATCCTCCATATCACATTGGTTCTCACACTCACTCCTGTCCTATACTTAGGCTGATCAGAGCCTAAGTATAGGGGGGGCGATGCCCGTCGTGTATATACTCCTCCATTTCTCCTCTTAACCCCGCTCGCCCCATTTTTGATCTTCTTCTACACTTAGGCTGCCAGAGCTTAAGTATAGGGGAGCGGAGCGTCTTCTATAGATTTTTGTTATTTTAGCTTTCCTACGCTTAGCACGAGCTATGTCTTTTTTCCTCGCTTTTCATGCTCTGAGGACATAGCACACACTAAGTATAGGGGAGCATGTATATATTACATATATACTTTACCCATAGCTCTTATTTTTGCGTATTTTTGTATATATTTTGCAATAATTACAGGTGGGTAAAAAAAATTGTATACTTGTAAAATCTGTATAACACTTATAAACTCTTGTAAATTGTTGTAACATAGGAGGTATACCAAAGTTTTGAAAAAAAACAACAACACAAAAAAACACAAAAGAAAAACAAAAGAAAATAGGCTTCTTATTTACTCTTGCATATTATCCTTGCATTCAAAAAAAAAGAAAAAAAAGAGAGTCTTGCATTTACATTCATCTACATAGCATGTCATCTGCATCTCATCTGCATATCTTGCATATGCAAAGTGAAAAGCTAGTAGGTTCTGAACCAAGTTATGAGTAGATATTGAGGATGGTCTTGATTTTACCTTAATCCACCTAATTTCAGAGGAACCTTATAGGAACTGGAGTTAAAATTTCTCAGGTCAAGTGACTTAATTCTTTGAGTCCGCAAGTCTATGTTCACATGTCATCTTGATTAGTCTAAGTAGAATATCTCGTGCACACGCATGATTCTTTTAGACAATGACCTAACTTGGACAAGCACAATGCACGTAGATCTTCATTGATGAGGTGGTGAGGAGGTAGAATCCTTTAGCTTGGAGTAGCACACGGGTGGAAACATCCGTCCTCCTCTAGGGAGGGTAGTGTATCTCAACCTAGTCTGGTGGTGTTGACATCTAAGGACGGGATGCTGTGGGTTGCAATAATGCTTCAAAAGAGGGATAGTCTACTGGCTCAAGAGGAAAAACTCCTGATGTACATGCTGCACCTTGTATATAGTTCAAAAAAAAAGGAAAAAAAGAAAAAAAAGAAAAAATGCAAGAACTCCAAAAAAATGAGTCAGGTCCAAGAAAAAAAATATACTTGTCGGAGTATGTATATTAGCAAGAAGTCTGCAGCTGGATGACTTGGATACACTGGTCAGGCATCCCGGGATAGGTAGCTACACTGGCTACCGTCCGTTCTTTTCTCCACCCCCTCCTCTTGAGCTGGTCGCACTTGAACTTAGAAGGGAATACCCCGCTCCTCGAGGAAAGAGTTAATGGACCGGGTTATTTGAGTTACCTTGTTAGAGGAGGCTGGTTCTGAGCCATTTCTGATGTGGAGAGCTATTTTACACTTACACAGTATAAGTAAAAATCATAGTCATTAGAAATTTGCATCTGAGGATTTGTTCTGACCTGACTATTAAGGCGTCTTGAATAGAAGATTTGTGGAACTTGAAGTCTGTTAGATCTTAAGTTCAGGTCCCAAAAAGGTTCCGCCACACAATTAATCCAAAGGTCGAGTCAAGCTCCATTTTCAACTTTTGTTCATGACCTTGGTATGGAACCCAAAATCATTTCACTCTTGCATTTCATTTTAGTTGCTCGGGGACGAGTAAGGTTTAAGTATAGGGGGTTGATGAATCTGTGATTCATCACTCTAAAAGTCGAAAATAAAGCTTTGTTCCCGAGTAAATAGCAGCATATTTCCCCTTATCTTGTATAATTAGCATTCATGCATGCAAGCATAATATCTGCATTTTAGTATTCATATTTGCATAAAATAAGAAGCCAAATTCACTTGTAAATATTCACCTGTATATTAGCTAAAATACCTTATTTGTATATATTTTATACTAACTCCGAATCTAATAAAACCAACCCTATAGTGTATATATTACTAACACTAATAAAAGAAAAATATCAAAAAATACTAACTTATAAAATTGACCAATAAAACCCCAATCCAAGTTTGAAGCTATGAACCTTAAAATGCACATATCTATCTCATACGACATCTGAATTAGGTCTACACACTTTTAAAGTAATATACATTCAAAGACCTTCAAAACAAGACCAATTTCATTAAAATCAGAGCTTATATGCAAAACTTGAGTTTTTGGCCCCTTTTGTATATTGTACAAATTGACCAAAATGCCCCTGCATTTTATCATTTTATTTTCTTAATTATTAAAAATCCAAAAAAACTAGATTAAGTTGTAAATATTCTTCTCATATTTTTTGTAACTTTATTTTGATTTTTCTCTCTTTAAAAATGATAAAAAAATTACAAAAGATAAAATGTGGTATTTTATATCTATAAGGTACCACCCAAAAATACATTTTGTACAGATGATCTCATTTGATTTTCAACCCTTCACAAAAGTTATATATCTTGTCGAGACGAGCAACTTTCATGTTGACCACTTTTTGATCTAACCACTTTTATTATATCTTTTTTATTTTCCTTTGCATTTAGTTGTGGATTTTTCTCGGAGAGACACGTGGCAACTCCTGGAGCCGCCATGTGTCGCCTCCTCATTCACCCACTTATGCTATCTCCCTCCTTCATCCTGGGCCGTTGGATGAGAGGGTTCTCCATCAACAGCCTATCTTCTTCTCTACCCATTCCTCCCCCACTCTCCCTTGACTTAAGGGAGAAGCCAACATCCTTCTCCATCGACAGCCACTCCACACCCCCACCCCTCCACCTTCTCCATCTCTTCTCCAACCTCCTCCTCCTCCTCTTTATAATCCTCTCATCTCCCACATTCATCCCGATCTGCCATCTTGAGCACACAATCCTTGAGCTCCGCCCTCTTCTTGGTGACAGCAAGTGAGAGCCACCGTGTCGAGCGAAGACATGATCCTTTTGCTAGGCGAGATCCACGGGCTTCGGTCCTTGTTGCTGCTGCTTCTCAGCCGCAGACGAGCTCCGCTTGCCGCGCATCAAGCGACAACCTGAGAAGCTTTGCTTCTCCCTCCATAGGCATCATCTCCATCACCTCCAGGTAATCTCCTTCTCCCTTTCTTCTTCTTCCTCATTCTACACCAACACTCTCTCTCATCAATCCATCATTGCTCCATTCATCGATTCGCAAAACCAATTGCACTTCTATGGATAAATCACACGTTGCGAACACAACGGTGATTTTTCTTAAATTTTTCGGTAAACTTTCATCAATCGATTAATCGTTTATTTAAGCCACTTAAACAAATGCATGAGAAACAGAGCAGGTGGTGACACCCCCCTGTTTCTTCTTCCTCCTCTCACCATGCCACACGCACACACCCATCAGCCACCAACCGCACCGTCGACGCCTCCTCTGCCCCGACGACCCTTGGCCGGGTGTCAGCCGTCCTCCCTCGCCGTCAACGACTTCCGCAGCCGCCGCACGACCATCAATCTTTATCAACCGCATCCACCTGCGGCTGGAGCTACACGCCAGCGACCAAGCGCGGCCAACTGCACGCGTTGCCCCGCTCCTTCCTCCTCGCGCCTCGAGCCCAGGCGCGCCGGTTCTGCTCGTCGCAACCAGCTGCGACCGCCTACATCTGCACGCACCCCCCTTGGCCGTCCACACCTCCAGCCCCTGGAGACGACAAACCGGCCATCCGGAAGCAGCGCCCCGCCGTTCTCCACCAAGCTCGACACCACTGCCTTCGTCAGCCGCACATCCACCTCCGTCACCAAGGTGCGGCCTCCTCCGCACGCGCGCGCCCAGCTGGACGCCACCCGCACCTTCAGCCGCGGAAGCAGAGCCCCATCATCGCGCGCCCTCACGCCTCCCCTCCTCCAGCGGTGGCGCTGCTAACTCACGTCCGCCACGTGCTCCAACAGTCCTCCCCTCAGCGCGGCCTCCTCCACGACGCGTGGAAGCCGCCGGCTGCACTCCACCTTCTCCATCGTGCTCCTTCACCGCCGGCCTCGAAGAAGCTCAAGTCCCCTATTTCAAGCCAAGAAGCAGAGGAGTTTCATCGCACAATAAATAATTGGGCATTTGCAAAGGGGACACTTGCACCCATTTGCAAGTTTTCAAACAAAGTTCAAGTTTTAGGTAATTGCATGTAAGTCCTTGTTCTCCATTTGAGCTCTTATTTCTTTTTCTATATTGCATTCATACCCCTGCATTTGCACGTTTATTTTGTCATTCTGTTTGTTAGCAATGTGAGCCCGAGGCGAACCATTCCTATAATAAATGTTATTGTAATAAATGATTTATCAATAAAAGTTATTGGTTTTATTTCACTCCCTTTCTGATATTGAATGAATGAATGCACTATAAGGTCCCTCTGTACAATAAGGGTTATGTACCATGGCCAACTTGATAATCATATAGCTGTTGATTCAATGATTGAATCATAGAGGCTAATACTTGGATGAATATCTAAGGAGTTAGATAGAGGACTCATCAAGCATCATCAATGAATGACAAGTAGTGATCTCCAGTCTGAGTAGGAAATGGCAATCCCATCTCAATAGACTGATATCTGATCGACCTCTTGATGCAGGTCCTCTGCATAGGAATATTGATTCGGAGGTATCAGATTAGTTGAGTCAATGAGTTGACTTAACGAGATCGAGATAACCAAAGACCTATGATGAATACTGTCACATCACAGGCAAACATCCTCTGACCAGAGACAGATATATTACTATGTATCTGAGCATGTACATTTGGCAGACCAATGGGTTGATGACCTAATCAAGGTCTATACACCGGCGAGCTGGTGTGCATGTAAGGGCATATGAGTAATATGATCTCTCAAAGGGATCATACAGGTTCACTTGTGAACCGGGAGACATGAGCTCACTCATGAGGTATTGGGATTGACCAAATTCCATGCATGGTCATCATGCTTTAGAAGCATGATATGAATTTGAAGGTAAGATATATGCTTTGTGAAAGCATATGATCTGTACCATATCCCAAGGACCAAGATTGAGAAACTTAATGATCAAACTATGAAGATGACAGTGTAAAAGTGATCTTTATCTTCATGATGATCATGAGTCTTCAAGTATGCAGGATGTGCAGGTATTGGGAATACCTGAAGGGTGATTTGATGATAAACGATTGTATAACCATGACGCTTCCATTCCGAGGGAGTGATGAAACATGTCTGGATTTTAGTGACTCCTCTCATCAGAGAAGTAACCTAATCTTAGTCCATTTACTGGACATTGATCTGAATGAGATTCAGATGCAATGAGAAGATTAGGTATACGGTCTCGATTTGATCAAGCATCTATGAGAGGTCCATGGGATCTGGATTTGAGATGTGATCTCAATATCCAAGTCACTATACGTGGAACAATACAATCGCCCTGTCCTTATCTCCAAGTATCTGAGGAGAAATAGCATTGTTCTTAAATGGTTTAAGAACAATTCTATGAGATCTAAGCAAAGAGAAGTTGATAATTAAATGTGATTTAATTATCATGATGTATGAGATATTATCCAATATAATTAAATGTGATTTAATTATTATAGATAAGAATAATGTGGATAGTAATATCCAATTATTCATAATATGTTATAAATGTGATTTATAATGTATTAGAGAGAGATAAATATAATTTATATTAGTAGATTAATTATTAATGTGTATTGGATACACATTGTCTAATTAATTGAAAATGTAAATTACATTTTGTTTTGGGTTGTGAATTTGATTCACAATAATTCAATGTCAAGATTGCAATATTCTCAAAATTAATTGAGAATTATTTTGGAGAATTAAAATACCAACAAATTGTTGTTGAAAATTGGATGGAGAGAAAATCAAGGAGATTACCCTCCCCTTTTGGAAAGGAGGGAGCGGTACCAATTCCTTGAGGGAATTGGTGGCCGTCCCCCCCTTCCAAAGAGGAAGGTGTATCTCCCTTATTTTCTCTCTCTCTCTATTTATGTGGTTTAATTTGATATTATATTTATTTGATTTATCAAATATATTTAATCAAAATTAAATCACAAGTTGTTGGCTTTTACCAACAACAATCTTGACCATTGGATTGTCATAAATCAATCTCAACCATTGATTTTATATGACACATGGATTGAGATCCATGGATCCCAAAACCCTATAAATAGAGAGGCTTTCTTGGCTCTCTTTACACACATGCTATTATAGCAAAACTCTCTCTCTCTTTCTCTCATACTCGACAGCCCTCTCTCCCACTTCTTCTTGGTGGCCGTCCACCTTGGTGGAGAGAATCGTCGTCGCCCGTGCCCTCGTGCTACCGCTTCGACGCTCTGCGGTTCTTCGTCTACTTCGAGTGAGTCACCTACGAAGGAGACGTTCGATCTCGTGCGACGAGATCAGGAGCAACCGTGCTTGGATCAACTTCTTGGATTGCGAGGACACCGCGGTTCATCCCCGCGCTCGCAAGCGATCTCTCCGACGATCGGACTTGAGACAAGAGGTCTCTTCTCTTAGAGACTCGATCAACCACGCTTCAAGAGGTATTGTATTATACTTGTTGTGGTTATAGATGAAACGATCCGAGAATGGTTCTTGGATCATGTGGTTTCATGGAATAAATTTTTTAAATTCCGCTGCACCGAACAACTAGTATGACTAGTCGTTCTTCGTCGTATCCGATACGACGCTCACGCTTCCGTGATGCGCTTGAGGATCTATCCATATCCTTCAAGTGGTATCAGAGCCTTAGGTTGACGGTTTCGAATAGTGATTCGTTAACCAAGGACGACTTGGGTTCGCTAAGGTCGCGAAAGTTTTCATCGCATTTGATTTCGCAGATCTGTTTAGTAAATAAATTCAGCACTGTTTAAATTATTTAAACACGAATTTTATACTTGGATTAAGTTCCCCATTATATAAGGAAACCATAGGATCTGAGTTTGCGTAAATCGGATTTCATATGCTCGAGATATGGTCGTTTTAACGAACATGTATGCACTGTTGCGGGAACTGTGAATCTGAACGTGATTAAAATGTTAATTACTGTTTAGAATTGCCTCGAAATGCGTGAAACATCACTTAGGTTCTGTCCTAAATCAAATTAGAAAAGTTTAGAAATTGACTTTGCTTAATTTGGATTTAATATGATTGAGATATGCCAATTTTAGTAAGTAGGAGTCACTGCTGAAATTGCTTTTCTAATCTAGAACCAAGTGATTGTCAATTAGTGAAATTAATTGTTAATTTCGTGAAATAATCTTGAAAAATATTTGTGAAATATTGAAACATGATTATTTGCCTAATTGACTTGGCCCCAACCAATTAGTTGATTAGATTTGATCTAAACCTTAATTGGAATTACAATCATCAAACTTCTTGCTTGAATAGGACTTGGGAATTTGCCTAGCAAATTTCCTTAAAATCAAAATTATTTTGGTTACTATATGGTATAATTTCGGTTGAAGAACCGATGATCATCTCAATTACAAAATAATCAATTTGGCATTATCCTTTCCCGAGGTGGATATGGTGTCTAGTCGGGGATCGTTGGTCAGCGGGTTGCAACGTATGTGGTCCGCCCCACTCCCGTCGGTACTGGCCATGACAGCGGGTAGGGTCGGGATAATGTCCGAGGGATTATGATGTATTTTTCTAATTATTAAAATACGAATTAATACGTACTTTGAGAATAATATCATATATATATTCAAGCATAAAATTAAGTTTGATTGATTAAATTGGATTGATAATTAATTTAATATGATTAAGTTAATTATATCCAATTGAGAATACTCTAATATGATTAGAGTTAATAATTCCCCTGGAAGAATTAATTATATGAATGTGATTCATATTAATTAATTAAATTTGAATAAGAGGTGGAGGATCACATAAGTGACATCCATGGTCTCCCGTCAAGGCGAAGGGTTTCCGTCGCCAGGGATCGTATATAGGAGACGCCTGTATGTAGTGACAGCTCCTATATACAAGCGCATCTGGATCAGACTCTTTGCTTCTCGAAAGAGTAAGGCCGTATGCGTAGTGACCCCAATATCGGATCCTCATATTATTGGGGTGATATTGGATTGCGTATAGCGAGTTCTAATCCTGTTGACGGTTGGTTCAATAAATGACAGGTCAACATCACTTTAGGGGTGGTGGGCCTGGGTATTAAAGACCTAATTGGGAATGCAAGTTGGACTTGCAAGGCGGAATGTGTTCCCGCTTCTCTTTATTGGAGTTGCAGTTTCTCATATTATTGGGATGTAACAAAGATAAAGAGGAGATCCCAGTTCTTGCTTGAGATATATCGGTACGTATATCTCCTACTTTGAAAGTGAATAAGGGAATAAACTTTCATAGTTGACATAGCAAGACTTATTTGATTTAAAATGCCTTAATTAAATAAAAATTAAATTGAATATATGATTATATGTTCTAATATAGTGCATTCTCAATTTCAGAAAATGAAGTCCATGAACCCACTGAGCAGGCTTCTGGAGGTCAACCAATTAACCGGACCGAATTACTCGGATTGGATCGTAATTTGGAGCTTGTGCTTTCGGAAGAGCGCATCAGCTATGTGCTCTCTGAAAACAAACTTGAAAACCCTAAATCTAAGGAAGACAAAGCATATAATGACAAGTATGATGAAGATCATGTCTTGGCTAGGTGCTATATCTTGGATTCTCTCTCCAATGTTCTTCAGAAGCAACATGTGGAGATGAGTACTTGCCAGGATATCATGCAGAATCTAAAGGATATGTTTGGTGACATTAACCGCACCCAGCAGTACAATGTTATGAAAGAACTCGTTCGCTGCAAGATGCAGGAAGGGACCTCGGTCCGCGAGCATGTACTCAAAATGTTTGGGTACTTGTCGGAGCTTGAGACTCTGGGGGCAACGATGGATGCAGACATGCAATCTGATTTCATTCTGCTGTCATTGCCCAAATCTTTCAATAACTTTGTGGTGTCATTCCACATGAATAAACTGGAACTGACAAATGCCGGGCTTCTTGCTGCATTAAAGTCTGCAGAAGACGTAATGAAGAAAGATGGTCCCACTGGCACTACAATGATTGCACAGGTCAAAGGGAAGCGCGGTCGGAAGCAAGGTTCTCGGAAGGGCCCGGCCCAGAAGAGAAAGAAGAAGGGACAAAGTGTTGCCTCATCTTCCAATGCATCCACTTTAATGGCGTCGAAGAAAACCGACGTCTGTCACCACTGCAAGAAGCCGGGGCACTGGAGGCGTAATTGCCCGGATTACCTGAAGTCGATCGACAAAGGTAAAGCCCCAGCAGGTATGAAATCTACATTTATCATTAAAACCAGCTTTCTCGTCGGACGAGAAGGAAGTTGGGTTGTTGATTCTGGTGCTTCTGTTCATGTATGCAATTTGTTGCATTTGTTACAGGAAACTAGAAAGCTTGAAGAAGGGGAGATAGTCATCCAGATGGGATCTGATGCAAGTGTGGCAGCAGTCGCCGTCGGGACTTGTCGACTATCATTATCTAGTGGTAGAGTCCTAGTACTTAAAGAGTGTCTTTATGTACCTGAAGTCAGAAGGAATCTAATATCTGTATCTAAGTTAGTTAGAAGTGGGTATTCATTCCTTTTCTGTAATAAATTAGTCATAAACCGTTATGATAAATATATTGCAGATGGTATTTTGACTTCTGGAGGACTCTATGAATTGTGCATTGATAAATGTGTTATGAATGTTACAAGCACTAATAAAAACCCTAAAAGATCCAGGGAGAATGAAAATCTCTCAAATGAGATTTGGCATCAAAGGCTTGGTCATTTGTCTGTTGATAAGATCAATAGATTAATTAAGGATGGACCTTTAGAATTTCTACAGGTTCAACCTTTGCCTACTTGCAAGAATTGCATTCACGGAAAAATGACCAGGATGCCTTTTCGTAACAAGGTTACAAGATGTGAAGGTATTATTGACCTAATACATACTGATGTATGCGGTCCCTTCAATACTGCGACCCGAAATGGATATCGATATTATTTGACGTTTATTGATGACCATTCGCGATACGGGTTTATCTTCCTATTACGTCATAAGTCTGAAACCTTTGAAAAGTTCAAAGAATTCAAGGCTTTGGTTGAGAACCAAACCGATAGGAAGATTAAACGAATTCGATCTGATCGAGGTGGCGAATACCTATCAGATGAATTTAAGGAATACCTTAAAGAGAATAGAATTGTTTCCAATCTCACTCCTCCTGGAACTCCCCAACTTAATGGTGTTGCTGAAAGACGCAATAGAACCATCATGGATATGGTTCGTTCAATGATGAGCAAAGCACATTTACCACTTAGTTTCTGGGGATATGTAGTAGAGACTGCAATATATATCCTGAATAAGATTCCTAGCAAATCTATACCTAAGACTCCTCATGAGCTCTGGTATGGAACCAAACCTAGTGTTAATCACTTGAGGGTTTGGGGTTGCTTGGTCCATGCAAAGAATGTGGATGCAAGCAAGCTAGAATCTCGCTCTCGTGATTGTTATTTCATAGGGTATGTTAGAGATGGTATTGGATACCAACTCTATGACCCTGAGACTCAGAAGGTTTTTGTTTCTAGAGATGTGAAATTTCTGGAGAATGATTTCCTTAAGGGTCAAGATAAATATGAAGTAAAGGAACTCATTGAATCTCCTGAGGATTCTGAGCTTTCTGAACCAGAAACTGAAGAAGTAAATAAAGATGATACACCCATACCTCTTCGAAGGAGTTCGAGGGTGGTTGCACCACCTGAAAGGTTTGGATTCCATGTGTCAGGTGAAACTGACAGTGATCCTACTTCATTTGATGAAGCACTCGCGGATCATGACATGGATAGATGGATGCTAGCAATGAAGTCAGAAATTGACTCCATGCATAAGAATGGTGTATGGACGCTAGAGGATCCACCTAAAGGGGTAAAACCCATTGGGTGCAAATTGATCTTCAAGAGAAAGAGGAGACCTGATGGGAAAGTAGAGACTTTCAAGGCACGGCTCGTAGCCAAGGGCTACACACAGAGAGAAGGCATCGACTACGATGAGACATTCTCTCCTGTGGCTATGCTTAAATCCATCAGGGCATTGCTAGCTATAGCTGCATATCTTGACTACGACATCTGGCAGATGGACGTCAAGACGGCTTTCCTCAATGGATACCTCGAGGAGGATATCTACATGGAGCAGCCCCAGGGCTTCATGACTGAGGATGGCAAAGTATGCAAGCTGAAGAAATCCATCTATGGGCTCAAGCAAGCTTCTCGTAGCTGGAACATCAGATTTGACGAAACCATAAAGAGTTATGATTTTGTGCAGAATCCTGATGAACCTTGTGTGTACAAGAAGCTTAGTGGGAGCATATGTAGATGACATCCTCATCATTGGGAATGATGCAGGGATGATGACCAATGTAAAGATTTGGCTGTCCCATACCTTTGAGATGAAAGATCTTGGAGAAGCCTCTTACATCTTGGGTCTGAAGCTGTTCAGAAACCGAGAGAAGAGGATATTGGGATTATCACAACAAGGATACATTAAGAAGATTCTTGAACGATTCCGTATGGATAGTTCCAAGAAAGGATTCCTACCCTTAAGACATGGTATCCACCTGTCTAAAGGAATGGCTCCTCAAACTGTTGAGGAAAAGAAGGCCATGGCTGGATGTCCTTATGCATCAGCCGTAGGAAGCTTAATGTATGCCATGATGTGTACTAGGCCAGATATCTGCCATGCAGTGGGAGTGGTAAGTCGTTACCAATCCTGCTATGGAGAACAATACTGGAATGTAGTAAAGAACATATTCAAATATCTTAGACGGACGCAAGATTACATCTTGGTCTATGGAGATGGTGATCTCCAAGTATTGGGATATACAGATTCTGACTTCCAATCGGATATTGATGATCAAAAGTCGACATCAGGGTTTGTGTTCCTGTTGAACGGTGGTGCTGTGAGCTGGAGAAGCAAGAAGCATGACACTACAGCAGATTCAACAACAGAAGCCGAATACATTGCCGCATCGGATGCTGCAAAGGAGGTGGTGTAGTTGCGCAAGTTCATCCAGGAGCTTGGCGTAGTTTCCTCTGATACTCCCATCCCGCTACTCTGTGATAACACGGGAGCCATTGCCCAGGCGAAGGAACCCAGATGGCATCAGAAGAGCAAGCACGTAGAAAGGAAATACCACATCATTCGGGAGATTCAAAAGCGTGGTGACATCATCATCACCAAGGTGGCCTCCGCCGACAACGTTGCTGATCCTCTTACCAAACCTCTGACACAGAAGGTTTTTGACCAGCATGTAATGAGTATGGGTTTAAGGCTTGTTCCTGAATGGTTCTGAGGGCTAGTGGGAGATTGTTAGCAATGTGAGTCCGGGGCGAACCATTCCTACAATAAATGTTATTGTAATAAATGATTTATCAATAAAAGTTATTGGTTTTATTTCACTCCCTTTCTGATATTGAATGAATGAATGCACTATAAGGTCCCTCTGTACAATAAGGGTTATGTACCATGGCCAACTTGATAATCATATAGTTGTTGATTCAATGATTGAATCATAGAGGTTGATGCTTGGATGAATATCTAAGGAGTTAGATAGAGGACTCATCAAGCATCATCAATGAATGACAAGTAGTGATCTCCAGTCTGAGTAGGAAATGGCAATCCCATCTCAATAGACTGATATCTGATCGACCTCTTGATGCAGGTCCTCTGTATAGGAATATTGATTCAAGGGTATCAGATTAGTAGAGTCAATGAGTTGACTTAACGAGATCGAGATAGTTAAAGACCTTTGATGAATACTGTCACATCACAGGCAAACATCCTCTGACCAGAGACAGATATATTACTATGTGTCTGAGCATGTACATTTGGCAGACCAATGGGTTGATGACCTAATCAAGGTCTATACACTGGCGAGCTGGTGTGCATGTAAGGGCATATGAGTAATATGATCTCTCAAAGGGATCATACAGGTTCACTTGTGAACCGGGAGACATGAGCTCTCTCATGAGGTATTGGGATTGACCAAATTCCATGCATGGTCATCATGCTTTAGAAGCATTATATGAATTTGAAGGTAAGATATATGCTTTGTGAAAGCATATGATCTGTACCATATCCCAAGGACCAACTTTGAGAAACTTAATGATCAAACTATGAAGATGACAGTGTAAAAGTTATCTTTATCTTCATGATGATCATGAGTCTTCAAGTATGCAGGATGTGCAGGTATTGGGAATACCTGAAGGGTGATTTGATGATAAACGATTGTATAACCATGACGCTTCCATTCCGAGGGAGTGATGAAACATGTCTGGATTTTAGTGACTCCTCTCATCAGAGAAGTAACCTAATCTTAGTCCATTTACTGGACATTGATCTGAATGAGATTCAGATGCAATGAGAAGATTAGGTATACGGTCTCGATTTGATCAAGCATCTATGAGAGGTCCATGGGATCTGGATTTGAGATGTGATCTCAATATCCAAGTCACTATACGTGGAACAATACAATCGCCCTGTCCTTATCTCCAAGTATTTGAGGAGAAATAGCATTGTTCTTAAATGGTTTAAGAACAATTCCATGAGATCTAAGCAAAGAGAAGTTGATAATTAAATGTGATTTAATTATCATGATGTATGAGATATTATCCAATATAATTAAATGTGATTTAATTATTATAGATAAGAATAATGTGGATAGTAATATCCAATTATTCATAATATGTTATAAATGTGATTTATAATGTATTAGAGAGAGATAAATATAATTTATATTAGTAGATTAATTATTAATGTGTATTGGATACACGTTGTCTAATTAATTGAAAATGTAAATTACATTTTGTTTTGGGTTGTGAATTTGATTCACAATAATTCAATGTCAATATTGCAACATTCCCAAAATTAATTGAGAATTATTTTGGAGAATTAAAATACCAACAAATTGTTGTTGGAAATTGGATGGAGAGAAAATCAAGGAGATTACCCTCCCATTTTGGAAAGGAGGGGGCGGCACACCAATTCCTTGAGGGAATTGGTGCCGTCCCCCTTCCAAAGAGGAAGGTGTATCTCCTTATTTTCTCTCTCTCTATTTATGTGGTTTAATTTGATATTATATTTATTTGATTTATCAAATATATTTAATCAAAATTAAATCACAAGTTGTTGGCTTTTACCAACAATAATCTTGACCATTGGATTGTCATAAATCAATCTCAACCATTGATTTTATATAACACATGGATTGAGATCCATGGATCCCAAAACCCTATAAATAGAGAGGCATTCTTGGCTCTCTCTACACACATGCTATTATAGCAAACTCTCTCTCTCTCTCTCTTTCTCTCATACTCGACAGCCCTCTCTCCCCCTTCTTCTTGGTGGCCGTCCACCTTGGTGGAGAGAATCGTCATCGCCTGTGCCCTCGTGCTACCGCTTCGACGCTCTGCGGTTCTTCGTCTACTTCGAGTGCGTCGCCTACGAAGGAGACGTTCGATCTCGTGCGACGAGATCAGGAGCAACCGTGCTTGGATCAACTTCTTGGATTGCGAGGATACCGCGGTTCATCCCCGCGCTCGCAAGCGATCTCTCCGACGATTGGACTTGAGACAGGAGGTCTCTTTCTCTTAGAGACTCGATCAACCACGCTTCAAGAGGTATTGTATTATACTTGTTGTGGTTATAGATGAAACGATCCGAGAATGTTTCTTGGATCATGTGGTTTCATCGAATAAATTTTTAAATTCCGCTGCACTGAACAACTAGTATGACTAGTCGTTCTTCGTCGTATCCGATACGACGCTCACGCTTCCGTGATGCGCTTGAGGATCTCTCCATATCCTTCACTGTTGTCCGTTTTTAATTCCGAAAATTGCATTGTGTAGCATAACTCTTGTTCTACTATTTTATCATTTATTTGTATTTTTCTGATTCACAGAATATTTATGGAATTTAATTTGGGAAAATTGTAATATTTTGCCCATTTTTATTGATTAATTGATTGCGCATTATCTGCTTATCTAAAAATCTCTGAAAATCACCTTTGGTAGATTCAAGCTTATGCTACAACATATCCGAAAATCACACCATTTGCATGTATAGTTTGGCATAGAAAAATCATTTAGTGAAAACTTTAATCGATTTTTAATTAATCAACCGTGAAGTGTTTTAACGAAATTTAAGTTGATTTGGATAGCTCTTAATTAGACCTATTTGGATGAATTTTGTTTCTGAGAAATATCATCGTTTGTTAATTATTAAAATTGGTTTAGTCATTTTCACTAAAGTCTGCATATTTTATTATTCGTGCATCTAAAATTCCAAAAAAATTAGGATTATCTCATTTCATCATATTTCATTATCTAGACAAGTTTCATAATTTTTGAAATTAATTTGGCTATATTTTTTATTTAACTTGTAATTTAGCCTGATTTTGCATGTGTCTTGCATAAAAATATAAAAAAAAGACCAAAAATATCTTCTATGAAAATCATACATTGGATTTTACTAAAAATCAACCTAAGGAGACAACTGCCTCCCTGAGTTCGACCTTAGACTTCCAACCAAGTAAAAAATTGCCGCTTGAGATTAACTTGCCTTAATTAAAAGTGGTTTTTGATCTGCTCTCATTATCCGACTGCAATGAACGATAATCAATTAATTTGAACACTAATTTGCTCGAATTAATAAGGGTGGTGGGACGCGTTATCACCTAACTTATCTAACATCTCTGAATCACTATTTCTACGTAGAGGATCTTCATCAAAAGATCGATCAGATATCATCCTTTAGAGAAGCATTTCCATCTCCTTTTCAAATTGGAGATCATCTCTTAACATCATTTGGCGGGGCCCAATGAGTCTTCAGTCAACTCTTTAGATATCATCCAAGCACAAACCTCTATGATTCAACCATTGAATCAATAGCTGTATGATTATTAAGATGACCATGGTACATAACCCTAATTATAGTAATGGGACATTATAAATGCATTCATTCATTTAATCTCAGACAAGGAGTAAAATAAATCAGTAACCTATATTGATATATTAAAGATTACAATAGCATTTGTTGAAGGAATGGTTCTCCCTGGGCTCACATGGCAAACCAATCTTCCACTAGCTCTTAGAACCATTCACATATAATTTTTAAACCCATGCTCATTACATGCTAGTAGAAAACCTTTAGGAGAAATACTTTTGTAAGGGGATCAACAACATGTCGGTAGAGGCCACCTTAGTAATGACGATGTTGGACATGCGAGCCCACGACTATCCATTATGTAGTAAATGTTATTGCAAATCATTCCTGATCTGAAATGAAGAATAATTAATTTGCATTATAACTCCCTTAGTACAATTAGGGGCATATTTTATGGCCATATTAATGATCATACAACCGTTGATTCAATGGTTGAATCATATAGGCTATGTTCTTGGATGATATCTAAAGAGTTAGATGGAGAACTCATCAAGCAACGTTAAATGATTGTTAAAAGAGGATCTCCAGCCTGAGAATATTGCAGTTCTTCTCTAAAGGCTGATACTGAACCGACCTCTTGATGTAGATCCTCTCCATATGAATAGAGATTCAGAGGTTTTAGATAAGTTAAGTCAAAGAGTTGACTTTACAATATCAAGATAATCAAGACCTATGTCTTATACTGTCACGATATAGGCACACACCCTCTGATCGGAGATAATTGTGTTACTATGTGTCTGAGTATATACATTTTGTAGACCGATAGATTGTTGACCTATTTAAGGTCTATACACTGTCGAGCTCGTGTGCATACAAGGGCATATGAGTAATAAGATCTCTCAAAGGAATCATATAGTTTCATTACAGAATTGGAAGACACGAGCTCACTCATGAGATATTGGGATCAAATTCCATGCATGGTTGTCTTGCTTTAGAAGCTTGACTGAATTTGTAGGTATGATATATATTTTTTGGAAAGTATATGATCAATAACTAGGTTTGATATATGCTTTTGGAAAGTATATGATCGCTACCATATCCCAATGATCGAATGAGAAAGTTAATGATAAAACCCTGAAGAATATAGTCTAAAAATGATCTATAACGTCGGGTTTATTCTAGGTCTTCTAGTATGCAAGATGTATGGGTATTAGGAATACTCTAGGGTGATGTGATCGTAAATAATTATATAACTATGACACTTCCATTCCGAGGGAGTGATGAAACAAGTTTGGGTATTTTTCTAATTCCTCTTAATTTTATTTATTTTCTATTTACACTATCTTTTGTATTTCTCTGAATTCCTATTAGGCCACATGGCACCATCTGGATGCACCTCATGGCCCACCTCTTCACTACATTATGCTTCGCTTTGGACCATTGGATCATATGATCCAGCAACCCAGAGCCTTTGTCAACCTACATATTCTCCTCTGAATAGACGTGACCCTTCGTGTTTGGTCACCTTCTTCAAATTTTCTCGTGTGTCTCCTGTAACCTCCATTCCAACCCCCGCCATGTATCTCTTCTTAAATCTACTACCATCTTTGCCCAACCTTCTGGCACACCTTCCTCCTCATGTGATTATTCCATTTGGCAGTTGAAACTACCATGACCATCACTTGAACTGTCTAACTCCTCTTCATCAAAACTCCACTTCCGACCATTGAGAACTATCTACGCCCATTCAGAGAGATAGCCTTGAGCTTCACCTGTGATAGAGTGTGAGAGCCTTCCAAAAGCGATTATAGTGCTTCTTCTTTGGGGAGATCCAAGGTAATCATACACCTTGTTGCAATGTCGTTGAGGTTTGCTTGAGATTCCACCATTGAAATGGTGGTCAAGCGAGGACTATAAAAGCTTGCAAAGCTTAAAGTTGCTCAAGATTCATCAAGAATTACCTCCTTCATCTTCATCACATTCCAGGTAAGTTCTTTGATCATCGTGTTCCTTGTGTTTCTCTGATTTATCATTAGTATTATGTTTTGTCTCTCGCATATCAAAATCATCAAATCAACTAAGTGTTTATCAACCATTCAGAGGTACTTTCCAAATAAAAATTTCCATTTCTCTATCATTGTAATCATTCGATCCATTTCTGATCTCTATAAGAGAGCATAACCCGAATAGGAATTCATCTTCCACCAGCTTTTAGCCCCCCATTTCACTCCTTAGGCATCCCAATAGATTTGGATTGTTTTGGATTTCGTCTTCTAACAAAGCAGGTGGTCAATGATCATAATTTCCATTAGTCTCTGATCTCCTCGTTCATCGTCGACGATGCTGTGTTGATCGAACATCGGACTTGTTACAACTTCTCTTGAATCCTCCAGCATTATCGCCAGATCTTCAGGAATGTATTGCAACCTTCAGATCAGGAGACGACACTCGGAGGAGGAGAACTAGTGTCACCAGAGCTCTGCTCAACCTCCACTGCTGGCGAAGGAGGGGGGAAGAACAGAGCTAGCAGTAACCATTAGATCTAATCTCCCATATCAGATCCAATTGTTGGCAGTCGTTTCGAGCCTCTACCAGAAGCAACGCTTCATGCCTCAAGCTTGAATCACCTGAGCCTTAGCTGAGACACCTATAAGTGACACATGTGCCTAAACATTCGCCCGAGCCATAGTTTGATCACGTGCATTGCATGTGTTTGTTGAAAAATTGCAGAGAAGCCCCAAATATTTATCAAAATTTTAAAAGTCCCCGTACCTTGGAAAAATTGTAAAAATTTCCCTAGGAATTTATGTAATTTCATTTCCTTCCATTTTTGTCTTATTTGTAATAAAAGAAATAAGTTTCCTTGCAGTTATGTACATGTATTATGTTGTTAATAACTTATGAACCATATCTCTTATTTGAATGAATTTGATTTCTTTGGAAAAGTGCTCTTTAATATAGTGCATTTAAGTCATGATTTTGATATACATTCCACGCATTGAATTATATATGTATTGATGCTGACTATTCATCCTTTCTTTTGTTCTAAGATGAATAATACATATTTTAGCTAACTCTACTTGACAGTGAGTTATCATTAATTAATTCAACTAAAGTCAGAAGTACTTCTTGTATTTAGTTCGGAGCATATATTTTGTGTTATTTGTCTTTGTGAGTATATTGCATCATTATCTTTAATATTAAATAAATGCATAGAAAATGATTTGAAAAAAATAGTCTCTTTTTGTGTGCATTTGCATGGTTCTTAACCTAGGACCTAGAAATCATTAAAATAATTAATCAACCATTAAGTTTAAGTAAATAATTGCTTGCGTCCATGTGTTCATCTCTGGACTTACCCATGTTTAGGGATCACATAAATTCTTTACTTAACATGAAGACATCATCTCACTCATGAGATATTGAGAATTCCATGCATGGTCGTCTCGCTTTGGAAGCTTGAAAGAATTTATAGCTATGACATATACTTTTCAAAAGTATATGATCAATACCAATTCCCAATGATCAAATGAGAAACTTAATGATAAAATCATGAAGGAGACAGTTCAAATATGATCTAAAACTTCGGTTTTATTCTATGTCTTCCAGTATGAAGTATGTACATGTATTAGGAATACTTGAGGGTGATGTGATCGTAAACGATTGTATAACTATAACACTTCTATTCTAAGGGAGTGACAAAATATGTTAGGATTTTAGTGACTCCTCTTGGTAGATTGGTAATCCAATCTTAGTCCAAATGTTGGACATTGATCTGAATGTAATTAAAATGTAATGAGAAGATTAGACTTACAGTTTATGTGGATGTCATTATCCATAATAATCATGGATATTATAAATATGATATATAATAGATTGAGAAATTTACTTATAAATAGAATTTATAGATTAAATATTGATGTGAATTGGATTCACATTATACAATTAATTGTAAAATCAATTTACTTTTTATACTGGATGGTTAGATAAGATTCATAATTACCAATGGCTGATTGAAATTTTCACAAGATAATTTGGAATTATCTTTGAGAATTTTAGTGCAATTAAATATTGTTAAATATGTGGATAATTATGAAACAAATGATGTTGCATACGAGATAATGTATCTCATTATTGGAAGGAGACAAAGCTCCTTATCATAAATGGGCATCCACCCCATATATAGAAGGAGGTTTTATCTCTTACAAATTATCCCACAATTATATTATTTAATATAAATTAAATTATCTTGAGATTATATATTTGATTTATCTTAAATTCGTTACTTGTTGCAAATCAAAGCGACAATTATCATTGCCATTGATTAGAGATTAAGAGTTAATCTCCACCATCCAACATACTATAAAAGAAAGGGTAAGGGTTGTCCTTTCCTAGTAGAACAACAATATAACTCCAATTTCTTGATTTGAAATCTCTCTCTCTCTCTCTCATTCTCTTATACACGTCCAAACTCTCCATTTCTCTCTCTCTCTTGATATTGTTGTCATCCACCTTATTATTACAGAGAGCTTCACCGTTGCTACCCCGCCATTGTGTTGTTATACTGACTGTTTATATGGAAGACCACAGATTTTGTGATATGAAATCAAGAGGTTCTTTTCTTGGATCTTCAACTTGGATTGTGGGAAACACACGTCTCATCCATACATCTGCAAGTGCATTCGTCGATGGATCGTACTTGAGACACGAGGTCTATTACTTTAGAGACAATCGATTACAAACACGATCCAAGAGGTAATTCTATTACTCATTTGTGATATTGATGAAATGATTTGAGAAGTATTCTCGAATCATGTGATTTCATCATTCAAAATTTTTAAATTCCATTGTCCCCTTGCAACTAGTATGACTAGTTTCACTTGGTCACATTCGATGCGACCTTCACACTTCCATGATGTGTTAAGACCTCAAACTCTAGAACACGAGTGGTATTTGAGCCTTGTTTAAAGGTCTTGGATATGATCCAAATCCCAAGGGAATAAGGTTTTGCATATCAGATAAGCGGGGACTCATGGTTTGTGCATATGATGCACATTTCGAATTATTTTCTGCTAAATTGAAAAGACTTTGTTTATGCACTAGTAGGGTGTGTTTTAACATAATAAAATATATTTGGAAAATCTAAGTATGTCCCCAAAAACGTAGCCATTTTTTGGTACTAAAATTGCATGAATTAAAATTCAAAAAGTTCCTACGATGAAATTATTTTTACATGTATTCACAGATCTGTAAGAAATGAATTTTTCTTATTATTTCCTGATCACAAAACATCAAATAAATATCATAATTAAGTAGAGAATTAAACTAGCAGACAACAAAAAATTATTTTGCGTGATTCCAACTCTATTTGCTTTAGATATTCCATATTTAGTGGCGATGTGTCGGATGATGATAGGATCATCGAGTCTTCTTGTTTAATATGTTTATAATTTAATGAAAATCATGGAAATTATGAATTTTCCTTGATTAAATTGATTCTTAATATTTAGAAAAATAATTTATTAAACATCAATGGCCATTGAATGTATGTTTCATAACAATACTCTAGTCTAACCTGCAATAGTTGTAGGTTAACATTTACATGCAAAACACGGTTGCTTGATCTGACTAGAAATTTAAGATCTCGAAAAAAATTTAAGATGCTTAAGATTTCTGAGTTATTACTATGTAGTATAATACCGATCATCAAAGTTAATCGATAAAACCACAAGTACATTGATATTATTTTGTCTTATTCTCAATTGGAATGGTGAAGGTGTCTAGTTAGAGTAAGATGGCTTGGTTCCTTAATTAACACCTTGTATGTCAAGGAAATGCTCCCTCCCAGCATAACTCAAGTATACTGGCCAGATCCATTTTTGAGGGAAGAATAACATGAATAAGTCAAGTTATACTCTAATTATTAAAATACAAAATAATACGTACTTGCGAGAGCATAAACATTATGGTAATATCAAACAAACCCTAATTGTTTGTTGGTTGAATTATTTGTATTGTTGATTAATTTAATATGATTAAATTAGTTAGATCCAATTAAAATAGGCACTCTGTTATGAATAGAGATGTAATTCCATTGGGAGAATTAATGGTAATAAATATGATTCATAATGATTAATTAAAATTGGGATTTTTACCCAGCAGACCCTATAAACATTTCCAATTACCTCCATGACCTTTGAAACAACATAATTCCTCCCTCGACCCCGTAAACTTGCCAACTCTTACCACATGAACACTGCGGTTACTCTGTTTAAACCTCGTGAGGGTTCTCAGGGTAATTTATAGGGTCGATGGAGTAATTACGTTATGCAAAAGGTCGTAGAGGCAATTGGCAACGTTAATAGGGTCTGCCAGGTAAAAACCCCATTAAAATTTGAATGGGATATGGAGGATCATATAAATGACATCCATTGTCTCTCGTTAAGGCCAAAGGTTATGTCACCATAGATTGTACGATGGAGACGCATGTTTGAAGTCACAGCTTCTACATACAAGCGCGCATGGATCGGGCTCTTTCTTCTCGAAAAAATAAGGTCATATGCATAGTGACCCCAATATTAGTTCCCCAGATTATTGAGGCAATATTGGATTGTGCATAGCAAGTTCTATTCCTGTTGACGGCTAATTAAATTAACAATGGGTCAACATCACCTTTGGTGTGGTGGGCCCATGTGTTAAAGACTGAATTGGAAAATACAAGTTGGACTTACAAGGCAGAATGAGTTCCCGCTTCTTTTTATCTAAGTTACAATTTCTCATATTATTGAGATGTAACAAATGTAAAAAGTAAATCCTAGATCTTGCTAGAGATATATCTCTTGCTTTGAAAGTATAATAAGGGGATGTACTTAAGAGTTTAGAAGGCAAGACAACTTTGATTTAAAACACTAATAACCATAATCAAAGATATTTAAATTTATGCAAATTATCTTATTTCAGATAACCTTCATTAAATCCACTCAAAACTATACTCAATCATAAATAGTATAATATCATGGATTGGATCAATGATCAAGATGTAGTACTTGTAGTTGGACACATAATGTATGTGGTTGCAATGTGCAAGTTTCCTCATGATTATGAGGATTGAAAATTAAATAGACAATAGGACACTAACCTATAGTTTTTATGTCTTTAAAGTCTTGATCTCTCATCGAGTGTGATTTGGAAGGTAACATGTCGATGATGATCGCAGTTGTTAAGATCATTCCTAAATTAAAAATTGAAGAAGATATTTTGGTGAACATAAGTGCTCTCAACATTTAATCATGAATGACATGGTTCATTGCATTATACAGAATGGTGGCTCGATAAGAGATGATGTACTAAAAAATGTTTGAGTCTTTGCCTGAACCTAAGTTCCTTTTTGAGTTAAGATGAGTGTGGATATGATGAATGTCATCATTCTACAATCTCTACTCAAGTCTGCCATGTTGCAACAATCTCCATTGTATAAAACGACTGCATAATTTCAGTGAGAGAGCCATCAGTCTTAGAAAATGTCTCTATAACCTAGATATTAGAATACATTCATTGTTTATTTCTAAACTTGTTAGAATTAAATATACATTCTAGAATAGACCTATCATAAAGACTTATGATGGATATATTTCTTATAGTAATATTACATCTAGAGGACTCTACTAAATTAGAATTTTAATGAATGGTTCATTAACATTTCTATCACTGAAAATTTAAATCCTAAAAGATCAACAAGAGGATGAAGATCATTCGACAATTATCTGGCATCAAGACTTGGACATATATATTGATAAGATCAATAGACTAGGACGAGATGGAACTTCAGATCGTATGAAAGTTCAAATCTTACATACTTTTGAATATTGTATTCAATATTAAAATATATAATGCACCCCTTCTTCAGAAATAGTGTAAGATATCGAGGTATTCAAGGCCTCATACATATTGATGTATATGGAACCTCTTTACTATAATGAAATGATATGTAATATACTATTCAAGCGTCATAAATATTGATGTATATGGACCCTCTATACAATAATGAGATGATATGTAATATCCACTAATGATTATTCATGGTATGATATATCTTCCTTTACCCATTAGAAATCTTTGAAATTTTCAAAGATTTCATATTTTTAGGTGTGAACCAAAGTTAGAAGGAAGATGAAAAGAATTTGATCTAACTTAGCTAGCTAGTACCTATTACATGAATTCAGGGAATACTTTATAGAGAAAGGAATATTGTTCCTATCTCACTCCTCCTAATACACCTCTGTTCAATGAAGTTATAAAGAGATACACTTGAGTCATGTTAAATATAATTTGATTAATAATGATAACATAATTACCTCTTAGTTTCTAGGTATTTATGCTGCAATATAAATCCTCAATAAGATTCCATCCAAATATGTACCCAAAATTCCTCGTGAGCTATGGTTTGGAACCAAGCTTAGTGTCATACACTAGAGAATTTATGGGTTGCATGATCTATGCTATAACATGGATGTAAGAAAGTTGGAATCTTGCACTTGAGAGTGCAACTTCATTAGGAAAATAAAAGATCGTATTGGATACGTACTTTATGACCTTGAGACTGTTAAAAGAGTTCATATCTAAGAATATTATTTTAAGAGTATGACTTTCTTGAGAAACAAGATAATAATGAAGTAAAGGGATTTATTGAATCTTGAGAGGATAGTGAGTCTCTTAGAATTAGAAACTAAAAGGACAATAAAAGATGAAACACTCATACCTCTTTAAATCAGTTTGTGGGTGGTAAGACCATCCAGAAGGTATGGATTCCATGTGTCCGAGGAATTTGACAATGATTAAACTTCATATGATGATGCTTCTACAGATGATGACATGGAAATATGGATGTTAGCAATAAAGTCTAAAGTAGATTCCATACACAAGTGTTGTGTATGGACCCTCGGATCCACTTATGGGGTCAAAACCATTGGGTGTAAATTAATCTTCAAAAGATAGAGGGAACCCGATGAGATGGTAGAGACCTTCAAAGCACGGGTCATAGCCAAGAGCTACACACAGAAAGAAGACATCGATTGCGATAAGACTTTCTTTCTAGTAACCATGCTTAAACTGATCAAATATTGTTAACTGTAGCTACGCAACTTGACTATGACATCTGGAAGATGGAAGTCAAGATTGCATTCCTTAATGAATACCTCAATGAGGATATTCATATGAAGTAGCCCATGGCTTCATTGTTGAAGAATGCAAGGTGTAGATCTCCATCTATGGATTCAAATAAGCTTCTTGTAGTTGGAACATCTGATTTGATGAAATTATAAAGGTTGTGATTTCAGAAAGAATATTGGTGAACCATGTGAAACCTAGTGGGAATATCATTGAGTTCATCGTGCTAAATGTAGAGAAAATCTTAATCATTTGGAATGATATGATGATGATAATAAGTGTTTTAAGATCTGATTTTTCTACACCTTAAGATAAAATATCTCAAGGATGCCTCTTATATCTTAGTTCTGAAGTTGTTCAGAAGCAAGAGAAGAGGGCATTGGGACCATCACATTAGCAGTACACCTTGGACACATTTCACTTTTTGGTATTTTATTCTTTATATCCCTCTATTTTATTATTTGTCGACCAATCCATGTTTCCTTGGTATCGGGGGTCAAATTATATAAATATATCTTACACATATATTTACATTTTTTTAAACATATTGTACATATCTATGTATTTATATTCTTACTTTCTTTTCTATTTTCTTTTTTTTTTATTTTATTTACATGTTTTTGATGTACAAAATGCATTTTTTATTCATGAGGATGCTTTTAACAAGATGTGAGAATTAATGCTTATTTACATGTATTTGTTAAGGATTTTAAGATAGAACGCGGCAGAAATGTCAATAAATCATGGTTTCATCACTTTTACATCACTCCAGTTCATCCCATCCACCAAGATTCTGCAAGATTTGAGTTTCTTGATCTCCATCCGCCATCCTTCAATGGAGATACATGGCTCACTTCATCCCATGTTGTTTCAGCTTCAATCAAGGTCGAGGAGCATCTCCTTTGAGCACCATTCTTCCTGTGCAGATCCCAGATCCAAATACTCCATATGGGGGTGAATCGAGTCAAGAATAGAAGCCCCAGGTGGTTCGAGTAACACATCACCTTCAAGCCTTGATCAATGAGGCTTACCCATCTGAGGCCATCAGTTGATGCAGAACCTCGTTAGGAAGCTTTTGAGGCCACCAGGAGCGAGAGAGGTGGATGGGAGGAGGAGAATTGAGTAGAGGAAGGTGTTTGACACGCGAGCCCATGACAAGCCATTATGCAATTAATGCTATTGTAATTCACCCCTTGATCTGAAATGAAGAATAACTAATTTGCATGATAGGTCCCTTATTATAATTAAGGTTATGTACCATGCCCATCTTAATAGTCATACATGTGTTGATTCAATGGTTGAATCATTGAGGCAGATGATTGGATGACATCTAAAGAGTTAGATTGAGGACTCCTCAAACACTGTCAAATGATTGTTAAGAATAGATCTCCAGACTGAGAAGAGGATGACAATTCTTCTCTAAATGTTGATATCTAACCGAACTCTTGATATAGGTCCTCTAAATAGGAATAGAGATTCGGAGATGTTAGATAAGTTAGGTAAAAGAGTTGACTTAACGAGATTAGTAATATGATTTTAGCCCAAATTTTGAACATTGATCTGAATGTAATTTTGATGTAATGAGAAGAATAGATTTACAGTTTGATTTGATCAAACATCTTTGAGAGGTTCCCGAGATCTGGATTTGAGATATGATCTTAATATCCAAGTCACTTTATGTGGAATGTATAGTCGCCCTGCATTTATCTCCAAGTATTTGCGGAGAAAGCACATTGTTCTTGAAAACATTGAAGAATAATTCTATTATTGATTATTTATCTGAGCATTGGAAATACTGGTAAATAAATATGATTTAATTATCATGAATAATGTGAATATGATTCATGTTATTCGGATACGCGAGAATAGTCATCTTAGATAATTGAATATGATTTAACTTTCAAAGATATGATTAATGTGGACATCACTGTCCATAATGATCAAGAATATTATAAATATGATTTATAATATGCTATAGAGATTTATTTGTAAAAAGAATTTACATATTAAATGTTGATGTGAATTGGATTCACATTATGCAATTAATTGTGAAATCAATTTACATTTTATATTGGATGGTTTAATAAGATTCATAATTATTAGTGGCATGATTGAAATTTCCACAAGATAATTTGGCATTATCTTTGAGAATTTTAATTCAACAAATGTTGTTACATATTGAAGGAGATAATATATCTCATTATTGGAAGGAATTAAAACCCCTTATCATAAATGGACGTCCACCTTATATATGAAAGGAGGTTTTATATCTTCCAACTTATCTCACAATTAATTGATTTAATATAAATTAAATTATCTTGATTGGATATATTTGATTTTTCTTAAATTAATTAGTTGTCGCAGATTAAAGTAACAATTATCATGACCATTAATTTGAGATTAAGAATTAATCTCCACCATCTAATATATTATAAAAGAAAGGATCAGGATTGCCCTTTCCAAGGAGAACAAGAACACAACTCCAATCCCTTGACTCGAAATATCTCTCTCTCTCTTTCATTCTCATATACATGTCCAAACTCTCCATATATATATATATATATATATATATATATAGAGAGAGAGAGAGAGAGAGAGAGAGAGAGAGAGGAAAGGGAGCCTACTTTGTAAAGTAGGTAACTTACCTACTTCACATTTCATTTTTTGTATTTTTTTATTTTTTTTCAAAAATGCCATTGTGGGTTTTCATAATTATATTCTTCTAATATGTCATTCAAATTTCATCAGAAACAGAGACTCCTATGGCCTCCATCCAGACAGTCATTTTTTAACGGTCTTAGATTTGTTGTATTTTACATGTCTTGGATGAAGGCCGTAGGAGTCTCCGTTTCTGATAAAATTTGAATGACATATTAGAGGAATATAATTATGAACATCCACGGTGGCATTTTTCAAAAAAAATAAAAAAAATTACAAAAATTGGATGTGAAGTAGGTAAGACTACCTACTTCACAAAGTAGGCTCCCTTTCCTCATATATATATATATATATATATATATATATATATATATATGAGGATGGGGAGCTTGCACCAAGGTGCATGTAACTTTACATGCACCGGTGCTTTTATCTTTCACATTTTTTACTTTTTTGAAAAATACCACCATGTATATTCATCTATATATCCCTCCAATATGCCATTCGGGTTTCGTTAGAAACAAAGACTCCTATGACCTCCATCTAGAACAGGTCGATTACAGGAATTCTAAGACCGTTAAAATTACGTGTTCTAGATGGAGGTCATAGGAGTCTCTGGTTCTGACAAAATTCAAATGGCATATTGGAGGGATATATAGATGAATATACATGGTGGTATTTTTAAAAAAAGTAAAAAATATGGAAGTATAAGCCTGGGTGCGTTTAAAGTTACATGCACCTTGGTGCAAGCTGAAACGCCCCACCTCGACGGGAGCGCATCTCAACACCCATTCACATTATTACCCAACAACAGTCATAAACAACCTGCATGATATACCATTTATACAAAAAAAATATAGGAAAGAAAATCTAAGTTTTCATTGATAACAAAGGTCCACATAGGAATAACAATAAATCCTCAGAGTCTCTTTATTACATCATAAATACTTGGAAATGAAAGATAGCAACAACTACTAAGAAGCTAGTCTTCAACCTTAACCACGTCCTGCAGATGCACCACCAAAGATATTAGCCTCTGTCTCCTGCTCTAAACTTCCTGTTGGATTTCCAAAGAATGTAACTCATGAGTCAACTGACTCAGTAAGGATAAAACAAATAAAATCAAAAGGATATAGGTAGGTAATGCAAATGCAGTATCTGAACAAGTTTAGGAGAAATGAATATAAAAAGACATCTAGTAATATAAAATTAGATATAATTTAGGCCTTTATCTTTTACGTAACCAAAATCGATTCCTTGACATATCTTAATCCTTAATTTCATTTACTTATGCCGGATTCGCCCGTCAAAGGAGAAAGATTACACTAAAAATGAAGTCTGCAACACTTCATTTAAAGTGCAACCCAACACCTGTGCGCAAACGTGATCCTTCAGCTAGTCTAGTTGATAGTACTCTGACACTCGAGACGGGCATATATGTCCAATGAGTCTCAACCCTGTCAATCGAGTCTGCCGGAGGAGTCTCGCTCGCCCCCAAAAAAATGCAACAAAACGGATCCGTAAGTGCGATGCGCACGTGCATCCACCTCAATTCCACCAGAGTACCTACCACCACCCCACTCTGTGATGCCCCTCGAGTGGGGGTGACTCACTGTTGGCTCAATCGGACCACAAGGGTGTGCACCCACCTTGTAGTAGTTATTCCATCATTTTGTAAATGCATTATAAAACTTTACTCAAAAGTAATTGCAAATTTGCGACTGCGCAATAAGAATTGATTAACCAATATCCAACAAAACACTTAGCACTCTTGCATCCCATTTCATTAGCATTTGTTATTGGCCATATCCTCCAGTATTGTATGCCAAGCTTAAACATGATAATTTCGGTATCCGAGTCCTAACACCAAGGACCTTACTCCTTACCGGCCGAAATCATATGAGTAATCATAAAACTATTGTCATATATTAAAACATCTCCCACTCAAAACTCATATACTATTTACATACGGGAACATGGACCTACACATACATCTTAAAATATGTAGAACTATCCTCAACAGTAAGATAAACATATTATTTAACAATGTCATGACTATTGATCTCGAATTGATCCCTATAACAACAATTCTGCCTAAAAGGTGGAACTATAATATCACTACTTTATAAGGGTAAGCTACCAATAGATAAAGCTTATGACATGATAAAGACTGTGAATGGTCTTTATCGTGATTATTTTATTATGTCAAATTAAACTACGTGATGATCGTGGTTTCGTGCACAGTCTACAATCAACGCAATAATAGATAAGACTTGCCCTCATGATCAAGTCGCAATATTAGTGAAGAGGTGTATGTTGATAAAGTTCTATCTGATGTTAGACTAATTATGGCAGTAAGAGAATATATAAAAATATATAAGGTACTCTCATCGTGGCGTCGTGGCCCCCAAAATATGTAGATATACACAGTACAGAACCCTAAAAGAAGGCATGCACTTGATCTCAAATCACCTTCAATACATATATATATATATATCCCACGTAATTACGCTAAAACTTTTTGTTCGGTCATGAATTGATTAATTTCTTGTTTGACTTATTCCCGTAGCTATCCGAATATAGTAGAGGAAAGCGGATCTATTTCGAAAAAAAACGATTTACACATAAGCTACTTATATTTTAAGTAATTTAAGAAAGCATGAGTTGTTACGTTAATTTCTCTTAAGCACGCAATGGTTTGACAACACAGAAGTAATACGAAAACTATCCACGTTGAGAAACTTCCAATGGCAATTAATATCAGAACTTTTTTTTATATAAAAACAGAAACCACTCAACTTAGGTGTTGTTAATTCATCACGTATACCATAATATCCTCTCGTTAGATACAGGTCAATGCCATGAATGATATTTTTTTCATAAGACACGTACGGATAAAAAAAAATCTTCCATTTATGAGATGATTCACGAAAATGATCGGATATACCAACAGCAAAAGATGATCAAGGGACTAGGGCAAGGTTCGATAATCCTCAAAATCAATAGTCCCGAAATCACGAGATACGGGGAAAACAAGGGAGAAAATCAAGATCCGTTACCTATACTCGTGCACGCCTTTGATCTACATGCTCGATCGCCCGATCACCAATCCAATGAGAGGGCTGCCTTTCCCTTGCGATGGCCATCCTCGTCTTCTTCTTGTCTCGAAGCTACGGAGCTTGCACCATTATCCTTTTGGCTCTCTAGAGAAGGAGATGGAACAAGATAAGAGAATGACTTGGGGAGGAAGAAAGGATGGATTAGGGTTTGGAAAAGGAGTAGGAATGAGGGGAAATAAAGGGTGTGGGTCTTTATATAGTTGGGGATTAAAATCTTAGTTTTAGAAACCTTAAAACAACCCTAATTCGAAATTAATTAACCAAAACCCGTAACCCTTAATTCCCTCAAAAACCATGACCCCCCTTCACTAAAACAGGCATATCTCCCACATCCGGACTCGGAATTTCGTGTTTTTGGGCTCGTTGGAAAGCTTGCGACGAGACGCTTCTTTTGAGTATAATATTGAATAGGTTTTAAAGCTTCAGAAAAATCCGAAAATTACGGGGTGTTACATCATAACAACCTTAAAAACAGTCTCGTCCCCGAGACTTAGGACATAAAAGGTGTAATATAACAACCTTAAAAGGTTGGATCCTATCGAGTAAAAGATAACAACCTTAAAAAGGATGAAAGTAGCTTATAAATTACCTTCAAAAAGGTATGGGTAGTCCTGTCGCATATCCGCCTCAGGTTCCCAGGTGGCCTCCTCGGAGTTGTGTCGTTTCCAAAGGATCTTCACCAAGGGTATCTCCTTGTGCCTTAACTTCTTCACTGAACGATCGATGATCCGAACCGGTTCCTCCGGATAACTCAGGTCAGTATCCACATGAAGGTCATCATAACTAATCACATGCGATGGATCATGCACATATTTTCTCAAGTTGGAGATATGAAAAACATCATGCACACCAGCAAGGTGAGGAGGAAGAGCAATCCTGTACGCAACTTTACCAATCTTGTCGAGAATCTCGAACGGTCCGACAAACCGGGGTGCTAACTTTCCCTTCACTCCAAATCGCTGAACTCCCTTTGTGGGAGAAACTCTCAAGAAGACAAAATCTCCAACTTCAAGGCTAAGATCAGTGCGTCGCCTATCGCCATAGCTCTTTTGCCTACTCTGTGCAGTAAGCAATTTCTTCCGAGCTATCTTGATTGCCTTAGCAGTCTCCTCCAAATACTCTACCTTATGTAGAAGGTTATGTCCAATCTCCTGCCAACTCAGAGGTGTAGAGCACCGCCTTCCGTACAACGCTTCAAAAGGATCCATGCCTATGGTGGCATGGTAACTGTTATTATACGTAAACTCTGCTAACGGCAAATGATCCTTCCACGACCCTTTCCACTCCGGCACACATGCTCGTAGAAGATCCTCTAGCGTCTGAATCGTCCTCTCAGATTGTTCGTCGGTCTGTGGATGGTAAGCAGAACTGAGACATAGTTGTACTTCTAAAGAACTCATGAATTCCCTCCAGTAGTGAGAGGTGAACCTTGGATCACGATCAGATACAATCTGCTTCGGCAACCCATGAAGTCTGACAATCTCCTTAATAAAGATCACTGCAAGCTGTAAGGGAGTGCATGCCATACTCAAAGGTATGAAATGTGCTGACTTAGTAAGCCTATCAACCACGACCCAGATGGCATCATGACAACTAGTGGTCCTAGGAAGACCCGTCACGAAATCCATAGATATACCCTCCCACTTCCACTCAGGAATAGGAAGGGACTGCAAAAGTCCAGGTGGCCTCTTATGCTCAGCCTTAATTTGCTGACACGTCAGGCATTTTGCCACAAACTTGGCCACATCCCTTCTCATTTGCTTCCACCAAAAATTCTTTTTCAAATCCTTATACATCTTTGTGCCACCAGGATGTATCGACAAACGTGAACTATGTGCCTCACGCATGATCTCTTCCCTCAATTGTACATCTGCTGGAACACACAATCGATTCCCATTTCGTAGTACACCATCTTGATAAGAAAAGCCAACTAAGGTTCCTGCGATAGCCTTCTCCTTGAGTCTCTGCATACTCAGGTCTTCCTGTTGCCCTTGGATGATTCGCTCAACTAACTCTGGACGAGAAGGGGATGGAACTATGACAGTCTCTCGACTACTCTGAAATGGATGCTAATCACTGAAAGCTGCAAGAAGATCCCATGCTTTAAGCTGAGGACGAGATTCACTTGAATGAGGTCTACGACTAAGGGCATCAGCAACCACGTTTGCCTTACCAGGATGGTAAGAGATGGTGCACTCGTAATCCTTTAACAGCTCCAGCCATCTCCTTTGCCTCATATTGAGCTCCTTCTGATCAAAAAGATGCTTGAGACTCTTGTGATCTGTGAAGATTTCGAAAGCAACACCATAAAGATAATGTCTCCACATTTTAAGAGCAAAGATAACTACTGCCAGTTCCATATCATGAGTTGGGTAATTTTTCTCATGGGGCTTCAACTGTCTAGATCCATATGCAACAACCTTACCATGTTGCATCAAAACCGCACCCAGACCCTCCTTTGATGCATCGGTGTAAACCGTGAATCCGTCAGGGCCCGACGGAATTGTCAAGATGGGAGCTGTAGTGAGCCTTTCCTTCAGAGTCTGGAAGCTATTCTCACATTCTTCTGACCAAGCATATGGCATCTCTTTCTTGGTTAGCTGGGTGAGGGGAAGGGCAATCTGAGAAAATCCCTTCACAAACCGCCTGTAATAACCGGCTAAGCCAAGAAAGCTTCGGATCTCAGACACATTCTTCGGTCGTTCCCAACTAAGGACTGCTTCGATTTTTACCGGATCCACCGACACTCCTGCACCTGAGATAACATGGCCTAAGAATGATACTTCTTGAAGCCAAAACTCACACTTACTAAACTTTGCATATAGCTTGTGCCTCCGTAAGGTCTCTAACACTGTCTGTAAGTGAGTGCGATGTTCCTTCTCATCTCGAGAGTATATGAGGACATCGTCAATGAAAACTACAACAAAGCTGTCGAGGAAAGGCTGAAACACCCGATTCATCATGTCCATGAATGCTGCTGGGGCATTTGTCAAGCCAAAGGGCATCACCAAGAACTCATAGTGACCATATCTGAATCTGAAGACAGACTTTGGTATGTCCATATCCCAAATACGTAGTTGGTGATAACCAGACCGCAGATCAATCTTGGAGAAGATGGATGACCCTTGTAGCTGATCAAATAGATCGTCAATGCGTGGCAAAGGGTAACGATTCTTGATTGTTACTTTATTCAACTGTCGATAATCTATACACATGCGCATAGATCCATCCTTCTTCTTAACAAAAAGGACAGGCGCTCCCCATGGATTTGTACTAGGGCGTATGAAACCCTTCTCCAGCAGTTCTTGTAACTGCACCTTGAGTTCCTTCAGCTCAGCTGGTGCCATCTGGTATGGTGTCATGGATACTGGTTGAGTTCCTGGAATGATAGAAATCTCAAACTCCACCTCACGAGGTGGGGGAAGCCTAGGTGAATCTGCAGGAAATACATCCGGAAAGTTCTTTACTATTTCAACATCCTCTATTGCTTCCATGGGAGTTTGATTCCCAATGATGTGAGCAATAAATCCTTCACACCCTTGAGATAGCAGGCGATGAGCTTGCAATGCTGATATGCAGGTTACCCCTCTCGACGAGATGCTTCCATCAAATATGAATTCTTGTAGCTCAGGAATCCTGAAAATAATCTGTTTTTGGAAACAGTCTAAACATGCGTGGTGATTCTCAAGCCAGTACATGCCGAGAATAACATCAAAATCCTCCATCTGAATAAGCAGCAAGTAGGCCTCGAGCATATAACCTCCAATATAGACCGGGCAATCGATAAACACCCGATGTACCACAAACACCTGACCTCCTGGTCCCTTAATAAGATAAGGGTCTAAAACCACAGTAGGCTCTCGGCCTAAGGTATCCGCAAAACTCCATGACACGAAGGAATGAGATGCGCCCGAATCAAAAAGAGCATGAGCTGTAAAGTCGTCTACTGAAATCATACGTCGTACTACTGATCCCAAAGCATGTGCTTGCCCATCGGTGATGGCATGGAGTTGTCCTTCTCTTCGTGGCCTACTGGAACCTGTCGTGCCCCGAGTCTGGTTGGGATGTCCCCTGCCACCACGAGAGGTAGAACCACGTCCCTGGTGCTGTGGACGTCCCCCTCGTACAGTACCTCGCATCTGTGAAGCTCCCAACGGACAGTTGGACCTGATGTGCCCCTCTTGGTTGCATCGGTAGCAAACACGTGCATCGGTTATGCTGTTCACCATAGGATGTGCTGGTCGTGATGGCTCGGAAAGTGCTTGCCCCAAGGTAGGAGCTCCTCCATGTGCGGACCTGGTAGACATGCCATGCCGGTAGGGGTGGGTACGTTGTCCTCTTCGTGCTGTCGAACGGTCATTACGAGCAGTCTTCCCATAATAGCTCGATCCTCCTTGCCTGGTTTGCACTGACCTGCCTTCACGCAAGTCCTCTTCTACTCGTGATGCAGCATCAACCACTTCCTTCATAGTAACCAATCTAAGGGGTACTAGTCTCTCGCGAATTTCCTTACGGAGACCCCGAAAGAACTTGAATGCTTTGTCAGCCTCAGTCGGCACAGTGCTAGCAGCATACTTCAGCAACTCCGTGAACCTGTTTAGATAAGCAGTCACAGTCTTGTTCCCTTGCTCGAGTAGTGTGAACTCCACGCGGCACTGCTCTAGCCAGTATTGCGGATAGAAATGTTCCCAGAACGCCTCAGTAAATTTCTCCCAAGTAACTGGCTTTGTAATCTGCGGCTCCATAGAACTCCACCATTCCTCAGCATATCCTGCTAAGGAGTAAGTGGCAAGGGTAACCTTCTCCTCATCCGGTACATGTATGGTGCGAAATACTTTTTCTACACGCTTCAGCCACCTCTCTGCCACATCTGGGCTTGTATTGCCCAGAAACTCCGGAACCTTCTCCTTGCGATATTTTGAAAATATGTCCTCTTGTCGCGGTGGCAGCGACGAGGGGGGAGGAGGAGGAGGTGGCGGCGGTGGTGGATCACCGTCTCCCCCACCCATTCCAGACCTCCCTTCGGACGTAGATCTCGACAATCGCTCCTCGAGCATAAGCTGTCTCTGCTGCACATCCTGCAGCATCGCCATCATCGCAGCCAATTGCTGCGCAGTCTGATCCCTACGAGGCGGCATGATCTGCATGAGTAGAAATAAAGGGAAATTGTGATTAGATCCAAGAGAAGAGGTCATTTGTCAACCTTGATCATTTTTTTTGACAGTAATCAGAAGACTACTTATCTAATGTACAATGGTATTTCTCCTACCATACAGTTGTCTATGACTGATGGGGTAATTGGGCTCTGATACCAAATGAAACGCCCCACCTCGACGGGAGCGCATCTCAACACCCATTCACATTATTACCCAACAACAGTCATAAACAACCTGCATGATATACCATTTATACAAAAAAAATATAGGAAAGAAAATCTAAGTTTTCATTGATAACAAAGGTCCACATAGGAATAGCAATAAATCCTCAGAGTCTCTTTATTACATCATAAATACTTGGAAATGAAAGATAGCAACAACTACTAAGAAGCTAGTCATCAACCTTAACCACGTACTGCAGATGCACCACCAAAGATATGAGCCTCTGTCTCCTGCTCTAAACTTCCTGTTGGATTTCCAAAGAATGTAACTCATGAGTCAACTGACTCAGTAAGGATAAAACAAATAAAATCAAAAGGATATAGGTAGGTAATGCAAATGCAGTATCTGAACAAGTTTAGAAGAAATGAATATAAAAAGACATCTAGTAATATACAATTAGATATAATTTAGGCCTTTATCTTTTACGTAACCAAAATCGATTCCTTGACATATCTTAATCCTTAATTTCATTTACTTATCCTGGATTCGCCCATCAAAGGAGAAAGATTACACTAAAAATGAAGTCTGCAACACTTCATTTAAAGTGCAACCCAACACCTGTGCACAAACGTGATCCTTCAGCTAGTCTAGTTGATAGTACTCTGACACTCGAGACGGGCATATATGTCCAATGAGTCTCAACCCTGTCAATCGAGTCTGCCGGAGGAGTCTCGCTCGCCCCCAAAAAAATGCAACAAAACGGATCCGTAAGTGCGATGCGCACGTGCATCCACCTCAATTCCACCAGAGTACCTACCACCACCCCACTCTGTGATGCCCTCGAGTGGGGGTGACTCACTGTTGGCTCAATCGGACCACAAGGGTGTGCACCCACCTTGTAGTAGTTATTCCATCATTTTGTAAATGCATTATAAAACTTTACTCAAAAGTAATTGCAAATTTACGACTGCGCAATAAGAATTGATTAACCAATATCCAACAAAACACTTAGCACTCTTGCATCCCATTTCATTAGCATTTGTTATTGACCATATCCTCCAGTATTGTATGCCAAGCTTAAACATGATAATTTCGGTATTCGAGTCCTAACACCAAGGACTCTACTCCTTACCGGCCGAAATCATTTGAATAATCATAAAACTATTGTTATATATTAAAACATCTCCCACTCAAAACTCATATACTATTTACATACGGGAATATGGACCTACACATACATCTTAAAATATGTAGAACTATCCTCAACTGTAAGATAAACATATTATTTAACAATGTCATGACTATTGATCTCGAATTGATCCCTATAACAACAATTCTGCCTAAAAGGTGGAACTATAATATCACTACTTTATAAGGGTAAGCTACCAATAGATAAAGCTTATGACATGATAAAGACTGTGAATGGTCTTTATCGTGATTATTTTATTATGTCAAATTAAACTACGTGATGATCGTGGTTTTGTGCACAGTCTACAATCAACGCAATAACAGATAAGACTTGCCCTCATGATCAAGTCGCAATATTAGTGAAGAGGAGTATGTTGATAAAGTTCTATCTGATGTTAGACTAATTATGGCAGTAAGAGAATATGTAAAAATATATAAGGTACTCTCATCGTGGCGACGTGGCCCCCAAAACATGTAGATATACACAGTACAGAACCCTAAAAGAAGGCATGCACTTGATCTCAAATCACCTTCAATACATATATATATCCCACGTAATTACGCTAAAACTTTTTGTTCGGTCATGAATTGATTAATTTCTTGTTTGACTTATTCCAGTAACTATCCGAATATAGTAGAGGAAAGCGGATCTATTTCGAAAAAAAACGATTTACACATAAGCTACTTATATTTTAAGTAATTTAAGAAAGCATGAGTTGTCACGTTAATTTCTCTTAAGCACGCAATGGTTTGACAACACAGAAGTAATACGAAAACTAGCCACATTGAGAAACTTCCAATGGCAATTAATATCAGAACTTATTCTTTTTTTTTATAAAAAAAGAAACCACTCAACTTAGGTGTTAATAATTCATCACGTATACCATAATATCCTCTCGTTAGATACAGGTCAATGCCATGAATGATATTTTTTTCATAAGACACGTACGCATAAAAAACAAATCTTCCATTTATGAGATGATTCACGAAAATGATCGGATATACCAACAGCAAAAGATGATCAAGGGACTAGGGCAAGGTTCGATAATCCTCAAAATCAATAGTCTCGAAATCACGAGATACGGGGAAAACAAGGGAGAAAATCAAGATCTGTTACCTATACTCGTGCACGCCTTTGATCTACGTGTTCGATCGTCCGATCACCAATCCAATGAGAGAGCTGCCTTTCCCTTGCGATGGCCTTCCTCGTCTTCTTCTTGTCTCGAAGATACGGAGCTTGCACCATTATCCTTTTGGCTCTCTAGAGAAGGAGATGGAACAAGATAAGAGAATGACTTGGGGAGGAAGAAAGGATGGATTAGGGTTTGGAAAAGGAGTAGGAATGAGGGGAGATAAAGGGTGTGGGTCTTTATATAGTTGGGGATTAAAATCTTAGTTTTAGAAACCCTAAAACAACCCTAATTCGAAATTAATTAACCAAAGCCCGTAACCCTTAATTCCCTCAAAAACCATGACCCCTCTTCACTAAAACAGGCATATCTCCCACATCCGGACTCGGAATTTCGCGTTTTTGGGCTCGTTGGAAAGCTTGCGACGAGACGCTTCTTTTGAGTATAATATTGAATAGGTTTTAAAGCTTCAGAAAAATCCAAAAATTACGGGGTGTTACACAAGCTCCCCATCCTCTATATTTATATATATATCAATATTGTGGCCATCCACCTTATTATCATAGAGACCTTCACCGTCACCACCACACCCTTGTGTTGTGGACCGACTGCTCATGAGAAACACCACGGATTACATGAGACAAAATCAGGAGGTTCCTCGCTCTGATCTTCAATTTGGATCGTGGGAAGAAAATGCATCATCGCGCCCGCAAGTGCATTCATCGACGTATTAGACCTGAGGGGGGAGGTCTCTTACTTTAGAGATAATCGATCATAAACACGCTCCGAGAGGCAATTCTATTACTCATTTGTGATCTTGGTGAAAGGATTTGAGAAGTGTTCTCGAATCATGTGGCTTCATCATTTAAAAGTTTTAAATTCCGCTGCCCCCTTGCAACTAGTATGACTAGTTGCACTTGGTCGTATTCAATGCGACCTTCACACTTCAGTGATGCGCTAAGACCTAAAACCCTAGCCTTTAGAAGGATCACCTCTTAGGTGTTCTTCCTTATTCTTGGAGAGATCCCATGTGTTGTCGGATCAGAAGTCTTAACCAGATCTAATTTGGATCCTTGGATCAAAACGAATCGGAGTATGCCTCGTACCATTGGATCGAGCTCAAGTGAAGTGACGTGGACAATCGGATCAAGCAACACCGCACGCGTAAGGCACGCACCCTTGAGGTATATTGTGCTGACCCCCTTTATACTTTTTGTATTTGGTTGTAATATTGTAAATATAGTTTAACGTGTAAAATAATTAGGTTGAATTGTACTTTGGACCCTGAATTTTCATTGTAATTGAATTTAGGTACTTAGCGTGTCACCTCACGTGGTTCTCCATGCAAGGTAACTTTGAATATTTTGCACCTTTCGTCCAAGACTTTGAAACGTATGCTAAGTTTATTTTAATTACAATCATGCATATGTATGTTGTACATTTTATTTTTGTGTATTTTCTTTTTATTAAATATTTCTTTTATGCCAAAAATTTTAAAAAAATTTGATAGATGCCCATAATCATGCTATTTTATGCATAAATTTTGTTTGGCATTTAATTTTATTTTCATTTTTTTAAAATACAAATAAATATTTTTATTCTATTTAGCATTTATAAATCCATAAAATTCAAATATATCTCCAAAAAATCTAAAAAAATTATTAGTCAGTTTTTAGCATATTCTACTACATATCCAAAAGCACTAAAAATACAAAATATACAATATAAAAACTTCAAAATCCTAAAAAACTTATAGAAATTTACAAAAATTATTTAGGTATCCAAAAGTACTTCTTTTTGTTTCTTATTCTTTATTATAAATATATTAAAAAATAGTTTAGGGATAATTTTGGACTTATAAATATTTATTAAACCCTAACCATGTTCACAGAATTACTATATTTAATATTTTATTTATTTTATCACTTTAAAAATTTATAAAATTATAAAAATATCCTAAAATTACCAAAAATATTTTATTTCATGTATTTTGACTTATTTAAAATAATAGAGGATTTATTATGTGTATGTTATATATAATACCTATATATAAGATATAATACCCATATATTATTTATCTTATTTGAAAAAAACAAAAAGAGATTAAAAATTTACAAAATTAAAACAAGTCATAAAATAAAAAATGAAATAAATAAAAAAATCATAAAAATTAAAATATTTAGAAACCCACATAAAAATAAGAAAAAGAAATAAAATTCAAAAAATATCATTAATTAGCAATATTAGTGATAATTTTATCTACTCTAATTCATTTTCCAGTGTTCAACCCTCTACCATACTTATGCTTATAATAGTTTTTTACTCTCACACACTCTATTTTAAGACACAAAGTGAGTTGATTGTTGTTTGATTCTGTGCCCGGTCTCTATATCGAGTACTTACCTAGCTTTAGGTACAATAGGCTAGGTTCATGTCAACAAATGTGATACAAGATGATGTGGTCATTCCTCTATTTTGATTACTTAAATAGAACAAAAATTCGGGAAAATATCGGGCCCATATATGAGGGATCTCATAGATGTCATTTACGTTGTCAACATTCCTGACTGCGGGGCGGTGAGGGGGAGAAGGTAGTGGGACGGTAGAGATGATGCTGGGAAAGCTATTGTAGTATCGGTGAGGAAGGAAGTGGTTTTAATATGATGGTGTAGCTCATTGGTGATGGTGGCAGGGCTAGTGATAGAGGAGGATATTGTCATCCTCTTCGTTGGTAGTAAACGAATCCTCCATTTAAACAACCTCAATGATGAAGAAGGAGGTGTTTGTCGTCACCTTCAAGATACCCGCTACGTTGGTGTCCAAGGAGAGATCTATCGTCACCCTTAATGTATCGGTGATGGATGAGCCATACAAGAAGGATAAAATTATTTAAAATAATATCAAAATTGTTAAGGAATATTATTAAAATAATATTTTTATTATAAATCCAAATGTTCAAAAACTAATGGCTAGCATGATTGCCTTTATGTGCGTTGAAAGAGATATATAGATAGAGAGAAGTAGACAATGCCCTAAAGATAAGATTTTTAGAATGGGAATATTCCTATCCTCGTCCTGTCAACCAAGATCCCATCGTCCAACATGTAAACCATTTTGTGTCCCCTCTTACCCTTCCTTTTGAACACGACTAATGATAAACCTAACCACATAGGTGGCTGGTTAGAAACGTGCCCCGTCTCCAAAGGACACGTTCACGGTGCTAGTCATTTCATATCGTACGAAAAATAAATCATAGCAATCCTATTGCATCGATAAAACATTGGTGAAAATGATAGAAAGCCATTGAACCTTCATTAATTAATCATATAGTTTGCATATATTCTTTAGACTAGTTGGTAGGCATTTCCGACATTTAAATGTGATTCTCACGCACAGAAGATGTGTGGATTTGGCACTTGATCTTTAACAATGAAATAAATATGTAGTGCTCGATATTTTAAATACTTGTTTATCTTATCCGTTGCCAAAGTAGTATAACAAATATTATCTGTTGGAGAGATACTTCTTGTACTTTGAAACTGCAACGAGAAACATGCTCGTTGCAATTCTGAATGCAACTATACATATAAAAAGGATTATTCGTTGTTTTTGTTGTAAGTATGCCGTCGATCCTGATGAGATTGTCAGTGTAAAATCGTTGCTATATTATTAGTTGATTGAATTTCGTGGGTGATTTCCTCACGGTTTGTGCTTGATTTGATACAAGAAGATAGAGAAAAGGATCGCACTTACACTTTTGGTAAAGATAGGGAACAAATTACAACTTTGAAAGTTTAGGGAATAAATAGAAATCAGGGGAATGTTGAGAGACCCTTTTTCTCTAAATTGGACATCTTTTGGTAATTTAAGAACGTAAATTTTTCTTAATGTTAATCCACTCTTCTAATAAAATATCGCTCTGTAATTGCCGTTAGATGGCTCATGTGCTTGACAATAGATGGAGAGGGAGATTATTCCAGGAAAATGTCATTAATTTAAAGAAATTGTTTCAAAAGATCTAAATTGAAATATGTATCCCTTGTCATGTAGTGGCACTGATATGTGGTAAATGCAGTGGTTTAGATAGAATCCACGTATTCTGTTGCTTCGGATAGAATCCACGTATTCTATTGCATTAAAATGTGATGATATGGTTGGCTAGCTTGACTACTGGGACCGATACTACAAGAAAATTAAACAAATAAAACAAATAATTTAAATATTTGTTATCATATCTTTCGATGTTAAATATATACTAACGAATATTAGTCGTTGTAAAATCAACTTTCTTCTTAAAATTGGCAACAAATATCATATTCGTTGTTTTAGGATTAATATAGTAACGATGTATATGTTGACATATTCGTTAAATTTTTTATTAATCATTGCAAAATTTAATAACAATTAGAAGAAACGGTCAATGGATAACCATTGTTATATGACTCAATGCTAAGAATATAGTCATGAAATAGGATATTCATTGAAAATATAAAGAGTCAAGTAACATACAATATTCCTTATTATATGTTTAGATACAGATGATATGACAACAAGTAAAATTATTTGTTGCATTAGGTCAAATTTGTTGTAGTACGGTGAACCATTCAACGATCGGTCAGATACTCTAGTTCATCGTGGTTCATTTTGAATAGTGGTTTTATATGTTAAAGATATGGTTCAACCATGTTCAATTTAATCAAGACTCCAATTTGATTCGACTAAACAAAAATAATTTGAACTCATAACCTTTGTTCACCGGCATTAGTTACCGACCAACTCATCTGCAACAACATCCTATAATAATTGAGTTATGAACATATTTTATTGTATTTATTTGTGTTGGACATGTGTGCCCTAAGTGAATCATTTTTATAATATATGTTATTGTAATCAAGTATCAGAAAGAGACATTATTTTCACTCCCTTTTTAAGATTATAATATGCATTTAATTATTAATAGGGTCATTAGTACAAATAAGGTTAATTTACCTTGGCCATATTTTTATTATATTTATTATACAACTATTTGCAGGGTTGAACATCTAAAGAGTTAGATTGAGGACTCAACTGCACCGTCAAGTGATTATTGATAACCGTCCGAATGACTAAGGGTAAAGGTAAAGAAATGGTCGTTGCGACCTCAGTCAATCGAACTAAGTATATCAAGAAAAATAGACCACTACGAGAAATAAAATCAATCAAAAATGCGAAAGCGGTCTCGCTATGTGATTAACCTGGTATAGCTCTCAGGGTCGAACACAAGGAGCACGGGTTGGCTAGAAGCCTACGAAGTAGTAAAAAGAAAATAAAATAAAAGAAAAGTGATTTTTAGTGGTTTTTATGAATTTTTATAATTTTTTTTGGATTTTTAAACTATAAAGAAAATAAAAGAAAGTAAACACTAGGCAACTTCAACAATTTATTAAACACACCAAAAATAATGCAAAAATTCAGGAAAAATTGTTTTTATGTTTTTTAAGTTTTTTACTGTTTTTGGTGAATTTTTGAAATTTTTCTAATGGGTAAATTATTTTCTAAAAATCAAACAGTGCTAAATAAAAGAGGTACTGTCCAACAAGGCTTGAAACTCAAAAATAAAATATCTAAGAGTCTCACTAAGCCCTGGAGGTAATTTTCCTGTATACTAGATAGAATAAGAAAAATTTAGGCACCCTAATTATTGTTTTTGGATTTTTAATTTATTTATTATAATTTTTATGGGTTTTTAGGGGTTTTTCAATTTTTAAGGTTTTTAAGTGATGAAAAATAGCCAAAATTAGCTAGAAAATCAAACAGCAAGCAAACAACAATATCTAATTTTTTTAGAATTTTTGGAGATGTTTTTATATTTTTTTGGTATTTTTAAATCTAAACAGTAACTAAAAAGGTTGTTTTTGAATTTTTAAAAATACTAAATAAAAGTGAAAATGTTCTCAAAAATCACAGAAATTCCTACATCATGGCAGGAGACATGTGTCGAAATTTCATTGGATTTGGAGATGATTTACTATTTTATTCAAAAATGCAAAGAGGGCACAGTGCACAAGGACGAATGTGCAAATACCCGAGAACCTGGGGGCTCTGATGCAAAATACCCAGCAAGTCACGCGCGTGGCGCGTGGCTGGGGCACACAGGGACCAAATGGTAATAAAAACCAAGTCTTAGGGCCTTTTGATAACTCGTATCAAAAGCCCAGGGACTCGGTTGCAAAAAGCCCAATAAAATTCGCACATGCGTAATAAAAACACTCACAGGGGCATAACTGCAATTACTCAAAAATATTCATTCATTTCATAACAACCCAGTTCTACAGGACAAAAGGTGTAAAATGCCCAACACAACACGTGACGAAGCACGTGGTCACATACACACAGGGGCATACATGCTATTAAGGCTAAGCACAAGGTCCATACTGCAAATAACCCTACGTAAATAAAGTTCTAAAAATATTTACAGGACTGGAAATGAAATGACAAACTAAGAGGGGGCCCTAAGATATTTACCCCTTTATTGGTCGACGGCCAGATGCGCGCCACGTGGTGGATGGACGGTCAGGATGGGCGGCGCTCTCCTTCTCATCGTCTCTTGGGCTCAATCGACGGCTGAAGCGAGGCCACGTGGGTGATCTAACGACTGGGGCTCAGGTGCCTCTCTCCTCGGGTACTAACGGTCCAGATGAGGTCCTCTGGATGATCAACGGTCGCGGCTCCTCGCAAGATGGACGGCTGATATTAGAACTGGAGCTGAGGCTTCATCGGACGGCTCTGGAGGATGGTGAAAGAACTCGACGCCGGCGAACTTCGCCGGCCTCCTGCGTGAGCTACACTCCTCCTCAGCTGCTTCTGGATGTCGGAACAGGTTCCCGGTGCAGCCCCGCAGCTGATGGTATTGGCCGATGGCCCAGCCGAGCCCTGGAGGGGCTCCGGCGAGGCTGGCGGCGCGAAGCTCCGGTCTGGGATGTAAAGGGGGCTCAGACACCTCCCTTTGGACCTGCAAAGCAACCAGAAAGCTTCGCGGGTCGAGGGCAAAGTGCCTCGACCCAAAGAAGCGGGGTGAAGGTGGCTGGTGGGTCGGGGCGAAGGAGCTCCGGCGAGCGGAAGACGGTGGAGCTCGACTCCCAGCTCCGGGGCGAGCTGGGTTGAACGAGTGGGTGTAGAACGTGCGTGAGGAGATGGCGGAGGTGATGGGGTGCTCCGATGATCGAGATATGAAGCGAGACGGTCGGAATCAAAGGAACACGGCGAACGGTCGATTTGGGCGAAATCCAAAATTACTCTAACTGGGTAGGAACTAAGGTTACCTGGGTGATGCTGTAGACTGTGCTGGAGCTCAGCTAGCTCCTGGTCCTTGCCTCAAGGGTCGTCAACTCCCGAGGCTCGAGCTCCGGGTGGTCGTCGGAGCACGGCTGCAAGAAGCGGCCGGATCGATGGTCGACGCACCTCCTCCTCGCTGTGACACCGGCGGGGGCAAGCTGTCACCTTGCTGGTCGCGATGGAGCTCACTGGAGAGAGAATGGGTAGCCAAAGATGGCGTGAGAGTGCGGCGGAGCTCCAACTTTATAGTGCTAGGGGTCCGGGAAGAATGGAGTCGGGCACGACGATCGGCGCGCGGATCCCCATGCAAACCTCCGGGCGAGGATCTCGGGTGTGTGCAGATGGATTAGGGCCCGGGGTTTGCGGATTTGGTATTCGGATCAGGTGGGGAAAATATCGAGAAATCGGGTCGAAACCCAGATCCGCACCTCTGGTGGTCCTGGGGGAGGTGTTGACCGGGGGTCAACAATCCCCCGTGGACCAATCAGAGGCCGCCAAGGCTGAGATTTTTATTTTATTTTTTTGGGCTTTTAAATGGCCGAATTTCCAAAAACTCAAAACATGAAAAATGTTTGTTTTAATTTTTTCTATTTTTTTGTGATTTTTAATTAATTTTTGGAAATTAAAATAAGGTATTTACATATTAGCTATACATAGGTATATATACACTATATTGATTTTTGATTTTTGATTTTTAATTAATTATTTTTATACATTTTTATTCCCATTTTATATTTTATTTATTTATAGAATAAAATGAGGAATAAAAGGCTATTTTTACTTTATTTTTATTATTTATATACATATGGGAAATAATTATTTATTTACACTTATATACATGGTATATATACAAGATATTTTTATATTTTTTAATTTTGTAATTTTTATTTGTTTTTTGTTTCTTTTCTTTTTATTTATTTTATTTACAAAACATAAAAAGGAATATTTACAAAAAGATTTGAAAATAAATTAGGTTATTTACAAGGTGAAATAAATAAAGAAGGTGGTCTATGTATAAGGTAAAATGGGTATTTTTGGGTTTTTGATTTTTAGATTTTTATTTTGTTTTTAATAGCTTATAAATATTTACAAATATTTACAACATATTTTTGGGTGAGGAAAATATATAATTTTATTTATTTACAAATATGTACATGTGAGCCCCTATCTCCCTCTACTTGTGGCTTTTATGCGGTCAGGCCCATGCTGAGCCCTCCCTTGGGTCAGGTTGCTCAATATTTATTCTAAATATTTCCCTCTTTTTCTTTTTCTTCTTTATTCTTTTATTTTTGCACAAAAACATGCTAATTATGTATTTTTACAAACATGCATGTTTTTGCTAATTTCCCTATTTACACATATCTACATGCATTTGCATAGGTTTTTGTAGCTAAAATATAAGAATAAAGAGTGATGAATGGCTATTCATCACCCCCCTATACTATACTTTGCTAGTCCCTTAGCAAACACTTATTTGAAAAAGAAGTGCAAAAGAAAGAAAAAAGGAAAAAGAAAAAGAAAATGTACATGGATCAAGGTTGATTATTAAACTTGCCTTCATTAAATTGAGGTATGGAGCTTAATCAGATCTTTGGATTATTGATGTGTCGGAACCTTATTTAGACTTAAGCTTAAAACCTAACAGCCTCCAAGTTCCACTACTCTATAACCAAGACTCCTCAATGCTCCAGATCAGAACAAGTCATCAACTACAAACCCTGAAGATCATGAATCTTTTCTTGTCCTGTGAAAGTGAGGTCTAAGCTCTCCACCTCAGAAATGGCAACTTGACAACCCTCCCCAATAAGGTAACTCTATGACCTCAATCTGGCCACTCTTTCCTCGAGGAGCGGGGTATTCCCTTCTTAGTTCAAGTACAACCGGCTCAAGAAGAGGGGGAAGAAGAGAATGGGTCAAGGCCAGTGTAGCCAAGTACCCTTGGGAGCTTGACCAGTGTAGAAAAGTCTCCCTGCTGCAAGCTACAACAGGTGGATCATGAAACCAAGCTTTGCTTATTGCACTTATATACATACTCCGGTGGGATTATCATTTTCTCTCAGACCCACCACTTTTTTGGAGTTCTTTTTCTTTTTCACATTTTTTTTTCGAGTGCATCTATACAACATGTACATGTGCAGCATATATACAAAGAGTTTTTCCTCTTGAGCCAGTAGACTATCCCTCTTTTGAAGCTTTATTGCAACCCACAACTCCCGTCGTTAGACTTCATGGCAACCAGACCAAGTTGAGACGCACTTCCTTCACTAAATGAAGAAGAGAGGTTCCGCCTAGAAGTACTACCCTCATATGCTACCCCAAGCCAAGGAAGACTGCCTCCTCACCACCTCATCCGTAGAGAGCTCGGTGCATAGTGCGGTTGTCCAAGTAAAGCCATAATCTATATGAGTCATGTGTTGTTGTTAAGTGCTCTACTTAGGCTCATTGAGATGACATGTGATCATAGCCTAGTGGACTCAAAGAATTAAGTCATCATGGACCTGAAAAGCCTTAAACCTAAGTCCTATAAGGTTCCTCTTAGAGTTAGGTGGATTAAGATCTTAATCAAGCTCCATTTCTCAATTTGATTCCAGGCTAGTTTAAATGTCAACTATTATCCAAGGAAAACTATATACATATGTACAAAAAGATGCATATTTACACAATATTTTTCAATCATGCAAAATTTTTGAAAAATGTTTTGAAATCATGAATGATGATGCATGAAGTGCAAGTTTTGCAAAAAGATATTCACACACATTTACACAAGATTTTTGCAAACTTTTGATTTTTCAAAACATTTTGGAAAAATTTTGTACTATATACATAATTTTGATACAGAAAATATTTACACAAGCTTTACACACAAAAGATTTTTGAAATCATTTTTACAAAAATAATTTGTACACTAGCTATTTATGTGCAAATAAAAGAAGATTATGTACATGAAAATTTTTAATTTTTGTGGTTTTTAGCCATTTTTATTTATTAACACACTCACACAAAGTACGAGTTATGGCTAAAGTATATATGAAATATATACACACCCCCCTATACTTAGCTCGAACGATGTCCTTAGAGTCAAGAGCGATGAAGAAGACATAACTCGTGCTATGTATAGGGAAGTGAAAAGGAAGGCTATACAAAAGAGAATGAAAGTCAAGAGGGACTCGGGTCTTCCCCCTATACTTAGGATCAAGTAATCCTAAGTATAGCAGGCTGTACACGAAGGGAAAACCGAGTGGAGAATGTACAGGGTCTACCCCCCCTATACTTAGGGTAAAATACCCCTAAGTATAGGCAGCAAAACAGGGGTAAACAAAAAGAAATACCCGAAATGTCTCACATCCCCCCTATACTTAGGGTAAAGTGCACCCTAAGTATAGCATAATCATAAGATGGAGAAAGGGATATGGGACTAAAGAATGTGCTGATATGGACATCTGGATCTATGTACAGCGGAGAATCAGTGAAGCTCAGGCGTGAGATGCATTAGATGTGAATCAAAGACCACATCTCACGCAAAATGAATAGGGGCAAGATCAGCGACCCGCGGCTCATGATCTAGAAATGGCTTGAGCCGCTGGCCGTTTATTCGGAAGGTACTCTCAGAAGACAACTCGGATATGTCGATGCTACCGTTGTCGTGTACCTTTCGAACCAGATAAGGTCCTTTCCATTTGCTCTGTAGCTTCCCTGGAAATAATCTAAGCCTCGCATCAAACAGCCATACTCTCTGTCCAATCTCAAAATGTTTGTGGCTGATATGAGAATCATGCCACTCCTTGACTCTCTCCTTATAATGTAGGCTGCTCGTGAAAGCTGCATCTCTAAGCTCTTCCAGGGCAGCTAGCTCTGCCCTCCTCTGGTCTCCTATACCATCTGGATCCATCAATATGTCTGTAACTGCCCAGAGTGACTTGTGCCTCAGCTCAACAGGGAGGTGACAAGGCTTGCCATAAACGAGGCGAAAGGGAGATGTGCCCAAAGGTGTCTTGAAAGACGTCCTATATGCCCACAAGACCGAGTCCAAAAGCTGTGACCAGTTCTTTCGGTCAAGGCGGACGACTTTCTGCAGAATAGTCTTGATCTCCCTATTCGACACTTCGGCTAGACCATTCGTCTGTGGATGGTATGGTGTAGCAACACGATGGTCTATGCCGAACTCGCTAGCAAGTGCCTTCACCTGGTCGTTGATGAAGTGAGATCCCCCATCAGAAATAAGAACTCGTGGAACCCCGAACCGCGTGATGATGTGCTTCCTCAAAAATCTGCAAACTGTCCTCGCATCAGCGGCTCGAGCGGGGATAGCCTCCACCCAACGACTCACATAATCTACGGCCAACAGAATGTACTCAAATCCCTGGCTCTTAGGGAATGGGCCCATGAAATCGATGCCCCATGCGTCAAAAATCTCACAGAAATGAATAGGCTGCATCGGCATCATATCACGCTGTCCACAAGTGCCCATCCTCTGACAGTCAGTACACCTCTTCACGAACTCATCTGAGTCCTTGAAGAGGGTAGGCCACCACAAACCGGATTGGAGCACTTTCTGTGCCGTTCTCCTCCCAGAATGATGTCCCCCTGCCTCAAGCTTGTGGCAGTAAGTGAGGACGCTATGGTGTTCCTCCTGAGGAATACACCGACGCCAGACGCTATCCCCTCCCTCGTGGTAAAGGATGGGATCCTCCCAATGGTAAGACTTGGCCTTCGCAAGGAAGGTCTCAAGCCTCTGCCTGGGCCAATCTTGTGGAACTTTCCCAGCAACGAGAAAGTTCACAATATCGGCGTACCATGGGAGTGAGGCGATAGCAAGGATCGCCTCATCTGGGAAGGTATCTCTGATCGGATCAATCTGCTCTGACTCCTCAGGCTGCTCTAGTCGGGATAAATGGTCCGCCACCACATTCTTGACTCCATGCTTATCCTTAATCTCAATGTCGAACTCCTGGAGTAGAAGGATCCATCTAGTCAGTCTGGCCTTGGCATCCTTCTTTGCCATGAGGTACCTGATGGCGGTGTGATATGTGTACAAGGTCACTCGGGATCCAATGATATATGATCTGAATTTATCTAGGGCAAACACTACTGCTAGCATCTCCTTCTCTGTGACTGTATAATTCCGCTGGGCGGAATCCAATGTACGGCTAGCATAGTGTAGAGCAAATGGTACTCCATCCCTCCTCTGTCCCAGCACTGCCCCTACGGCAAAATCGGAGGCGTCCGTCATGATCTCGAATGGGAGAGACCAATCAGGTGGCTGAAGGACAGGAGCCTCAATAACACATCTCTGGAGAGTAGCAAACGACGAAAGACACTTGTCATCGACAAGGAACTCGGTGTCTTTCGTCAAGAGGTCAGTCAACGGTCGGGTAATCCTGCTAAAATCCTGAATAAATCTCCTGTAGAATCCAACGTGCCCCAGAAATGACCGCAACTGCCTCAGATTGGACGGTGGTGTGAGTTTTCTAATGACATCGACCTTGGCCGGATCCACCTCCATGCCCCTGTTGGAGATGATGTGGCCAAGCACCGTCCCTTGAGTCACCATAAAGTGACTCTTCTCCCAAGATAGCACCAAGTTGTACTCAATACATCGCTGGAGTACTCGGTCTAGGCAGTCAAGACAGGAATCGAATCCGTCGTCGTAGACCGAGAAATCGTCCATGAAGACCTCAAGGCACTCCCCTACCATGTCCGAAAAGATCGACAGCATGCACCTCTGAAAAGTCGCAGGGGCATTGCATAGCCCAAATGGCATGCGTCGAAAAGCGTATGTGCCGAAGGGACAGGTAAAGGTGGTCTTCTCCTGATCCTCAGGAGCGATGGCCACTTGGTTGTAGCCCGAGTACCCATCCAGGAAGCAGTAATGGCTCTTCCCTGCCAGTCTCTCAATGATCTGGTCAATAAAAGGCAGGGGGAAATGGTCCTTCTTGGTGGCTTGGTTGAGTCTCCTGTAGTCAACACAAACCCTCCAAGAGGTGGGTACCCGTGTAGCAATCTCCTCTCCCGACTCACTGATCACAGTCGTGATGCCCGTCTTCTTGGGCACCACATGCAAGGGGCTGACCCACTTGGAGTCGGAAATGGGATAAATAAAACCTGCACCCCACCACTTCGATATTTCCTTCATGACAACCTCTCTCAGGTTGGGGTTCAGACGCCGCTGGAACTCACGCGACGGCTTCGCCCCATCCTCGAGATAGATGTGGTGGGAGCAAACTGATGGATCAATCCCATGGAGATCTGCTACGCTCCATCCGATCGCCTTGCGGTTCTTTTCAAGAACCCCCATCAGACGGGATTCCTGCTCTCCAGTCAACTCAGCGGAGATGATGACTGGGTACATCTCAGGATCGCCCGCAAGGAATCGATACTTCAGCGAAGTAGGGAGCGGCTTCAGCTCTGGAATGCTGGGTGCCGGCAAATCTGGCTGTGGAAGAAACTGAGTGAACGCTGCCAGGTCTGCCAAATCTGCCTGGGAAAGTGAAAGTGTACTCTCGCAAACTGGGTCGGGAGAAGGCGGCTCAACTGCACTGTCTCTGCTCTGCTCTGCCTCTACCTCCTCCTCTGTAGGCTCAGGTGAACTCAGGTCTGGCATCTGATCATAACAATCGGCCCAATCAGACTCTGAATCCGAGGGATCTGCATCAGAAACGGTGGCATCAGTACCACTGGAAAACAAGGTGGCCTCAGCACCACCATCACAAAACACTGTGCTGCGATCGAGAACCGGCTCTGCTGCCGCAACTGTATCCGAACCCAGGTCTGTGCTCTCCAGACTCTCCTCTGCTATCATCTCTGCATCAGCTGTGTCTGAAAGTGAGAGGGTAGTCTGTGACTCTAGGTCTGCCCAAGCTGCCTCATCATCCGTGATCACAAAATCACAGTCCTGGTGGATGTCTGCCTCTGCGTCTGTCAGCTGCTCTGAGTCGGTACTAGCATCTGAGCGGGATCTGGATCTGGCTCTGTAGTCCTCGACCGTCTCTATTTGTATACTCTCGCCCTGGACGCGAAAGTACACCTTCCCGCTATCATGATCAGTCACCGCCTTGGCTGTGGCCAAGAACGGACGACCAAGTATGATGGGGGTATCGGCCACTGATTCAGGGATCTCCATGTCCAACACTACGAAGTCCACGGGGAATTGCAGACCCTGAATAGTGACAATAACGTCTCGTAACAACCCCTTCGGCCTCTTGACAGATCGATCAACGAACTGAAGGACTGTCCTGCTCTGTCGAAGAGTGCCCAACTCGAAGCGGTCGAGAAGGGCTGCCGGAAGTAGGTTGATCGAAGATCCGCTATCTAAAAGAGTACGGTCGAACCACTGCTCTCTGATCTGGCATCTGACATACGGGGCCCCTGCATCTGGCCTCTTGGCTGGCAGTCGGTTCTGAATCGCAAAGCACGTGGCTTTGGTCAGCACGTGAATCTCTGAAGTGTGGTTCCTCCTCCTCCTCCTAACTGTAGTCCTCTCTCTCAAAGATCTCTGGAGGAGGGGGATGTGCTGCAAAGCCTCCTGGAGGGTCAGCTGGATATGGAAGCGATCAATCATGCTCTGGCTGAACTCCTCAAACTCTCTCTTTTTTGGATCAATTTTCTTCCCCTTCCCCATCTGAAGGGCTCTAGGGAAGGGGATCACTGGGTCCTTCTCAGATGAAGGACTAGGAAAAGATCTACGCGGTTCGAGGACCGGATCCACACATACATCATGCACCACAGTGGGACCAAAAGAATGTAAACCTTTTCCTTTATTCATCACAGAATCCTGAGATACATGACCATGAGGAAAAACAAAATCAGATCTCTCTCTACAAACACCGGTGGCCTCAGTACCACCACGGATGGGCTGCTCTGCTGCTGCTGGCGAAGGTAGACGTCGAGCGGCATCAGTACCGCTCACTGGCTCGGCTGCTGCTGGGGTGGCATCAGTACCACCTCCTCGATCTGGTGAAGTGGCGGCCTCAGTACCGCCGGTGGGATCAGCATCCTCGGTGGCCTCAGTACCACCGTCATCGACTGGAGCGGCCTCAGTACCGCTCTCCTCCTCCTCCTGGGGCGCCTCTGGATGGTGCTCAGCTGAGGCGCCGCCGCCGGCTGGGGTCCTACCGCTCCTAAGCGTGGCAAAATCAACATCAAACAGATCTGAAGAAGTATCATCAAATGGATCGCTAGGAGTGGCGAACTCAGTATGTACTACCTGCTCAGACTTCCGCTTCAGGTTGTTCGGATTGGGCTCTATCTGTGCAGGTATGGCGGCCTTCCCTCTCACCAAGTCCCGCATCTCATGGCGGAACTCATCCATCTCCCGTCTGAAGGTCGCCTGCTGGTCCGTGAGGAGGCGGACGATGTCATCCAAGGCAGGGCTCTCGTGGGAGCCCGACGGGTAGCCTCTCTGTGGGTGAGAGGGGTAGGACGGAGGGTGCTGCTGGTGCTGGTATCCCGGGTGAGCCTGCTGCTCACGCCTCCCATACTGTCCCTGCTGCTGATAGGGACGAGGACCATAGGAAGACTGCTGCTGGTAGACTGGGGGCTGCTGCTGCGGCTGGTGATGGTCTCTCGGCTGGGAGTACTGCCCTCCCTGTGCTGACGGCTGCTGCTGGGGCTGGGCACCACCACTCCCCCACCTGAATCCGGGATGATCTCGTCGGATCCCAGGCTGGGGACGGTCGTACCAGATCCCGTTGACATCCATCAACGGCTCTGCATCCAAGGGGGCTGGGGGTAGCACTGCCAACGGCTGGTCCGGCTGGTAGACCACCATCTGCATCTCTGGAGATGGTGGGGACTGGTAGGTAGGCTGCGGCTGCTGGTACGGCTCCGCCTGTACAAGGTGAACCTGTCTAGGCTGCGCTGAGGCGCTGGAGCGCTGGGACGAGCTGCTGCTGCTGCCGGAGTTGCCTCGCGACTGAAGACGGGGCTGAGAAGCCGTCTGTGTCTCCTGGAGACACATGATCTGTGTCTTCAAGTCGCTCAAGACCTGTGCCATCTGATCCATCTGTGCTATGCTCTGGCACTGCTTCTTCTCTATCAGCTCCATGCAGTCCAGCTTCTCGCTGATGATGCCCATGTCCGCAGCTGACGACTCTAGCTGTGCTGCTGCTGTGGCTGCGGACGAACTGGCTGGACCTGCATCTACCCGTGCGATCCTCTGGTACTGCACGGGTCCTGGCTGAAGTGGCTGGGTCTTCTGTGTGTAGAGGCGGGTCTGGGACATAACCATGTAGTTCTCCGCCATCTCCTCAAAAATAGCCCAGACCTGGTCATGGTCCTTGGCGAAGTAGGAGCCGCCACAAGAAGCGTTCACCAGGCCCTGTAGCTCTGGTGACAACCCACTGAAAAAGCTCTGAACTAGGTTCGGCTTCGTGATATCGTGGTGTGGGCATCTGTCCAAGAGCTCCCTGAACCTCTCCCAAGCCTCGTGGAACTGCTCGTTGGGGAACATGGAGAAGTTGCTGATCAGGGCCCTCGCTGCGTTCGTCCGCCCGAGTGGATAGTACTTATTCAAGTACTCGGTGCGGAGCTGCTCCCAGGTGTACACGAATCTCCCCAAATGCTTCAGCCAGGTGGCTGCTCTGTCTGCTAGGGAGAAGGGGAAAGCAATCATCCGTATGGTATCCTGGTCCACGTGCCTGTCGTGGACAGTACTGCAAATCATCAAGAACTCCTGTAGGTGGAGGTGGGGCTCCTCTGTAGCCAGTCCATGGAACCTCGGAAGCATCTGCAAGGTGTTCGGGGGGAACTTGAAGTCCCCCACGATAGCCGGAATCACCACCCAGTGGTGCATCAGTGTAGAGCCGGGATTGTGTAAATCCCGCATCGGTCTCGGTGGTCCTGCTCCTCCTGCGGCTGCTGCCGCTGCGGCGGCGGCGGCGGCTGCTGCTGCTGCTGCTGCGGCTCGTGCCTGTGCCTGTGCCTCATCGGGCTCCTCGGGCTCGCTCTGTGCATCTCTCTCTGCTCTGAGCCTCTCCATCTCACGCCTCATCTCTATCATAAACGCTCCCTGATCGCGGAGCTGCTGCTGGACTGTCTCTAACTGTGCGATCAGGGTGGAGTTGATCGCTCCCTGGTCCAATACAAAGTGCTCGGGTCTGCGGGAGTGATCGTCAGAACTGCCGGCCATCGCGACGTCTGCAAAATCGAAGGAGCCCAACTCAGGTGCTGTCAAATGAATAAGTCTCTCCTCGGGCTCATGTCTCTCAGGTAGATCAGAAAGGGGGTCGAGGGGGAACAGGGTGGAATCATACTCGGGCTCGGAGAGCGGGTCCGAGCTCTCGCGAGCCAACCTAGATGATGTGGTAGACGCGCCCGAAAGCGGTGCAACCAAAGGCTGCCTAAGAGACCGTCTACCCATCATCTTGATCTAGCGAGTAGGGCGGATGAGATCTGGAAAAATTACGATCAGAAAACAAACCCCCGGTTCACCAACACAACACGAGCTGAAGACCGTGAAAGTTTGGTCAAATTATCTTGTCTATTTTATTTTGGTGAACAATCAAGATAGCAGAGCGATTACGTGACCTGTTAGGATATCCGCTGCTAACCCAACCGACTGGCCCGCACGGATGAGTCGGTAATCAGTCGGGTTTCGCAACGGGGGGCTCTACCTAGTGTTCGGGGTCACTCTCTCGCACAAGCAAACCAAACAATGAGGGGGTTGCTCTCCCCAAGACAAAATTTTTAGGGTGAGCGAGTTTTAAGGTCGATAATTTTAAACAGTCCCAATTTTATGGTTTTTCTTTTTAGGTATTTTTCAAGCAAACAAAATCGCCTAATGAATTTTTCGGTTTCTCCTGGTTATTAAGTCCAAAAACGGGGGGAGAAGTCGAAAAAGCCGATGCACGAGAAAATCAATGATGCATGCAAAGTCAGAAATGCGTACCTGCCGCCAGCACTCTACATGCAAAATGATCCGCGCATAAAATAAAAGGCAGAAAAGTAAACTAAGCTATATGATGCACGGTAAAAAGCCGAGTCCTAAACAGGCAATTTCTATTAATCGTGAAGAACAATAGTTAGTCAACCGAATCGAGTCCGGAGTCCGATCTTGGGAGTCACTCGGTGCCCGCCACAACGGGTCCTGCCAGCGCTGTATGTGACTCCTAACGGCACGTGGTCTCAAATCCAATCAAACTAACTTTTTCAGTGAATTTTAATAAGGTCCAATTACGTTCTATAGGAACAGATATTCTATTAAGTGTTGGGCCTTAGAGATCCTACGTCACAATCAACAAAAATCCCATGTCTAGGGGCTCGAGCAAAAACCGCGAAAAATCCGGAAAATGACAGTAAGAAATGAAAAGAAAACCACGTAAAAAGCCGCGAAAAAAAAAAAACCGAGGGTCCTAATGGGTCCCCCGAGCACGCCGGTGCTCGGCGAAACAGACCCGCTACGGTCTAAGTCTAAAAGTCCAAGTCCACAGAGTCCTGTATTATTACAAATAATGAATAATAAATGAACTAGAAACTATCCTATCCTCTCCCACTCAACTCTCTCCTCTCGCTCTCTCCTGCGGCTTCGTCGAGAGAAAAGCCGCCTCCAAGTGCCGCGGCTGCACCGGCTCCTCGAAAGTCGCCTCCGCGGTCCTCGGGCCCTCGCAAGAAACAGAGAAAAGGGTGGTCAGACCAATAAAATAATCAAATAAGAGATGAAAATAAAAATGAGGATATATGTGCAAAAATGGAAATAAAATAACCACACAAAAATAAAACAAAAATAAAAAGAAAAGAAAATCAAAATAAAACAAAATAAAACAAAAAGAGGATAAATACAAAAGCCGCGAAAAGCCGCGAGCTCCGAAGAGCCGCGAAAAACCGCGAAAACAAAACGAAAATAAAAATCAAAAACAACTACTAAGCCGTGCTCCCCGGCAACGGCGCCATTCTGATAACCGTCCGAATGACTAAGGGTAAAGGTAAAGAAATGGTCGTTGCGACCTCAGTCAATCGAACTAAGTATATCAAGAAAAATAGACCACTACGAGAAATAAAATCAATCAAAAATGCGAAAGCGGTCTCGCTATGTGATTAACCTGGTATAGCTCCCAGGGTCGAACACAAGGAGCACGGGTTGGCTAGAAGCCTACGAAGTAGTAAAAAGAAAATAAAATAAAAGAAAAGTGATTTTTAGTGGTTTTTATGAATTTTTATAATTTTTTTTTGGATTTTTAAACTATAAAGAAAATAAAAGAAAGTAAACACTAGGCAACTTCAACAATTTATTAAACACACCAAAAATAATGCAAAAATTCAGGAAAAATTGTTTTTATGTTTTTTAAGTTTTTTACTGTTTTTGGTGAATTTTTGGAATTTTTCTAATGGGTAAATTATTTTCTAAAAATCAAACAGTGCTAAATAAAAGAGGTACTGTCCAACAAGGCTTGAAACTCAAAAATAAAATATCTAAGAGTCTCACTAAGCCCTGGAGGTAATTTTCCTGTATACTAGATAGAATAAGGAAAATTTAGGCACCCTAATTATTGTTTTTGGATTTTTAATTTATTTATTAAAATTTTTATGGGTTTTTAGGGGTTTTTCAATTTTTAAGGTTTTTAAGTGATGAAAAATAGCCAAAATTAGCTAGAAAATCAAACAGCAAGCAAACAACAATATCTAATTTTTTTATAATTTTTGGAGATGTTTTTATATTTTTTTGGTATTTTTAAATCTAAACAGTAACTAAAAAGGCTGTTTTTGAATTTTTAAAAATACTAAATAAAAGTGAAAATGTTCTCAAAAATCACAGAAATTCCTACATCATGGCAGGAGCCATGTGTCGAAATTTCATTGGATTTGGAGATGATTTACTATTTTATTCAAAAATGCAAAGAGGGCACAGTGCACAAGGACGAATGTGCAAATACCCGAGAACCTGAGGGCTCTGATGCAAAATACCCAGCAAGTCACGCGCGTGGCGCGTGGTTGGGGCACACAGGGACCAAATGGTAATAAAAACCAAGTCTTAGGGCCTTTTGATAACTCGTATCAAAAGCCCAGGGACTCGGTTGCAAAAAACCCAATAAAATTCGCACATGCGTAATAAAAACACTCACAGGGGCATAACTGCAATTACTCAAAAATATTCATTCATTTCATAACAACCCAGTTCTACAGGACAAAAGGTGTAAAATGCCCAACACAACACGTGACGAAGCACGTGGTCACATACACACAGGGGCATACATGCTATTAAGGCTAAGCACAAGGTCCATACTGCAAATAACCCTACGTAAATAAAGTTCTAAAAATATTTACAGGACTGGAAATGAAATGACAAACTAAGAGGGGGCCCTAAGATATTTACCCCTTTATTGGTCGACGGCCAGATGCGCGCCACGTGGTGGATGGACGGTCAGGATGGGCGGCGCTCTCCTTCTCTTCGTCTCTTGGGCTCAATCGACGGCTGAAGCGAGGCCACGTGGGTGATCTAACGACTGGGGCTCAGGTGCCTCTCTCCTCGGGTACTAACGGTCCAGATGAGGTCCTCTGGATGATCAACGGTCGCGGCTCCTCGCAAGATGGACGGCTGATATTAGAACTGGAGCTGAGGCTTCATCGGACGGCTCTGGAGGATGGTGAAAGAACTCGACGCCGGCGAACTTCGCCGGCCTCCTGCGTGAGCTACACTCCTCCTCAGCTGCTTCTGGATGTCGGAACAGGTTCCCGGTGCAGCCCCGCAGCTGATGGTATTGGCCGATGGCCCAGCCGAGCCCTGGAGGGGCTCCGGCGAGGCTGGCGGCGCGAAGCTCCGGTCTGGGATGTAAGGGGGGCTCAGACACCTCCCTTTGGACCTGCAAAGCAACCAGAAAGCTTCGCGGGTCGAGGGCAAAGTGCCTCGACCCAAAGAAGCGGGGTGAAGGTGGCTGGTGGGTCGGGGCGAAGGAGCTCCGGCGAGCGGAAGACGGTGGAGCTCGACTCCCAGCTCCGGGGCGAGCTGGGTTGAACGAGTGGGTGTAGAACGTGCGTGAGGAGATGGCGGAGGTGATGGGGTGCTCCGATGATCGAGATATGAAGCGAGACGGTCGGAATCAAAGGAACACGGCGAACGGTCGATTTGGGCGAAATCCAAAATTACTCTAACTGGGTAGGAACTAAGGTTACCTGGGTGATGCTGTAGACTGTGCTGGAGCTCAGCTAGCTCCTGGTCCTTGCCTCAAGGGTCGTCAACTCCCGAGGCTCGAGCTCCGGGTGGTCGTCGGAGCACGGCTGCAAGAAGCGGCCGGATCGATGGTCGACGCACCTCCTCCTCGCTGCGACACCGGCGGGGGCAAGCTGTCACCTTGCTGGTCGCGATGGAGCTCACTGGAGAGAGAATGGGTATCCAAAGATGGCGTGAGAGTGCGGCGGAGCTCCAACTTTATAGTGCTAGGGGTCCGGGAAGAATGGAGTCGGGCACGATGATCGGCGCCCATGCAAACCTCCGGGCGAGGATCTCGGGTGTGTGCAGATGGATTAGGGCCCGGGGTTTGCGGATTTGGTATTCGGATCAGGTGGGGAAAAGATCGAGAAATCGGGTCGAAACCCAGATCCGCGCCTCTGGTGGTCCTGGGGGAGGTGTTGACCGGGGGTCAACAATCCCCCGTGGACCAATCAGAGGCCGCCAAGGCTGAGATTTTTATTTTATTTTTTTTGGGCCTTTAAATGGCCGAATTTCCAAAAACTCAAAACATGAAAAATGTTTGTTTTAATTTTTTCTATTTTTTGTGATTTTTAATTAATTTTTGGAAATTAAAATAAGGTATTTACATATTAGCTATACATAGGTATATATACACTATATTGATTTTTGATTTTTGATTTTTAATTAATTATTTTTATACATTTTTATTCCCATTTTATATTTTATTTATTTATAGAATAAAATGAGGAATAAAAGGCTATTTTTACTTTATTTTTATTATTTATATACATATGGGAAATAATTATTTATTTACACTTATATACATGGTATATATACAAGATATTTTTATATTTTTTAATTTTGTAATTTTTATTTGATTTTTTGTTTCTTTTCTTTTTATTTATTTTATTTACAAAACATAAAAAGGAATATTTACAAAAAGATTTGAAAATAAATTAGGTTATTTACAAGGTGAAATAAATAAAGAAGGTGGTCTATGTATAAGGTAAAATGGGTATTTTTGGGTTTTTGATTTTTAGATTTTTATTTTGTTTTTAATAGCTTATAAATATTTACAAATATTTACAACATATTTTTGGGTGAGGAAAATATATAATTTTATTTATTTACAAATATGTACATGTGAGCCCCTATCTCCCTCTACTTGTGGCTTTTATGCGGTCAGGCCCATGCTGAGCCCTCCCTTGGGTCAGGTTGCTCAATATTTATTCTAAATATTTCCCTCTTTTTCTTTTTCTTCTTTATTCTTTTATTTTTGCACAAAAACATGCTAATTATGTATTTTTACAAACATGCATGCTTTTGCTAATTTCCCTATTTACACATATCTACATGCATTTGCATAGGTTTTTGTAGCTAAAATATAAGAATAAAGAGTGATGAATGGGTATTCATCAATTATCAAGATAGGATCTCTAGCCTAAGAAGGAGATACAAATCCTAACTCCAAAGGTTGACATCTAACCGACCTCTTAATGTAGGACCTCTACATAGGAATGGATATTTAGGAGATGTTGGATGAGTTAAGTCAAAGTGTTGACTTAGCGAGATCGAAATAACAGAACCTATATCATATACTGTCATGATATAGGCATGCATCCTCTAACCATAGACAAATGTGTTACTATATGTCTGACAATGTTACTATATGCTTGATTATGTACATTTGGTAGATCATTGGGTTGATGACATAGTCAAAGTCAATAGACTAGTGCCTTAGTGTACATATAAGGGTATGTGAGTAATGTTATCTATCAAAGGGATCATATAGGTTCACTACTAAACCATAAGACAAAATCTAACTCATGAGATATTGGAATAAACAAAACTACATCAATGACCATCTTGCTTTAGGAGCAGGATAGAATTGGAAGGCATGGTATATGCTATTGGAACTTATATGATCAATAATGCATCCTATTGTTCGAATGAAAAACTTACCTATTGAGCCATGAAGATGACATTTTAAATGAGATCCTTAATTTAGGTTTAATTATAGTCTTCTAGTGTACATGATGTACAAGTATTAGGAATACTCGAGGGTGAAGTGATCTTAAACGATTGTATATGATGATTCCATTACGTGGGTGTGATGAAACATGTTCAGATTTTAGTAACTCCAGTCAGAAAACTACTTATCCAAGTCCAAATGTTAGATATTGATCTAAATTAGATTTGATTCAATAAGAAGATTGGGTTGAGAGGACTTTTTGATATAGATATGATCACTGTTGCAAAAATCGACCGACTAATCCGATTAGTTGCTCTGAATTAGTTGACTCGATAAGGTAGATGAGTCAACTAGCCCAAATCGATCAATAATCATGTCTGATCGATTATTCGGGAGAGTAGTTGGGTTAGTCGGTTGATTACTCGCCTGGTTTTTGCTTGGATATTTTTTTGTTTTGTGCCCGACCATACCCACATGAGTACCCAAATAGGGTTTAAGAGAGCTTACTATCAAACATTAAGCTCCTATGCCCTAAAACCCTACTCGACACCTGGCTCCCCAACCTGCACCTCGCCTCCACCTCCTACACCACATTGTCGGTTGTCTGTCCTCCGACTCCGATCAAAGGACCCTTCATCTTGGTGTTGCCAACCTCAATAGAGGTCCCAGCTCTTGCCAAAGCTCTCCTCTGAGCTTCTCAAATGCCCTACCGAGTCTCATGGGTTATGTTTTGTTTTTTTTCATTGCTTTTTTGAATTTTTTATTAGATGTTGTTCAAGTTACATGTTAGTTATATATGGTAAGCATATGTTCATCAACCATGCCTCGATAAGAATATGTTCTTCAAATTACATGTTGTTTTTGTTTTCTTAGTTATATCAATTTCTAAATTATATCTACTTGTGAATTATATCAATTTGTTTTTGTTTTCATTTTTGGATTAGAACTTCATGTTACATGTTATTTTAAAGGGATTTTTACCCGAAAAACCCTATAAACGTTTTAAATGCTTGTACGACCTTTGAAACAACCTAATTCCCCCTCAATCCCGTAAACTTGCCAACTCTTACCCCATGAACCCTCTGGGTAATATGTTTTAATCTCGTGGGGGTTCTTGGGGTAATTAACAGTGTTTATGGGGTAATTACGTTGTACAAAAGGTCGTAGAGGCATTTTAAAACATTTATAAGGTCTGCTGGGTAAAAATCCCTATTTTAAATTTAAGCTTGCTTTAAATTCTCTCTGTTGGAATGTTTATCTAGATCAATGTTGAGTACATTTCATAAATATTCAGAGCAATGGTAGCATTTTCATTTTTGTTTCATTTTTGGGTTAGAACTTCATGTTACACCATTTTGGAAAGAGAATGGCAACAAAAGTACTTCAATGTCGTCTAAGATGGCCAACTCTATTCAAGGATGCATCTGATTATGTCAATAAATGTATTGATTATCAAAGAATGGGCGGAAACATCACTTCCGGTAACACAATGCCTCTAAAATACATTTGGATATCAAACATCTTCGATGCATGGTGCATTGACTTTATTGACCCATTCCCTAACACTCAGGGTTTTGAATACATCCTGTTGGATTTTGATTGCATAAGAAGATGGGTGGAGGCAATCCCCACTCGAGCCTCAGACAACTGCGCTATTTTTCGATTTCTGAAGGAGAACATCATCTTACGGTTCCGGATTTTAAAAATCTTTATATCTAATAGGGGGAGCAATTTTGTGAACAAAGAGGTCAAGAAGCTGATAAAAAAATATGGCATTGGACACTGTCTTGTTGCACAGTACCACCTACAATCGAATGGCTTAGCTGAATGCTCACACAGGGAATCAAGACAATCCTGTAGAAACTTGTATGACCTAATAGAAAGAACTGATCACAGTTGCTTGATTCGGTCTTTGGTCTTACCACACAGTGTACAAGTCTCCTCTTGACATGTCTCCCCACCGTCTTGTATATGGAAAGTCATGTCACCTGTCCGTGGAGTTAATTCATAAATGATTGTGGGCATTTAATATGTGCAACTTGGATTCTGAACAAGCTGGGAAGAATAGTAAAGTTGATCTAAACTGCCAACTAGAATTTTGAGACTATGCATACAACACCAACCTTATGTATAAGGAGGAAGTCAAGAAATGATGTGATACACACATCCATAGGAAGACTTTAGTGCGTTGATAGATGGTATGGTTGTTTGAAGAAAAGTTGAAAATCTTTCTAGGCAAACTGAAGAGCAAGTGGACCGGGCCTTTCATTGTGAAAATTATACGTGACAACGAAAGCCTCTTGATATCTAATTGTCATATGAGGCAAAGCATTTTGTAGTCAACGGACAACTATTGAAGCCGTACTTAGAGCACGATACATTCATGTCAGTTGTCAATTCGATTCAAGTAGTATTTCAAGATGAGCTCAAGATACATATGGATCAGATACTTGAGCTAAAAATCTCATAAAATTGATTTTCTTTTCTTTTTTTTCCTTTTCTCTTTCATAATTCTTCTGAAAAGCTCTCATCCATTTCATCAATGCTATACTTAGGACGTACTTTGTCCTATTGTTGATAGAGATTTCTCGGGGGTTTTATTTATGAAAATAAATGCGTTGTAGTTGCAACCTAAAAAATCCCTCAACAAAAAATTTATTTTCTTCTAAAGCTGAAATAATTACAAAATTGTAGCAAGAGGAAATTACTATTTAATTAACCTGTATAGCAACATGATCGAACTCAGGGAGGCTACAAATCCTGTGGGTTATTATATGAATGAGAAATGAATGAATTAAATAAAGGAATCCTATGAACACTATTCTAGATTGTGGTATTTTTTATTTTTAAGTTTTATTATTTTTTATATTTTCTATTTTTTTTAGTGTTTTTTTAATTTAACAAATATTTAGTTTGCAAGAAAATAACGTTCAAACAAGCTATATACAAAAATAGAGATTGACTATTTTTTTGAATTTTTCAAATATATCGCAAATGCTCAAAAATGTCCAAATAAAATATTTTTGTGTTTTACTAAATTTTTACTATTTTTAGTTATTTTTAGAGATTTTTAGATTTTTTAGGATTTTCAAAATTAATAAAAATATGGAATAAAGCAAA